>OU026149.1:35989102-36465929 GCA_907269125.1 Eristalis pertinax
TCTAGTCTCGGAACTGTCTGCTGATGGGCGTTCATCACTAGCCTGTCATTGGTGAAGAATAATAGGGGAGGCCATATGAGAGGCGGTAGCCCCCTATTCCATGACAGTCCAGATGGCAGCCTTTGTGTGGCATGCGAGGCTGGACGTAGCAAACGTTGAAATGATCCAGAAGTTGGGCATTGTTGCGGAAAATATGTTTTGTTTTGTGATACAGACTTATTTTCAGAGATTACTTCAGCCAGAACTACAGATGATCTAGTTCCAACGAGACGGTGGTACATAGCAAAACTTATAGAAGGGGCTGTATATTATCAGTCAATTTTGCCTGTTTGGCTATCAGCTTGCCGTTCTTCCTGTATTACCTATCGCCTTAGGAACCATTTTCGCATGTAGAAGTCCCTCCTATCGGTTTCCCTGAAATCATGTAACAAAAACAAAAAATAACTGCCGACTTGATCATCGTTTTAACACTCACTTTGCTTCTATAAACGCCGTTGCCGACTGATGTCATGCGTAGTCAATGGGGTTTATTTACATTTATGAACGCACATCTTGCAGGGCAGCCGCAGTTTGACGTTTACCGAACTCGTCTGTAATCTGTTGAATGCGACAACATTAGACTGCACACCTCGCTAGGTAAATTTGCGTCGGTCTTCCAAGCGGAAAACTATGCGATCCTAAAGGCCACGAACTTAAGGGTGGTTAAATTTTAAGGGCCGATGTTGATTTTGAATAAAACACAAATTATTTAGGAAATGATTGTCATTTATTTTTATTTTGATAATATTGGTATGGTTCAATTATGTATGGAGCAAAATATCGGCCAAATGGCCGCTGCGACCTCGGCGGCACACCTCCATCCGATGGTCCAAATTTTCGATGACGCTGAAGCATAATTGAGGTTCTATGCCGTTAATGTGCCGAATTATCTCATCCTTTAGCTCTTGAATTGTTGCTGGCTTATCGACGTACACCTCTCCAAATCCAACGGTGTCAAACCACATGATCTTGGTGGCCAATTGACATCGCCACCACGTGAGATAACACGGCCATTGAATTTGTCGCGCAAAAGAGCCACTGTTTCGTTAGCTGTGTGGCAAGTGGCAAGCGTCCTGTTGAAACCACATATCGTCCACATTCATATCTTCCAATTCGGGCCATAAAAAGTTCGTTATCATTTCACGATAGCGAACACCATTCACAGTAACTGCCTGATCGGCCTCATTTTGGAAAAAATACGGCCCGATGATGCCGCCAGCCCATAAACCGCACCAAACAGTCAGTCTTTGTGGGTGCATTGGTTTTTCGACAATCACTCTTGGATTATCATTCGCCCAAATGCGGCAATTCTGCTTATTGACGAATCCACTGAGGTGAACTGAAGATGATTTTCTTCGAAAATTGATCATCCACTGTTGCCATATCTTGCCACCATTCTGACCATTGACGACGCTTGAAATGGTCAAGAGGCTTTAGTTCTTGAGTCAATTGCACCTTGTAAGCGTGTAAATGCAAGTCTTTATGCATAATGTTCATCAACGACGAGCGTGAGAGGTGCAATTGTTGGGCACGACGACGAGTTGAGGTGGACGGCTCTTCAGCCACACTATCGAGAACAGCAGCAATATTTTCTGCAGTACGAGCTGTACGAGCATACACTGGTGTTTTCACATCTCCTACAGACCCGGTTTGCTCAAATTTTTGCACGATTCCGATTCCGATTCTACGCACATTTGGACGATTAAATTGACCGACAAAATCACGAAGTGCACGATTTTTTTGATTTGCTTGATTGTGTATCTCTCCATGGTTCAAATTGAGTCAACATCGGCCCTTCAAATTTAACCACACTTTACATGTCTGCATATGGATATCTTAAAGCCTTTTTTAATTATCACGGAATTGGACTTATAATGAATATAAAACTTTACAAAGTCTGAATGATTTTTTGTTAGTTTAGGGGTATCAATAAAGAGGAACACAATAAAATGTCTTTCAAGGCGATGTTAAATAAATGCTACTACGTTATACGTACAAATGTAAATTATTTAATTAATTTTATTTTATTTTTATACTTTTTTTTTTGATTAACATTTCTGTTAATGTGCATAAAATAACAATTTTATATCGAAATATCGTCAAATTAATGCGAAGAGACATTAAATCGACTCACTCAAGAGACATTAATTCGATGAAACCGAAGCTCAAGCTCACCAATCCGCGATACAAACATCCTCTCATTTGTTCGGTTAACCTTATCAGAAGCATTCCAATCGATGACATCGCGCCGAATGACGGCGGTTTTGCATGCGGCGCCACCATGATTTAGAGAAGCGGTTTTTATGCCATTCCGTCGATCGGGTTCAAGTCGTAAACACTTCGAGAGATTTATTTTCTTCGAATTGACCGGTTTTTTATGCCGATCACATCAGAACTGGTCCAAGCCTGTTTCGACGGGAAGAGGGAGCTTGCAATCGGTGTCGATATACGCGCACTTTTCGGCACACACTCAAAAGCGCGTCGTCCACTCTCGATTTCAATGGCAACTCTTTCACCTTGACAGTCGATTATCCACTCGGTTGAAAAGCAAACAGCACGTTGTCGTCGGTTCCGCCTTGAATAACAAAAGCAAACAATCTGTGCCGCGCTTAAATGTGTCTCGTTCGTGTATTTGCTCACGACTGTATGCATGGAATAGCAAACACTTGTCGCTAATCGAATGGAAATCAATTATTCGCGCGCGGTTCTATGCCTCTGCCATGCAACGAGTGAGGGGACGCGTGCTGTGGACAGTGGACAGGGTCGTGCCTTTCTTCGTTCTTCGTGTTGTACGGGCGGGGTGCTGTTGCTTTGAGCTTGGAGACGTCCCAGACTGAGCTGCAATCTAAGAGAGAGTGCTGTCACTTATTTTTCTTTCTTGTGTGGCGCTACGGTCCGGGGTCGACATGGGCCTCAACCCACAAGCCTCACCAGCCAGCAGAATCTCTGGACAGCTGCTTCCAGTTTCACGCAACCAGTTGATTGAGGACCTTCTCCACTTGTGTGCGCATCCATAAACGGGGCCGTCTTTTGCTGGATTGTCCAACAGGCTCCAAGTCGAAGACATTTCTGCCCGGAGCCAGGTTGTCCATGTGCTCTGTATGGTCCAGTCTTTGCATCCGTAGCCTCTCGTCACGCTTGGATGTTCTCATCTAGATGTCGCAGCACTTATCTCTCGAGGAAACCTAGGACCTCTGCCATCTGCTTCCGACATTATGCACGCCTCTATGCCGAAGAGCATGGGATGCTCAAGTTCAAGGCTGTTTGCCTCGAAGGAGAGCGCCACCTCTCCACTGGACCACCCAGTCGTCGCGGTGAAAGTTGCTCAACTGTTGACACAAAATCCGCCACTCAATTGTCAGCAATCTCCATACGATGGCAGCCTCATTTCCATTCGAATGTTGCGTGCTGCAGCACTAAGTCTCACCATTAACGCATCCTGACGCTACTCATTCAATCAACACCGCACACGACGCTCGTCTGACATTCTCCCGATACTTATCGCTCGTAACGTCGTTTAGCAACACGGAAGTATCCGCATCATCGTTTCCCTTATCGACTCACGTTACCAACGTCGACGACGACGACGCATACCTGGCGAGATGCAAATTGCACAACCGGTGAAAGTCCGGCAAAGCCGCTCAGACTCGATGCACTTCATTGAGTCTTAGGCAATTATGTGCATCAAGTTCAGTTACGTTGACACTTAATCACCAGACGTGATGTCGTCTAGCGAGTATCACTCCCCCACAGGTCGCACACACACACACACACACACGCTGCCAGCCACACATCGGATACGCCCCATCAAAGCGGCAACAAATTAACTTGTTAACTTGCCGGTCGTTGTGGTTAATCAGCCGCAGCGATGCCAAGACGAACTAGAAGTCGAATCGCATTGATCCCTCGCATTAACAAATGATTTAATTGAACAAATAATTTGTTAATTATCGCGTTAATTCCTAGTGCTATCCGATGGATGCATCTGTGATTTATTGCCTTCAACAGATGAGACATCGCGTCGCGTCGCATCGGCATGATGTATGGAGTGGCGTTCGCCGAGACGAATGTGCGGCGGTTTATAATTTCAGCACGATATATTTTTATGAATTCATGCAAATATGTCTAATTATAGAATTAGGCTAATGCGATTCAATTAATTAACGCCAACTGGCCGCGGCTCAGGGGGGGGGAGCCTGAGACAGATTCATTTGCATAACCGACCGGTGTGTTACGTTTTTCGCGGTGCCTTACGTCGCACGAGCAAAGTTCACGGAGGTGCTAGGCTGCTCCTCACACCAGTGAGAGGGGTTGAAAGTCAAGATGCCGGCAATTAACTGCTGTAAGGCTGCGAAGAAATTATTTAATTGCCAATGTTGGTAATGAAGGTGATTGGGTCTGGGTACTGGTTTCGAATAATTGTGACGTCTGTGCGAGAGCCAGTTTGCCGGATGTCACGTGTCTCTCGTTTGTGGGGCGTGTAAAGTGGTGTTTAAGACGTACGTGCTGGGCTCGGTAGTTGCTTACCTGAACGAACATTGGTGTCGACAAAACATGGATTCTAAAGAGGCGGCTTTTTGGGCTTATTGCCCAAATTTGTGCACAAGTCTGAGTGTGAGTTACAAGCTGATGCTCTTGTTGTGGGCGTCTCGGGCTGTGTCAACTGAAATGCCAACCACTTTGAGGAACACTCTGATCCCTTGCTCATTCTTTGATAAACTACCTAGTCTGCAGCAGACTTGAACTTTGACTACGATGCGAAGTTAACGTCACGGTATAGAAACTTAAGGACAATTTGCACGGGCAAGCGGAAAAGGGTTAAGAAATGTACCGTGAAACTCCTGTCTGAACGCGTCTTTAAGATAGCAGGAGTCGGCTGGAGAGGACATACAGGAATAGATTTCCATGTCATCGACGTGCACAGAATTACGAGAGTCCATGGTAACATGATCCACATCGTTGGTAGTAAGTGAGAAAATTAAAGGACCGAGGTGGCTACCTTGCGGTACGCCCGTCGTGACTTTGGTGTGTTTGGCAGCAGGGAACTTAATTACAACTTCATATTCTCTGCCCTCTAAATCTGAGCTTGAAGCGTTTGACAAAACTGGTCTGGAAACAAGGGAAAACAAAAGGCTACCATTCCATTGCCTTCGTTAGCGTCCTCAAGTGCGATAATCGCGTTAAGTTAAAGTGGCTGACTGCCAGCAGGTACTTGTGTTACCACGCGAATCTAGTCGATCCAACGCTGCAAAGCAGTTGGTGCTTTTGAAGCGAAGTGATGAAGATGCCTGACCATACTTAGTTCATCCAGGTTACCGAAGGAGTAATTCCCTTGGTGACTTTTTCTTCGAGTGGAGAGGGCGCTGCAAGACCGAGAGACGGCCCAATTTCTTCTTTCTTTTTCTCGTCTCGGCGGAAACTTCATGCAGAAGTCATTGTAAGTGAGACCCAATCTAAAGGCGAGAATCTCACTAGCTCAGTGTCCGGTGATAAGGGCCAACCTGCTCAGTCGGAGTAGGCTGTCATGATCGTCTTGGATTAAGAGTAGGCGATAATTATTCTCTGCTATCAGACCATCTACGACTGCTGTGATCAATCGTTACAAGCATCAAGAGATGTCATGCAGCAGCAATTGTCGTGGATTGCAAATCTCAAGCCGAAAGGAGCAGCACCGAAATGGTGCCCTTTCTAGAAAGCCCGCCAGCTTCGCACTCAATGGCTCGGCAAACGAAGAGACCGAGACGCCGCGCTGGTCCATCACAGGGACGAAAAAGTCGGTAAAATTGTACTGTTTTTGATGCAATCGCCTGTGATATTGTACACAAGTACGCTTCCATCAAATTTAGTACATTTTGGTTTCATACATGATACATAGAATACAAGGTAATCGATTCACGGCAATTTTTTTTTTTTGTTGCGTCCAAGGATGTGGCAATCTTTGAAAGATACTAATAGCCCGTGCCATTAGCATGCACGATTCGCAAACCCAAGTTCTCGATTTCGGGAATACGCCTACGTACTAACCCACACCCTGCACTCTTCTACTACTCTCCCCGCGGAACTGCCGTTAGGTATTACTTCGCGGGGCTGGTTAGCGACTCAAGCTGGATCGACTGTGTTTGCCTGTTCGGCTCGCCTTACTCTTCAAGCTTCTTAGCTCGATCTGCAAGTTTGATATGAAGGAACAGATTTCCTCCCACTTCTCGGCTGACTCCGTCATATGACCGACTAGGAGCTCCGGTGTTGCTAGGTTTATTCTTGTCCCTTCAAATCGTCTGCAGTGGAAAGTCGTGTGTTCTGCGTCTTCTTCAGAGTCCTCACATTCTGGACAAAGCCCCAACCTATGGAGATACTTCATTTGATTGTTATGTGACGTCGCGTGTATTCCACATATCTGGCAATCGTATTTGCAGATTCAGTTTCGCGTCTTTTAGAAGCGTTTGAACAAATTTGTGCGTTATACCAAATTAATGTGAATGAATGGAAGATTTTGAACTGGAAGCCGATGTCTATACCCGGACGTTGTGGTAAGATTGTGGTTTGTCAGAAGATGCGAAAGGAGGTTTGTATGACCATTCGAGCTCACTTGAGTTCAAATACGTTCTTATTTGGTCGGCAGGAATGAGGGATTAACATCTGATGGTAGAAACGTCGAATCGGTTATTCAAAGAGAAGCCGAAATGGTTGCTCAGGTCGAAAATGAGCCGGTCAGTATGGAAAGTAAAACCATCACTTCAGATCTTCTTTCCCATTTAGTTGCTGATTATGACAATATACCACGCGAAGATGAGGATACAGCTGTTGCAGTAGACGGGGTGGATGATTTAAAATACGACACCCTGGAGAACGCTGAATATGCTCTATTATCAGTTCAGTGCTATAAAAAACAAATGTCAATTGTGATAAATTTTTGTTTTGCAGTTTCTCATCATCATCATCATCATCTTCTGACCCGCATGATCCACTAAAGGGGTCGCGGGGGTAAATCACGCACGAGAGATCTCCAGGCAACTCGATCCTCCGCCATCGACTCTAACTCATCAGGAGCTATGCGCAAGCGTAACCCGGCGAGTTTTTGGACTTGGTCCAACCACCTCGTCCTGGGTCTGCCAAGCGGTCGCCTACCTGATGGAATCGCATTCAACGCCCGCCTCGGAAGTCGTGATGATGGGGACATTCGTGCCACGTGACCAAACCACCGAAGCATAGCCCTTTCCGTTCGAAGAAGCAGCTGCTCAATGTTGAGCTTCTCGCGCACTGTCGTGCTTCTCACCCTATCCCGGCGAGTAATTCCCACAACAGCACGAAGAAATCTCATCTCAACAGCTTGCACTCGCGATCTTATTCTTTCGGTCATTACCCAAATTTCATGACCGTAGGTGAGAGTTGGAACAAATACTGATTTGAAAACCGCTAACTTGGCTTTGACACCAAGCTCGGCCTTTCGGATTACAGAACTACCAAGCTGTGTCAAAACTGACCCAGCTTGACCAATCCTACTGGAAAGTTCAGCAGTTTCTATTCAGTAAAAAATTATTCAGTACAATTTCTTAACCACGTTACGTTTTCAAAAGTTTCTTTTTCCATCCTTGGTCCATCATCTGCGCCGAGGAGAATCCAGCGTCTGGTAGCCGGACTTTCAGCAAAATCTAGTGGGGATGGCGGTTGAGAAGTTGTTCCCGGAGAGGAGCTTATGTTGCAGGAGATCGGAGTCTCCAGGCATAGATGCTAGAGTGTCCAGAACGGAGTTTCCTGCACCTAAGCACATATTTCAGTCTAAAAAATGCGCATAACCCTTCAAACACAAATTTATCAGTAAGTCCGGGATGTTGTGTTACGTTGTCACGCTGTATCGCGCTGCAGTGTAGATACCTCTGGTCTTTTGCGAAGGGAGTCGCGTTAAGTAATGGTGGCCCGTAGCGTTGTGGGTATGTGCGTCGTCTCATACGCACTTGAACCTACCTGTCTGGATTCGATTCCTGGTACGACAAGAAATACTTTTCACGTCCCCACCTCTTTCGAGTCACTGACAATGCTCAAAGAGTATAACTGTCTAGAAAAAGCTTCTCAAACTTGGCCGTTCGTAGTCCCTTACACTCCCTTACACTCGTGATAGAACAATAGCACGCACAACACGAATGATTGCTGAGAAACTAGGCCCTGGCCCTCTACGGGCTGTAGCGCCATCCTTACCGCATTAAGTCGTCGTCTGATCGATTGGGCGGTCTTTACTTTGGACCATCTGAACCCTTAGGAGAGAAGTTACATAATGTCCCTAACCTGAAAACTGACACCAGACCAGCGGGATCGAGTCTGGATGAGTGCGAGTGCATCTGTGGCAGCGCGGTGCTGTATGATCGACGGCCGCCACAGCGTTCCATGAATGAAAATAGTTTTCTCATTTCCCAAGGATCCTCTGGATCTTGCGGAGAAGTGAGGGTAGGGTCCCAGTTCTGTGCCTGGCTTCGCTATGATTTCGTGCCATAATGGGATGTGGTCGTCCTGGAATTTGGAGAGAAAACAATGCTTTGCAACGAAAAAAATCATTGATTCGATTGAATCCTCAATTGCAAGGCACGGTAGTCACACATGTCGTTTTTTTTTCTGTGTAAATAAATGAATTCTTCCAAGGAAGGAATGCATCCTTGTGAGGTGGACAGAGGACACATTGAAAAGAGCCGCCAAGCGTTGAACTCTTCGTCTTCTTCTACTTTCACTACAGCCCGTGATGAACCTGGTCCTCATCTACAGCTGACATGATTCTTAGTCAGCTGCCTTCAATTTCGGACAGCATGATGGCAGAGGTCCTTCTAAAGTTGTGTGCGCCATCGATTTGGTGGGCGTCCTCTATTGCACTGTGCCCACTGAACCTGTACGAAATCGAACACTCTTCGGGATGGAGCAGTTTTGTCTGTGCACTCTGCAAGGTATAGGCTTATTAGGCGCTGCATTCGATGACGCCTGGCTACACTCATATAGCTTCGTCTCCAAATGCCATCAACGCGACGATTGAACGCAGAACATTTCTCTCTTGATCCGCTCTTGAGATTGTCGTTGCTTGCGTGCCATAGGGCAGGACATGGATGATCAAGGCGGTATAGAATATCAGCTTGATCCTTCGAGGGGGGCTTTACCGCTCAGTTGCCTCTTGGGCCCGAAGAAACGGCGAATGGCAAGAGTTTTCTTCTATTCTGATACTGATAGTGTTCGTACTGCTTACTTGCAAGCCGAAGTAGGTGAAGGCCTTAACTGCCTCGAAAGTCCATTGTGACGCTCTGTCCAAGACGTCGATTTTGTATGTCCTTACTTGAGGACAGCATGTACTTCGGTTTGCCAGCATTCATGGACGGTTCACTGGGTTCGTCCCATCACGTCAATGTCGTCCGCGTATGCTAGCAATTGTACGGACTTCAGGGATATCGTGCCTCTCCTGGTGGCGAGTGAGTTCTGCACGACCTTCTCAAGAATGATGTTGAAACAAAAGCTCGGTGTCGGCCACATGTTTAAAGATGGCCATCCAATCGGACCTAGGATGTAATCATCCTCGTCTACAAGACTCGCCGTAACGTTGATTGAAGCTTGCAACATTTCGGCGCCACACTTAATGCTACCAATTAACGAATTGCTTAAATGGGCGATATTGTTGTCAACAAGATTCGTGACGAGCGTGACATTCAGTTTTTGCGAAGAAATTTCTTCAATCTCTAAACTTTTAAGTTCCACCTTCTCGGTGACACCAGTTCGACACAAGATATGTCTGACTAGCAGTAGACCACGTCAATCTGCGGCGATAGGCGTGTTCTTGAAGGCGCCTCTCACTCTCTCTCCCTCTCCTTTGTCCGCTTGGCAATTACTCTACGCGCAGAGCAACTTTGATCTTTGAAATGCGTTACGAAGTCGAAATCAATCAATCACCGGCGCGCATTCACACCGTCGAACGCTTCTCAGAATAAAACGCCAATTCACTCGCGTGGAAATATGTTTCAATGATTCAGAAACCACCGAAACCAGATATTCGCAAAATCTGGAACGATTTGCCGAAATCCACAGCACAGGCCGTCCATCGCCGGCGAATTGGATACATTTTCTTTGTGTTTCTCTTCTTTCCGAGAGACGTCTATCACAAATAGATACACAATACAATTGGATAGAGCCACTCACCGTCCGTCACACCACCGCAACGCCGATCGCCTCTGGTGTGGGATGTTTGTTTCCGCAAATTAAATTCTTTCATGCCATCATTTAGAGCGCAGATGATAATATCTTTTAGTTTGTTGCTGCTTAAATAAGCACACCGTGCCGCAGGCAGTATATAAGAATTATTAGGAGCGCAGCTACAGCCGAAAGTTCATGAAAAAATCATACGGATCCATGTATCGCGCCATGCGTTCGGTGGTCAATACTTGGCCTTAGATACTTATGCAATGGGTTCGATATGTGTTTTCTCATATTTTCCATCTTCTTTGCGTTCATCGCTGTGCGCGTGAACGTGGGAAAGTTAACGAAAATAAAAACGCAATAAAACCGAAATAAATGAAAAATCAAATGTGGAAGCGTTGTGAGTGGGAAATAAAACATCAATCAATTCGTAGATTAATGTCGGCAGTGAACAAGTTGGCGACGAGTTATCAGTGATTTTTTGTAAACAAACAGCCGACTTGACTCAGTTCGGATTTTGTTAGGAATCAGAAGCGAGAGTCGATGCAAAAACAACGTTGAGATACCCTTCAACCCGTTTGGGGCCAATGTCTGGTGACATGTGCACATGTGCTCGTGCGTTGAATTGATCAGTTTTTTTGTGGCTGTTCGTCTTTGGAGAGATGATCGTTTCCGATTTTTTGGGAATTTCATTCAAGCATCAGCAATTATGAATCGTGTTCTGTTAAAAATAGACTCGTTGTGATCACCTCTCAAGCTGCGTCAGATGTTCTCCTCTTCTGCTTGTGAGAGAACAATGGTAAGCAAGGTTGCTGCAGAAGCTAGCCGCAGAAGAGGTAAGGACGTTGACGCCATCACCACTTCCAGGTGCTCGGAAAACACGATCAGCCAAAGGAATGTGATGTTTTTGAACAACCTGCGGGACTGCTCGGCGTTTTGGCCTGAATTCAGTACAACAAAAAGTGGCTACGATGGTAGTTGGAACGGTCACTGGCCGGTCACACAAAAAAGGATGTGACGATGAAGAGAAACAAGAGGATACTCCACACTTCATGTCATTTGTAATAATTCCTCGGCATCCAAGAAGCAGCACATAAAGCTTACCGATCCTCCTCCACTTATCACTTATGGAGACAATGCCAACAGCCAACAGCAACAAGGACAAGGACAAGGACTTCGCAATGAGCCCCTCAGGACCTACCCACTAAACCAGCCTAACACCGGTCGCTTCTTCGTCGAACCAATTGTCATATTTACACTGATCGGCACCAAGAGACGACTGCGGCGTCTTTCAAGCCTGGCGTTGAAATATCACTACGTAACCGGCAAATCGATAAAATCAATATTATTTTCCTGATAGCCAAGCGGCAAAAAGACCATAGCATCACACATTCTGACGTCGAAGCTGGTTAGACTTTCCAGACAGAGCATCAGTCAGATATCCTTGTTGAATCCGGTGACTCTCTGCTGGGTACCGAGGCAAATGAAAAGGCGGACAGCCTCGCCAACAAGGGAGCGGAGCTGGGAGAATCTCTAGCCATCCCGTATAAGCATATCCCACTCAGTTGTATAAGGAAAAAGCTAGAGGACGAAGCGCTAGATATAGCCAGAGCTCGGTGGCTTAGCCCGAGTACGGGAGCAACAGCGAGGGATATATTGCCGACACTGTTGCAAAAAGAGATCAACATCATTTATCGGCTTTAATCGCAAGGATACGCATGCCATAAGAGGCCCTTACCGGGCACTGTGGCATAGGCAAACACGCTATGCGTCTGACGAAGCTGCAGACATGAGGAAGAAATAGAATCTATCAATCATCTGCTCTGCGATTGTCCAGCCTCAGCAAAGAAAAATAGGCGGTGCCTAGGAAAGCACTTCTCTGTAGAGCCTTAAGCGGCGTTGAATTGAAAAATCGATCTGGGTGGCTTTAGGACTAAAGTAGGTCTCAGGGTGGTAAACCAACCCAAAACAAGGGCGCTATAGACCCCGCAAGTTGGTCTAAGTGAGCTACGGCCTAATGCCGACAGCACCCTACCACCTACCTACACTGATCTTGTGCTTTTTCCAATTGCCTCTTCCATCAGTCATTCTCTGCACCTTCATGCGATCTGTCTTCCATAAGAACCACTGATGTCCTACGTCGCCCGCTGCTCTCTAGACTTGCCCGCCCACACAACACATCCCATGACTGTCTCCACTCTGCTGTCAAATGATGATTCACAAACATACGACTTCTTTTAAGGGAACCGTCAACATCATGTCAAATATTCTTGTTATCACAAAAATACTTCCGATAAGACTCTAGGAAAATCCAAATAAAATTGTGACTCCATTCGATTGTCAGAACTCACAGGCGTCAGTTAAACAGAAGCCAAAAAACCAAACCAGCTGACGATTGAACACCACAAATCACTGCAATCAGCTTCGAGCTTCGAATTCGCAATGCGATAGCCCTTAAAGCCGGCGAATTCGCAAGCTTCGCAAACACCAGTCGCTGACCTTGCTCTTCGCCGCCTCGCCTGTATGTACACAATTAATTGGCGTTCAAGACAACAAAAAAAGATTTCATCAGAAAAATGTCTGATAAAGAAAAGGTAAACTCGAACCAAAGCCAATCACACATCGACTCGTCGGCATGTGTGTGCGCTCAATCCAGCGCTCAATTTGTGAAGAAGAAGAGGGAAAAAAACAAACGAACAGCAAAATAAAAGCGTTTTCAAATTTCGTGTATCGCATGTTTCCTTGTGTGAATCTGAATCCCCTTTAAAGTTTTTTTTTTTTTTTTGCGCCAATAAACCGAATAAACTTTCGTTTTATTGACTCGGTGAGTCAGCGTGATTCGGACGAGCAAACGTGTGGATTGTATTCTGCCATGGATTCATTATCAATCTGAAAAGCATGGAATGTCTTCGATGCATAAGGTGCTCTGATTTGGGGGGAGCACGTGGTTTTTGGAAGGCCTATTGAAAGCCATTCAATTGTGTGCGCACACAGACATTGCTCGGATGTCAATTCATCCGGATCCACTCAAATTCAATGCGAACTTCGTTGACGCAGCAAAAGAGTTCAGGTAATATGATTTTCCCACCAAACAATTGGGTACAGTGAGTGAAAAGTTTGCAAATTGCAAACATTTTTGTAATTTTTTTCTTTTGCTAGACTGTCTGTATGTTTATTTATTTCGAAGAGGATAGGTTCTAGAGATTCTTTAAGATAAATGATTGTACACCTAAGATTGTGTACAGTGAGGGCAAAGAGATTTGGTTGGAAATACAAATTCGTTACATTTCCCTTAAAGATTGCACAGGTGATGGGCTCAAAGATTCTCAGAAATTATTGTTTCCCGGTAATTTTCGATGTCAGATGCTTTAATTGACTGCGCGATCAGTATCATCCTACAGCGACAGAGATTGCAGCGCGAACACTTGAGGAAGACTATATTGGATCGGCGCAAAGGCATTCGCAAAAGTGTCAGACCATGGCTTAGCGACGGACAAAGTACAAAGAACATTTCCCAGAGCCTCTCAAATAAGCAACCGCCAACAGTAAGGCTCGCGCCGAAAGCTCACTCTTCCCACTTAATTCAAGCTCCATCCAGTCCACGCCGACTTGTCCCAATTACTTCCGTTCAATCTCATTCAGCGTGTGACCTAGAATCATCGGCAGATGATAACCACTGACACCGCATTGGCATTTGTTTTCAAATAAATCCAGCCTAAGCCGGAATTAAGCGCCGGTCTATGCTCGCTCGTTTCGTTTTACTCTGATGTCATGTTCACATTGGAAGCATAAATCCGCGACATTTTGCCATCACCCCTGTTTGTTTTTTTTCCGAGCGGGTGGCAGAGTTCAGTGCGGCTCAGCGGCTGTGTGGAAGACCACACATTGGATATAATTTACTTAACGAGATCCATGTTTGTTTTGTTCGCTTTGGCTTCGTGACAGACAGCAACTATTAAATAGTTTGGCAGTTAATGCTGCGCTCGTGGTTAATTGGGTTTTGTCTGCTTTTGGAATGACCCTAGGCAATTTTAATGACATTGGGAGCTGACACTTAAGCTGAGATGCAATGACAACTGGACCTCCTCGTGACGTGTCGTTAAATGTAGATGAGAGATGAGTGTCTTATCGAATGATGACAGTTTTATGTGACGTTTGTGCGTTTTGAAAATATCCAAGGCAGATGTGATGACAAATCGCAGCAACGGCTAGAAAGATGACAAATCTGGTGACGAATTGGTCTTACTTAGGATCAAGTGTTAGAGCAGCGATTGCAGGAGATTGCGAAGAGGGGTGAATCATTAGAGTCTGATTCCTTATTTCGTCAAGAACTGAGCAACAGGAGGAGTAGAAGACCTTGACGCCGTCTACGGTCAGTTTTAGACTAAGACTGCTGTGAGTCCTGAGTAAACACTGTGCTATTGGCATTCACGCATTGCGCCTTGAAAGGCAGCGCCTACTGCGACAGGGTCATGTAGAGCGTATTGATCCCAGTTTGAAGAGTCTTCGACACCGAACTTGACGAACACCACCAGAGACGATGCTGTAAGTGTAAGTTGGCTGTATAGGTTAGTTGTTTGAATTCCCCAGTTCAGTCTTCCCCAGATTGAAGCCATTGAAGAAGAAACGGATTGACAATGGCTTCAGAAGGACCTACGTTAGGGCCTAACCACAATTAACGCAAAGTAATCAGAACCATCGACATCATTTCAAAGTATCCTTGACTAGGATAACGCCAAATTCAAATACCAACTGTCGTTTACGTATCCATAATGCTACTGATCCCACTTAAGCAACCAAAATTGAACGAAACTTAACAAAACTAAGCGAAATGTTCACTTTACCTGAAAAGAATGAAAATTTTTCATGTTTATACACTCGATTTATGTATTTTCTTGGTTGTTTTCTCTGTCTGCTGGCTCTGCTCTGAGCGATGATTGTGAATCGAACGAAGATGGTTGCATATGCGAGCGAGAGTGTTAAGGCTCCCTACGTCCATTACAGTCTCTCAGACCGACTTCCCTCTTCAGATGAATGTTCTGAACAAGTCCCAGTCGATTTCCAAACAGCTCCTGCTTCAACTACTCACGCATTCTCCACTTTTCATCGGAATGATCATAAAACAGGAATCAATCAGAAGCAAAATCCTCCTCGTCGCAGAGTCAACGTTTTTATTGCCACTCTCCGATGATTGACCCTAAAGACCTTGAATTTGGAAAAAAGCAACTTCGAATTCTTAGGACACACCAATATATTCGGCATGTCTGCCTGACTTATGATCGGCTAAACGATGTATACAGCAACGAATGCAATGACTGCAAAGATCTGCCGTGCGAAGGAGTATAGTCTTCCTCCACAACAGACATTCAAGGCACGTATCATCATTTCAAACCTTCATACATTCGCATGCATCGTCTGTGCGTCGAAGCACACTTCAATCCAACGATCGTTGACCAAAGCAAAACGAGAGAACTTCCACCAAAATCTTCCTCAAGAGGGCAATGAAACCATTACCTAAACAGAGACGATCCTCTTGGCTGTTCTCTTTATCTTCCTCCTCCGGTCCGGATGCGCACCGAAAAGGAAAAACACAACGTTTCTTCAGCCACTTAGCTGTCGAAAAGAACAAAGCGCCCAGTGTCTACTGCATTTGATGGCTGTTCCAGATTTTTTGCCTTCTTGGTACACAGCAGCAGTGTAGCAATTTATTCGCGAACAACTCCCAGGATACGAACGAAATCAAAACGAATGCCTGTCTGGACTAACCTCCTTTGTGCGCCTTACCGCGCTCGGTCCTGCACATGGAACAATCAGTCTTTCATCTCGATATTAGCATAATGTTTCAGTGCACAGTGGTGTGTGTTTGCGTGTCTCCGCGAGCTTCGTCTTCTGCACCGGACTCGGTGTTTCGGATTCGAAGAGCTGCGCACCCATGGGAGTTGGCACCCCCGAAGTGACGTCGATTTGCGTGGCTTGCGACAAACGCTTGCGATTTCGTGAATACATTCATGAGGTACACAATTTGTTTGCTTTTATTATTCAAGACGGAGTCGTTGCCTTGTTTGCTTTCCGGGCGAGCGGATAATCGACTTTCAAGGTGAACGCAGTTGCCATTGAAATCGAAAGCCGAGCGACAGTGGTTTTGAGCCGCGTGCTATTCGGGCCAATGCGATATGCGACCCTTTGCTATTTATTCTGGGACACGCTGTGTATTGCGCATGCGAACGACATTGTTTTGTGAGGAAATATTAACCCACTTTTCGAATGGCTATGCAAATGCGGCGGATCTTGTCTCTTAATTAGACACGACACCGAACCGGTTGGTTATGCGAAGGCATAGGAAGCTTTCAAGTTGATCAATTAGGGGAGTGATTAGCAGCTGGACAGCTGCGTCACACAAGCGAATGTTCTAGGGGCAAGGCGACAATTGTCCTTTCATATTCGGGAAAAAAGAGTTCAACAACAAGGGGAAGTTTGTTTGACGTTGTTGCAAATAGAATCGGATTCACCCCAGGGGATTGTTCAGCAAATATGATTTTATTTCAGTTTTGTTGTTTGTCCAGTAGCCATGCCAATCATTCATTGCCCATGTCCTATGGCGTGTCCGTCGTCGAAATACGCGCTCTTCAGAAAGGATGGCTGTTAGTGAAGAAGATCCAGATCGACCGATAACCTAGCCTAAAGTCAAACATGTGTTTGTGCGAGTAATGTGGCTTCCACTAGACAAGATACGCAAAACGTCCGCGAGATACATTTCGCCCAAACGGCAAGTGAGTGTGAGTTTTTGTCATAGATTCATCAGCAGTTAGCCCTCCATGTGGTGTCATTCGGTGAATTAGGGGGACATTGAATGAATGGCTTATACCTCTCCATTCATTGTGACATTTCTGTCTGTCGATTTGCCATGCTCGTGATATAATGTATCTGCATATGTAGACATAGGAGAAGACAGTTTGATAATATACTTAAACTACTTATTCGTATACGTTAATTCAATTTATGTTTGATTTTGCTCTTTTATTTGCCTTTGAGTGATCTGTTGTGGCGTCGTCGTGGGTATAGCCACTGATTAGGATCATCTTGCAATTGAGAAACCTTACGCGAGTACATACGTAAGCCGGTGCGCTTGAGGGTTGGCATTATGGGCCTAAGCAATTTTTACCTATTTTTGTTGGGTCGCAAAGGTTCGTTTTTATGTGGGTTTGCGCAATCCTCAATGAGCGGATTATCAAGTGTGTGAAGACAGATTGATCGAATTAGACTGAATTTCACGTGGATTGTGCTTTTTCTGTTTGGGTTCTTCTTCGCTTAATTGGATGATTGTTGTCGGAGTGCTTCTTTAATGGATGACGGATGACGGATGCTCTCCAAATGTATCTGATTCGATTAATAGACACTAGAGCACATACCCGCAGGTGTACAGAAGTCGTAGGTAGCCAAGTTGGACCGCTGTGGCAGTTAGAAGTTGAGCTAGGAAAAGGCTAAAAAATCCTTACTATACACTGTGGATTTTTTTAGGTGAAAAATTCGATGTCGTCGGATGCTCTCCAAATGTATCTGATTCGATTAATAGACACTAGAGCACATACCCACAGGTGTACAGAAGTCGTAGGTAGCCTAGTTGGGCCGCTGTGGCAGTTAGAAGTTGAGCTAGGAAAAGGCTAAAAAATCCTTACTATACACTGTGGATTTTTTTAGGTGAAAAATTCGATGTCGTCGGATGCTCTCCAAATGTATCTGATTCGATTAATAGACACTAGAGCACATACCCACAGGTGTACACAAGTCGTAGGTAGCCTAGTTGGGCCGCTGTGGCAGTTAAAAGTTGAGCTAGGAAAAGGCTAAAAAATCCTTACTATACACTGTGGATTTTTTTAGATGAAAAATTCGATGTCGTCGGATGCTCTCCAAATGTATCTGATTCGATTAATATACACTAGAGCACATACCCACAGGTGTACAGAAGTCGTATTTAGCCTAGTTGGGCCGCTGTGGCAGTTAGAAGTTGAGCTAGGAAAAGGCTAAAAAATCCTTACTATACACTGTGGATTTTTTTAGGTGAAAAATTCGATGTCGTCGGATGCTCTCCAAATGTATCTGATTCGATTAATAGACACTAGAGCACATACCCACAGGTGTACACAAGTCGTAGGTAGCCTAGTTGGGCCGCTGTGGCAGTTAAAAGTTGAGCTAGGAAAAGGCTAAAAAATCCTTACTATACACTGTGGATTTTTTTAGGTGAAAAATTCGATGTCGTCGGATGCTCTCCAAATGTATCTGATTCGATTAATAGACACTAGAGCACATACCCAAGGGTGTACACAAGTCGTAGGTAGCCCAGTTGGGCCGCTGTGGCAGTTAGAAGTTGAGCTAGGAAAAGGCTAAAAAATCCTTACTATACACTGTGGATTTTTTTAGGTGAAAAATTCGATGTCGTCGGATGCTCTCCAAATGTATCTGATTCGATTAATAGACACTAGAGCACATACCCACAGGTGTACACAAGTCGTAGGTAGCCTAGTTGGGCCGCTGTGGCAGTTAGAAGTTGAGCTAGGAAAAGGCTAAAAAATCCTTACTATACACTGTGGATTTTTTTAGGTGAAAAATTCGATGTCGTCGGATGCTCTCCAAATGCATCTGATTCGATTAATAGACACTAGAGCACATACCCACAGGTGTACACAAGTCGTAGGTAGCCTAGTTGGGCCGCTGTGGCAGTTAGAAGTTGAGCTAGGAAAAGGCTAAAAAATCCTTACTATACACTGTGGATTTTTTTTGGTGAAAAATTCGATGTCGTCGGATGCTCTCCAAATGTATCTGATTCGATTAATAGACACTAGAGCACATACCCACAGGTGTACACAAGTCGTAGGTAGCCTAGTTGGGCCGCTGTAGCAGTTAAAAGTTGAGCTAGGAAAAGGCTAAAAAATCCTTACTATACACTGTGGATTTTTTTAGGTGAAAAATTCGATGTCGTCGGATGCTCTCCAAATGTATCTGATTCGATTAATAGACACTAGAGCACATACCCACAGGTGTACACAAGTCGTAGGTAGCCTAGTTGGGCCGCTGTGGCAGTTAGAAGTTGAGCTAGGAAAAGGCTAAAAAATCCTTACTATACACTGTGGATTTTTTTAGGTGAAAAATTCGATGTCGTCGGATGCTCTCCAAATGTATCTGATTCGATTAATAGACACTAGAGCACATACCCAAGGGTGTACACAAGTCGTAGGTAGCCCAGTTGGGCCGCTGTGGCAGTTAGAAGTTGAGCTAGGAAAAGGCTAAAAAATCCTTACTATACACTGTGGATTTTTTTAGGTGAAAAATTCGATGTTGTCGGATGCTCTCCAAATGTATCTGATTCGATTAATAGACACTAGAGCACATACCCACAGGTGTACACAAGTCGTAGGTAGCCTAGTTGGGCCGCTGTGGCAGTTAGAAGTTGAGCTAGGAAAAGGCTAAAAAATCCTTACTATACACTGTGGATTTTTTTAGGTGAAAAATTCGATGTCGTCGGATGCTCTCCAAATGTATCTGATTCGATTAATAGACACTAGAGCACATACCCACAGGTGTACACAAGTCGTAGGTAGCCTAGTTGGGCCGCTGTGGCAGTTAGAAGTTGAGCTAGGAAAAGGCTAAAAAATCCTTACTATACACTGTGGATTTTTTTAGGTGAAAAATTCGATGTCGTCGGATGCTCTCCAAATGTATCTGATTCGATTAATAGACACTAGAGCACATACCCACGGGTGTACACAAGTCGTAGGTAGCCCAGTTGGGCCGCTGTGGCAGTTAGAAGTTGAGCTAGGAAAAGGCTAAAAAATCCTTACTATACACTGTGGATTTTTTTAGGTGAAAAATTCGATGTCGTCGGATGCTCTCCAAATGTATCTGATTCGATTAATAGACACTAGAGCACATACCCACAGGTGTACACAAGTCGTAGGTAGCCTAGTTGGGCCGCTGTGGCAGTTAGAAGTTGAGCTAGGAAAAGGCTAAAAAATCCTTACTATACACTGTGGATTTTTTTAGGTGAAAAATTCGATGTCGTCGGATGCTCTCCAAATGTATCTGATTCGATTAATAGACACTAGAGCACATACCCACAAGTGTACACAAGTCGTAGGTAGCCTAGTTGGGCCGCTGTGGCAGTTAAAAGTTGAGCTAGGAAAAGGCTAAAAAATCCTTACTATACACTGTGGATTTTTTTAGGTGAAAAATTCGATGTCGTCGGATGCTCTCCAAATGTATCTGATTCGATTAATAGACACTAGAGCACATACCCAAGGGTGTACACAAGTCGTAGGTAGCCCAGTTGGGCCGCTGTGGCAGTTAGAAGTTGAGCTAGGAAAAGGCTAAAAAATCCTTACTATACACTGTGGATTTTTTTAGGTGAAAAATTCGATGTCGTCGGATGCTCTCCAAATGTATCTGATTCGATTAATAGACACTAGAGCACATACCCACAGGTGTACACAAGTCGTAGGTAGCCTAGTTGGGCCGCTGTGGCAGTTAGAAGTTGAGCTAGGAAAAGGCTAAAAAATCCTTACTATACACTGTGGATTTTTTTAGGTGAAAAATTCGATGTCGTCGGATGCTCTCCAAATGTATCTGATTCGATTAATAGACACTAGAGCACATACCCACAGGTGTACACAAGTCGTAGGTAGCCTAGTTGGGCCGCTGTGGCAGTTAGAAGTTGAGCTAGGAAAAGGCTAAAAAATCCTTACTATACACTGTGGATTTTTTTTGGTGAAAAATTCGATGTCGTCGGATGCTCTCCAAATGTATCTGATTCGATTAATAGACACTAGAGCACATACCCACAGGTGTACACAAGTCGTAGGTAGCCTAGTTGGGCCGCTGTGGCAGTTAGAAGTTGAGCTAGGAAAAGGCTAAAAAATCCTTACTATACACTGTGGATTTTTTTTGGTGAAAAATTCGATGTCGTCGGATGCTCTCCAAATGTATCTGATTCGATTAATAGACACTAGAGCACATACCCACAGGTGTACACAAGTCGTAGGTAGCCTAGTTGGGCCGCTGTAGCAGTTAAAAGTTGAGCTAGGAAAAGGCTAAAAAATCCTTACTATACACTGTGGATTTTTTTAGGTGAAAAATTCGATGTCGTCGGATGCTCTCCAAATGTATCTGATTCGATTAATAGACACTAGAGCACATACCCAAGGGTGTACACAAGTCGTAGGTAGCCCAGTTGGGCCGCTGTGGCAGTTAGAAGTTGAGCTAGGAAAAGGCTAAAAAATCCTTACTATACACTGTGGATTTTTTTAGGTGAAAAATTCGATGTCGTCGGATGCTCTCCAAATGTATCTGATTCGATTAATAGACACTAGAGCACATACCCACAGGTGTACACAAGTCGTAGGTAGCCTAGTTGGGCCGCTGTGGCAGTTAGAAGTTGAGCTAGGAAAAGGCTAAAAAATCCTTACTATACACTGTGGATTTTTTTAGGTGAAAAATTCGATGTCGTCGGATGCTCTCCAAATGTATCTGATTCGATTAATAGACACTAGAGCACATACCCACAGGTGTACACAAGTCGTAGGTAGCCTAGTTGGGCCGCTGTGGCAGTTAGAAGTTGAGCTAGGAAAAGGCTAAAAAATCCTTACTATACACTGTGGATTTTTTTTGGTGAAAAATTCGATGTCGTCGGATGCTCTCCAAATGTATCTGATTCGATTAATAGACACTAGAGCACATACCCACAGGTGTACACAAGTCGTAGGTAGCCTAGTTGGGCCGCTGTAGCAGTTAAAAGTTGAGCTAGGAAAAGGCTAAAAAATCCTTACTATACACTGTGGATTTTTTTAGGTGAAAAATTCGATGTCGTCGGATGCTCTCCAAATGTATCTGATTCGATTAATAGACACTAGAGCACATACCCAAGGGTGTACACAAGTCGTAGGTAGCCCAGTTGGGCCGCTGTGGCAGTTAGAAGTTGAGCTAGGAAAAGGCTAAAAAATCCTTACTATACACTGTGGATTTTTTTAGGTGAAAAATTCGATGTCGTCGGATGCTCTCCAAATGTATCTGATTCGATTAATAGACACTAGAGCACATACCCACAGGTGTACACAAGTCGTAGGTAGCCTAGTTGGGCCGCTGTGGCAGTTAGAAGTTGAGCTAGGAAAAGGCTAAAAAATCCTTACTATACACTGTGGATTTTTTTAGGTGAAAAATTCGATGTCGTCGGATGCTCTCCAAATGTATCTGATTCGATTAATAGACACTAGAGCACATACCCACAGGTGTACACAAGTCGTAGGTAGCCTAGTTGGGCCGCTGTGGCAGTTAGAAGTTGAGCTAGGAAAAGGCTAAAAAATCCTTACTATACACTGTGGATTTTTTTTGGTGAAAAATTCGATGTCGTCGGATGCTCTCCAAATGTATCTGATTCGATTAATAGACACTAGAGCACATACCCACAGGTGTACACAAGTCGTAGGTAGCCTAGTTGGGCCGCTGTAGCAGTTAAAAGTTGAGCTAGGAAAAGGCTAAAAAATCCTTACTATACACTGTGGATTTTTTTAGGTGAAAAATTCGATGTCGTCGGATGCTCTCCAAATGTATCTGATTCGATTAATAGACACTAGAGCACATACCCACAGGTGTACACAAGTCGTAGGTAGCCTAGTTGGGCCGCTGTGGCAGTTAGAAGTTGAGCTAGGAAAAGGCTAAAAAATCCTTACTATACACTGTGGATTTTTTTAGGTGAAAAATTCGATGTCGTCGGATGCTCTCCAAATGTATCTGATTCGATTAATAGACACTAGAGCACATACCCAAGGGTGTACACAAGTCGTAGGTAGCCCAGTTGGGCCGCTGTGGCAGTTAGAAGTTGAGCTAGGAAAAGGCTAAAAAATCCTTACTATACACTGTGGATTTTTTTAGGTGAAAAATTCGATGTTGTCGGATGCTCTCCAAATGTATCTGATTCGATTAATAGACACTAGAGCACATACCCACAGGTGTACACAAGTCGTAGGTAGCCTAGTTGGGCCGCTGTGGCAGTTAGAAGTTGAGCTAGGAAAAGGCTAAAAAATCCTTACTATACACTGTGGATTTTTTTAGGTGAAAAATTCGATGTCGTCGGATGCTCTCCAAATGTATCTGATTCGATTAATAGACACTAGAGCACATACCCACAGGTGTACACAAGTCGTAGGTAGCCTAGTTGGGCCGCTGTGGCAGTTAGAAGTTGAGCTAGGAAAAGGCTAAAAAATCCTTACTATACACTGTGGATTTTTTTAGGTGAAAAATTCGATGTCGTCGGATGCTCTCCAAATGTATCTGATTCGATTAATAGACACTAGAGCACATACCCAAGGGTGTACACAAGTCGTAGGTAGCCCAGTTGGGCCGCTGTGGCAGTTAGAAGTTGAGCTAGGAAAAGGCTAAAAAATCCTTACTATACACTGTGGATTTTTTTAGGTGAAAAATTCGATGTCGTCGGATGCTCTCCAAATGTATCTGATTCGATTAATAGACACTAGAGCACATACCCACAGGTGTACACAAGTCGTAGGTAGCCTAGTTGGGCCGCTGTGGCAGTTAGAAGTTGAGCTAGGAAAAGGCTAAAAAATCCTTACTATACACTGTGGATTTTTTTAGGTGAAAAATTCGATGTCGTCGGATGCTCTCCAAATGTATCTGATTCGATTAATAGACACTAGAGCACATACCCACAAGTGTACACAAGTCGTAGGTAGCCTAGTTGGGCCGCTGTGGCAGTTAAAAGTTGAGCTAGGAAAAGGCTAAAAAATCCTTACTATACACTGTGGATTTTTTTAGGTGAAAAATTCGATGTCGTCGGATGCTCTCCAAATGTATCTGATTCGATTAATAGACACTAGAGCACATACCCAAGGGTGTACACAAGTCGTAGGTAGCCCAGTTGGGCCGCTGTGGCAGTTAGAAGTTGAGCTAGGAAAAGGCTAAAAAATCCTTACTATACACTGTGGATTTTTTTAGGTGAAAAATTCGATGTCGTCGGATGCTCTCCAAATGTATCTGATTCGATTAATAGACACTAGAGCACATACCCACAGGTGTACACAAGTCGTAGGTAGCCTAGTTGGGCCGCTGTGGCAGTTAGAAGTTGAGCTAGGAAAAGGCTAAAAAATCCTTACTATACACTGTGCATTTTTTTAGGTGAAAAATTCGATGTCGTCGGATGCTCTCCAAATGTATCTGATTCGATTAATAGACACTAGAGCACATACCCACAGGTGTACACAAGTCGTAGGTAGCCTAGTTGGGCCGCTGTGGCAGTTAAAAGTTGAGCTAGGAAAAGGCTAAAAAATCCTTACTATACACTGTGGATTTTTTTAGGTGAAAAATTCGATGTCGTCGGATGCTCTCCAAATGTATCTGATTCGATTAATAGACACTAGAGCACATACCCAAGGGTGTACACAAGTCGTAGGTAGCCTAGTTGGGCCGCTGTGGCAGTTAGAAGTTGAGCTAGGAAAAGGCTAAAAAATCCTTACTATACACTGTGGATTTTTTTAGGTGAAAAATTCGATGTCGTCGGATGCTCTCCAAATGTATCTGATTCGATTAATAGACACTAGAGCACATACCCACAGGTGTACACAAGTCGTAGGTAGCCTAGTTGGGCCGCTGTGGCAGTTAGAAGTTGAGCTAGGAAAAGGCTAAAAAATCCTTACTATACACTGTGGATTTTTTTAGGTGAAAAATTCGATGTCGTCGGATGCTCTCCAAATGCATCTGATTCGATTAATAGACACTAGAGAACATACCCACAGGTGTACACAAGTCGTAGGTAGCCTAGTTGGGCCGCTGTGGCAGTTAGAAGTTGAGCTAGGAAAAGGCTAAAAAATCCTTACTATACACTGTGGATTTTTTTAGGTGAAAAATTCGATGTCGTCGGATGCTCTCCAAATGTATCTGATTCGATTAATAGACACTAGAGCACATACCCACAGGTGTACACAAGTCGTAGGTAGCCTAGTTGGGCCGCTGTGGCAGTTAGAAGTTGAGCTAGGAAAAGGCTAAAAAATCCTTACTATACACTGTGGATTTTTTTAGGTGAAAAATTCGATGTCGTCGGATGCTCTCCAAATGCATCTGATTCGATTAATAGACACTAGAGAACATACCCACAGGTGTACACAAGTCGTAGGTAGCCTAGTTGGGCCGCTGTGGTAGTTAGAAGTTGAGCTAGGAAAAGGCTAAAAAATCCTTACTATACACTGTGGATTTTTTTAGGTGAAAAATTCGATGTCGTAGAGGCTTTATTTCAAGGACAATTTCCTGACCGTGTTATTTCCAGAACAGGTGATTTCACTTGCTCGGGCTGTGATTTGGCAGAGCTGGATTTCACTTGCTCGGGCTATGCAAAAGATCGTGTTAACCCAAATAATCTGCAAACGTTTTGAAAACGGATATTTGTCCAGTTATGGCCACATTCAGCGCTCAATTAGCAAACTCACGGCGTGTCTATGGTCGTCCGTTTTAATTTTTGAGCCAGCCTACCGACCCAATTTCGACCACAATATATGCCGCAGTGCCCAATTCAGCAGATCCGCGCTGAATCGTCATTTCTGAGTCCCCTACGGCTGCCAAGTGTTATTCATTTCGCACCAATTTCTGTCTGATTGGTGGCTTAAATTGCAAAAGAGTTTAGTGAACTTGCCCATGGCGCGACGAATCAGCGATTCCCCTGCACTCTTATCTGACAGATGCTGGTCTCCGGTCTCCGGTCTCCGGTCTCCGGTCTCCGGTCTCCGGTCTCCGGTCTCCGGTCTCCGGTCTCCGGTCTCCGATCTAAGAGACATAATACAGATTGCCTTCGATAAGCTGCAAGCATGGTCAAAAAACATGCGGACTTTGGGTCAACTTGCAAAAGACGGAACTTGTACTCTTCAGCAGAAGATAGAAAATTTCCCTCTTTATGCTGCACGACTCTTGCAACTAACCGCCAGTCCAAAATGTCTGGCTCTCATTATCGATAATAAGCTGAGACGGAAGCTCAATATCCAAGAAAGGGTTAGTTTTCCTAACCCTTTTCCATCTCAGCTTATTTGTCGGCACTATAGGACTACAGCCACGCCTCGCTTACTGAATTTCCACCTCGATTTTCAGACCGACACTAATGAACGTGGTCTCAGTTTGGTGGACAGCATTAAACAAAGCTTCCAACTGTAAGGCACTGAACTGGGTGCAAAGAGTGGCTTGCATGTGTATCAGCGGAGCATTGAGAAGCACTCTGTCGAATGGACTTAAGAAACTCCTCCACCTTCCTCCACTCGAACTACTCCGCAAACAAGTAGCAGCTAGCACAGCCTTGTTACTCAAAACACTCCGACTGGGGTACGAACTCACCATCGGTCACTCAACCATTCTTAACGAATTCAACTTCCTTTACATTGACACCGATCTCCTACTACCCTAAGCCTTCTTTGAGACAAAGATCTGCGCCAGCACTCCTTTCAGATCGGATTCTCTGACAATCAGACGCTGGCCCTTTTAGGATTCCACGGACCTCCATGTTGCTCTTTTCTTGAAGTTCCCACTGTAGCTTTTTTTTTGTCAAGCGATAAAAGTTGCAATATCCTGGCTCAAGAGTAATGCAATGTCCAAAGGGAATATCACCAACTTAATTGCTGACAGTTATGCCGCAATTAAGTCCCTAGCGAATGTGATGTTCAACTCACAATCATCCCTTAATCGCAGGTTATTTCTTAACAAAATCGCTGAGCACTTCAATATACACCTCATGTGACTGCCGCGACATTGAAACAACCTCTTCTCTAACACAAGGATCAATGCAGCATTCCATTTTCTTAAGATACAATTAGAACAACCAAACACAAGTGGCTAGAATGCACCAACTGCCTTAAAACAAAGGAAATGTGGCCAGCCCTAAATCTTACACCATCACTCTATCAGCTCAGACTAAGCAGGCCTTCACTTAGGACATACAGGCCCGCAGGGGACCATTGAGAAGCAATCTGTCGGATGCACTTAACATACTGCTCCACCTTCCTCCACTGGAACTACTCGGCAAACAAGTAGCAGCCAGCACACACCCTGAGACTCAAAACTCTCCGACTGTGGTCCAAACTCACCATCGGTCACTCAAACGTATCAACTTCCTTCCCAGCTACACCGTTATCCTACTATTCCATGCCGTCTTCAAGAGGAAGTTCTCCAACAGCATCCCTTCCAGAACGGATTCGATGTCTGACAGTCAGACGCTGGCCCAGACGGATTAAAGACGGTGTAGTTGTAGGTACCTATTCCAACGCCGATCAACTTGCAAGGTATGGTACCACCTCGTCTTTAACACCAGGCGGTAATCCACTTTCTACACCGATCGATACAGCCTACCATCTTCTTACGATACACACAATTAGAACAACTAACCAACCAACTGCCTTAAAACAAAGCATCTTAATCGCACACGATCACTCTGTCTGCCGACAGACTAAGCAGACCTACTCTTAAGACGCTCATTGGCGGCATGACCGGGCACTGCACAATTGACATACAGGCCCGCAGAGTGTGTGTTTCCCATACAATGATTTTTGCAGAAGCTGCATGGATCAAGAGATGGTAGGAATCGCACATCGCCTCCTCTGCTGGTGTAGCCTTCTGGCTACCCGTAGGTACTCACTATTTCAAAAATCTCAGCCAACTAAATTGTCACAGCATTAGCCAGCTAAACAGCACCAAATGGTTCCAAGTTTAGGAGTAGTCAATCCACGGGGTATCACAATGGGCCAACTTTGGTCTAAGTGTGATTGCTTTCTACAGTTCAGCCACTCCTACCTAACCGAAGCTAATCTATCACTGCTGTCTGGACACCCTTCCCTATTCAAGCATAATGAAACTCGGCTTATTTCTCACGTTGTTCTGATCAGGCGCATTTTCAGAGAAGAATGATTCGACAATGCCTTCGAATCCGACACGTAGTGCACTTTTTGAACCTCCAACTCGACAATTTAAACGAACCCAAGCCATGCATGCGTACATTTTGAGACGCACTTTTTTTCCTATCTTCACACTTGTACTTTCTATTGTCTGTACGCATTTAATGTGCGACTTTAAGGGTCTATTAAATTACACAATCGTAAAGTCCGTCTCGCACTATGGCACACGGTCTGTTGGCACTGTTTAATGGCTTTTCTTTTCCCTTTTATCTCTTTCACTTATTTCTGGGGGAAAACTTACGACGTACTTCGCACGGCATTTTACTTTCATTTGATGAGCAGCGCGCAGACATGTGGCGGCGCTGAGTACTCGAACTATTTGAACTCTTCCTTATTGTCAATTCGTGTTCAAAGAGCCGTTTGTTCTCTCAGCTGTCACAGAAGTTGTTTGTTGAAGGGATAGACGAGGTCGGATATAAAGTGCTATGGACCCTGCCTATGCATGGATGACTGTGCTGGCTCTCAAGAGTTTCTAAATTGATTTGAAGGCCGTCATCCTCGTCAGTCATCGTTAAATTGAAAATTTCAAATGAATCACAGATGACAAGGTTGGCCTGAAAATCGGCCACCATTTGTGCGGTGAAGTGCTGCCAATGCACAAGGAAAGTCATTGTAACAGCTGACAGGTCAGAGTTATTGAAAGTCTAGCGAATTATTTGGAAAATCCTTTGACGTTTGTTAAACAATGAAAGTAACCACAGAGCATCACTGTTTGATGCTCCTTTTGGGACTGGCTCCATTATAAGATCATTCTCCTTTGAAAATGCGTTCGAGTCTGCCAGACAGTCTCTCTAAGTTCGACGCCGCCAGCGCAAACAACTGAAGATTATTGCAGGCGTTTTCAAAAAGCCATCAAAGAAGTTTTTAACCCTTTGGAAATCCGCTGCTGGTTTGACATCGAGTCAAAGCTGGCAACGAGCCAGGGTGAATGTTCAACTCAATCTGTGTTCAATCTCAATCTGTGTTCAATCTGAATCTGTGTTCAACTCAATCAACAACAAACGCCGATCCAAGGAGTCGCTGAACCAAGGAGTCACCGATCCAAGGAGTCGCCGATCCAAAGAGTCGCCGATCCAAGGAGTCGCCGATCCAAAGAGTCGCCGATCCAAGGAGTCGCCGATCCAAGGAGTCGCCGATCCAAGGAGTCGCCGATCGAAGGAGTCTTTAACTTCGAGTCTGTGAGAAGCACAACAGAGGACGCACACAAGTGGAGAGGGAGCTCATTTAACCCGGTGTGCGGCACTCCAGAAAGCTGGTTAGAGATCGCGCGCTAGCTAGAGAGGGTTCTTAGTTAAAGCCGAAGTTGTAGCGCCCAGCAAAGACCAAGAATACTTACTTACTTACTAAAGTTTCGCTCGTTTATAGTTGGTTTAGGTGCTTTTCCAAGAAGCAGCTATTGGTAAGAGTTATTTTTCGTTTGATTTCAGCGCTGGCGTCAGTGTCTGAATTAATAGCCGTTCCTAAGTAAACAAAGTCTTCGACTACCTCAAGACATCATCTGCCTACAGTGACGTTCTGTCCGAGACGTAGGTGGTGGGTGTCCTTTCTCGTTGGCATATACTTGGACTTGCCCTCATTTGCCGCTAAACCCATCTTCGTGGACTGCGTCGCAATGCTCATAAAAGTGCCGTAGAAACCACGCTGCGTTCTTCCGACTTCCGACGGACTTCTGGAAGAATGTTTCTGTGGTGTTGGCATGTGATGTTTGACCAATTATTTCAAGAATGATGTTGAAGAAGTCGCATGACAGCGCGTAGCCCTGTATGAATCCTTTTTTGACATGAAAGGTATCGGTTAGTTCTTTACCAACCTTGATGGATTAGCGTGCATTCTCCAAAGCCGTCCTACAAAAACGGACGAGTTTGGTAGGGATGCCAAAACCTTAAAATCAATGAAAAGGTGGTGCGATCTGTAGCTTTTTTTTCCATCTTGTTAATATTTGATCGATGGTGGATTTTCCTGGCCTAAAGCTGAACCAACCAGATTGTGCTTTAGGCGTTCACACAACACGGTGGATAAGAAGACCGATGCCTCTATAGTTGGCGCAATTCAGAGGGTCTCCTTTTTTGTGGAAAGAACACGAATACCATTTCTTTTTTACCGAAATGTGCACGACCTATAGTTGCAAACAACTTGTAGCCAACCTTTGCAAGCGAAGCGAGATTGTAGCTCCAATCTTAGCCAAATTTTGACTTACAATGCAAAGCAGTGTCGTTGCACCCAAGAGGTATACCTCGTCAAAGCCGTCGCATATTTTGCAAGCAAGCTTGTTGCACTGGCCGAGCAATTCTGCTTAGTCTCCAAGCACTCCAAGGCTTAACCCAGAAAAGCCAGCAAATTGCTGATAGCCTCACTTCAGAGTTTGTTGCTGTTCGCCAAAACAGTGTCTTTGTTCTTTGACAGCCCAAATTAACACAACTCGTTAAGCAGTTGGAAAGGCCCACAACACCGCATCAAAAACCGGTGTTCCATCAGCATAATCATCGCATCAGTCGTCATAACCACGGACAACTGCCCATGATAGAGGAATTCCTCTCACTGACCCGCTTGGCCTTCTAATTGCCCAAACAAACACTGACAACAACTCAGGCCAGATGACAATTAGAACTTTGGTAACACAAGCGTCACGTTTCTGCTGCTTACAGTACAGCACAGCTTTGGTTGGTGACCCATTTTTGACTTCAATCACTCCCCAGCACACACGGTAGGCCTACAGAAGATATTAATTGCTTCCATCGGAGTGCCAACGGAGTGCCTCGCGCATTCATTTGCCTGACGTGTGATCACTACCCGAGGTCAATACCATTGAACTCCGCGGAACGGTCGAGTTCAATGCTAAAGGCTTAAGAAAATAAAAATACACAAGAAACAGAAAAAAAAACAAACATCGAGTGTAATGAAAAAAACCTAAAAAAAAAGAAAACGAAATAAAGAGAATACCCCGATGAATGACGACGCAGCAGGAGAGACGTGTAATTACAAGCGTAGCAAGTTCCATCGGTCGTAATAGAACACCTTACGCCATTCTCATTCACGAACTCGATTGCGTTTCGCTTTGCGTTCTCGCTGCCATCTCCCTTTGGACGTTTGATTCAAAGAGTTGAGGCGGGCGAGGAGATAGGTTTCACAACAGCCATCCAGGCTATGGGCTGTTTCCACGAGGAAGCACGTGAAACCTCTGAGTTGTGAGTTCATGGACACGGTCTGCTCCGCTGCGAGTTTTCTTGTACCTCGACATTGATTCGCGATTCTGTCCGTCTGGCGATTGATTGATTTTGATTGAATTGTGTTGGAGGCAAATTTAACGCGTCTGAAACTGTAACAATAGAGTTCAGGGCTTTTTTTTTGGGGAAACAAAACTCGAATGCTTTCTGTTTAAGAACATTCACAGGGGCGTTTGCGGTGTGATGCAATTCAAAAAGACGATAAACAACCTCTCGTTGCCAATTACGAACGGCCAGACTTGCAAATAGACCGACGTCTTCCATCGTGGACGGTGAAATTCGTGAAGGTTGTAATTTGGGACCTATTCTTTTCATTGTATACAAATGTTGTAGCTGACTGGGCGATGCTGTACAGTCGTAATGAGGAATGTTACAAATTGAGAAAATTAAGATGAAACCGTCTTCTTTATTGTAGATGTCTTGGTTGTACTCATATTCTCAAAGATGCCAGTGTTAATGCTGGAATCAGGCCAACATTGACCCATTACGCTACCAAACGCATTTGAGAAGGCTGCTAATAAAATTACTTAACATTCCACTCCTGAGAGAACAATAGCACGCACAACACGAGTGGTTGCTGCGAAGCTAGGCCCTGGCCCTCTACGGGCTGTAGCGCCACCCATATTATTATTATATAACTCGTTCCATAGATCTGTTGAAGAACTCAGCTCCTAAGTGGCCTTTTCTTCGAGTGGAGACGGCGCAGACGGCGCAACATCCTACTGAAGTCGTTGTATGTGGGATCAGACGGCATGTGAATACCACATTATTCCAGTATAACTGTATACATATAAGACTCCTAATGTTAAAGTGAGCAAATCGTTTTCGATTCGAAATTGGTGGTGCTGCTTAAGCCCCCTTTTCGATGCACTAGTCAAAAAGCTACCACTATTGGCCATTCCGAAGGATGGCGGCTCAGCACCAAAAAGGACTGGAGCAATGAATCCATAGTTCACAAACTGAGCAGCAACACGGGATACAGACGGATCGAGAACTGATGAAGGAACTGGGGCAAAGTGGACCCAGACGAAGTACTTCGAACGCAAACTCACCTACATTTTTCAACCAGGAATCTATGCCATAGACAGACGAATGGCACTAGACTCCTACATCATCAAATCCAAGCTCCTGGGGGAATGACTACCGAACTCCCTGAAAAGGAAAGGAGCATCAGAACATTTTACAGTCCCTGGCCCATTCTGCGAACTAGAAATTAAAAACCTAACAGAATTCTGTAACAAAGCTCATGGCATGAAACAAAACAAGAAAATCTTAGGTCAGTAACAAGCTTCTTAAGACAGGGCGCGGCAGAGTCTTGGAGCACTTTGTTCTTATTATTGTTGAGGATAAATTGCACCGCGACCTTTAGATCTATCATACCTTTACTTTCATTTGAGCTCCCCTCCCATGCAGCTCCTTTCAGAGTTGTATTGAGGGTTATTTGCTCTTGAGGGTAGAAGAGATTTATCCTAGAGTATTCTCTCTTCGCCAGTTTCCTTCAGGAATCTGACAATGAGAGCTGGTTCTAGTGACTTCAATTCTTCCTCTGATATTAGGTATTTGCCCAGATATCTTTGTCTCTTGTGGGCTCGCGACTCAGAATCCCAGTACGTGTTCTGGAATTTCATTAGATTCTCCGCAGAATTTTCAGAGACCTTCTTCTGATACTCCTAGTTTCCGTAGGTGCTCCCTGAGTTTACAGAGCCCTGTTGGGATGCCTGTTAGGAGACGAAGGTTGTTTTTGCTCATTCTGATACAAGCTTCATGCCTCTTGTGGTTCTTGGCCTGCGTCATACCATGAGCAATCTTCCATGTATCTGCCCGGTTCCTTCTTTCTATTTCCCTGAGGACGTGTCCAAATACTCCTGCCCTTGTTCTTGATCCATCCGTATACCATTCTACCGTATTGCTGCTCAGTCTGTGGACTATGGATTCATTGCTCCAGTCTTTTTTGGTGCTGAGCTTAGTGGTAAACTCCTTTTGGAAATTGAATTTCCTAATCGCGTCATCCTTCGGAATGGCCAGGAGTGGTAGCTTTTTTACTAGTGCATCGAATTGTCTCGATGTAATGCGCCTGTCTTTTTCCTATCCCATTCTCATTATTGTTTTATTTGCACATTCTGCGACCACCAGATGCAGTGGATTCAGCTCCAGTAGCACATCCATGGGAGCAGTTGGGCAAGTTCTCATGGCCCCTGTAATACAGAGGCATGCCAACCTTTGAACTTTGTTGAGTGCTATCAGGTTGGTTCTTTTGGACCATGCTATTGCACCATATGTGATTGTTGGTCTAAGAATAGCTATGTACATCCATCTTAGGATGCTTGGACTGCAGCCCCAGGATTTACCCGCTAAGCTTGTACAAATCATTAAAGCACGCGTCGCCTTCCTGGTCATCTCTTCTGTGTGTCTTTGCCAGATGAGTTTGCTGTCTAAGATGACTCCTATAAATTTTACCTCTTTTACTGGAGCCAGTGCACTTAAAGGGAGCACTTAAAGAAAGCTGGGTTGCCAGAAGAAGGTCTCTGCAAATTCTGTGGAGAATCTAATGGAATTCCAGAACACGTACTGGGATTCTGAGTCACGAGCCCACAAGAGACAAAGATATCTGGGCAAGCACCTATTATTAGAGGAAGAAATGAAGTTACTAGAATAATCTCTCATGCTCAGATTCCTAAAGGAAATTGGCGTGTGTAACTGGAGTCCATAATCCTTAAGGCAACTCGACAGTGGGTAAAGGAATCATGGGGCACTATAGATCTTAAGGTCGCGAAGGAATGTACCCTCATCAACAACAATTATTAAGTCCTTTTTAACATAGAAGTCGCCGTTCTGTGTGTGTTTTGTGAGCGACGAACCCTTTGAGATTTTGTAATGAGTTAAGAACCAAGCACAATGATCAGGATCAGAATTATCTACGTCCCGAATGTGGTCATTAGAATGGCGTAAAAGGTGGTGAACATGAATAGAAATGTCCACCCAAGTTCAAGACTAAGATGTTCTTTCCATTGCGACTCTGCTTGAAGCCTTTTCTCATTCTCGTCTAGTTTCCGTTGCCCTAAATAACTGCAACATTAAATAGCAGGGTGACTGGGTCTGCGATGCAGCTTCTGAGGGTGTCACATCATCCATCCAGTAAGTCGAGAATACCTAACGAGAGATCATTTAAAATACTGAACTGAAAGTGAAAGGGCTTCATAACGGCCATAAGGATACTTAAGTCAACTTCGGAACAATGTACAGAAAGATATACTGGCACTGGGACATAACCACCACTTCGCTCAGTTTCGTTAAGTTTACTTAATTTTTGCTTACTTAATTAGGAGCGGAATCAATCGCTTTGTGGATCGGTTACAAGATTAGGCTTTTCGTATGCCTGTTGCCTGACGTTTGGCTGTCTTATAGAATGTTCGCATATTTTGCTTCCGTCCATACTCAGCGATTGCGAGAGACCATGATCCATCATACAATTGAAGTCTGTGCACCCTCGTTTCGAGTTGGCGCTTTGTCTCATTTCCTCTCCCTAAATTAAAAGTACTTACATACGTGGTGCTTTTGCGAAACTTCTCTGAATCACTTGGAAGTTTGTCCACATTTTTTCGTTCGGTTCTGAGCTCAGTTTGCTTGAGTCAATTGTAGTCGTCGGAGCTTATTCACTCGTCAAAACACGTCCGAAAGACATGTCGGTCTCTTCGAATGGGGAGTATATCGCAGTGGGCAAGCGGTTGGGTCGGATTAGATGTCTCAAAAGCATGTCGAAATTTAAGGACAGACGCATGAGCAAATACCGGTGGATGACTCTCACTAGGGAACGAAACATTGATCCTTGCAGAAGAAGATTTCCTATTCAATGTTCCTCCCACTTCCATCGACACTCTCTTAATCAAAAACATTTGCTTTCTCCTTCCAGGGCATAGAACAAAAAACATACTCAATAGGACCCGCGGTCAAGCTGTACAAGGACCTCAGCCTCCTGTCGAATGATTCAGCGTTTCGGAACGCATCAGCAATATATCCCGTAAACAGTGCAGATGACTTCTACCGACTGCACGCCTACTTCTCAAAGGTAAGCCAGTCCCACGTCCAGCTTGAGCCTCTAACCACCATCTTCTCTTTACAGTACCACTTGGAGAACCTGCAACAGCGCAGCTTTGACCTCGAACACAAAGCCTATCACATAGCGAACGGCACAATATCGAATAACATTTTAGAAATCCGTTGGCCACTGGGTGTGCCAACAAGCAGCTCCCCAGAAACCCGTCACGACATTCTTGTGTGGCACTTCATCAACACCACCCACATCTTCCTGCCGTCCGCCGAGAATGTCGTCGAACCACTGAGTCGTATCGACTCGATAGATATTCGTACAGTCCTAGATATAAGCGTGCAGTATGCACGGCACAAGTTTCCAGCGCTGCGCTACGACAGCCTGCACACAGCGTACCGGAGATTCGATCCAACGCGAGGCATGGACTACAACCTGCATCTGAACTTCGTCGACGGCAAGCGCTCCGGCGGCAGGGTCATCATGAAAAGGTAACAGGAAAACACACACAACCCTTTGTGAGCAATCTCAAACGAAGTCATTGTTTGTCAGTTTCCAGGTGGTGAAGCCATTGGGACGCGTGGAGGTTGTGCCCTCGCCATATGTGACTGAGAGTACCAGAATCGCCATTCTCGTGCCAACGTTCGAGCATCAGAACAACGACGGTGTGGAGTTCGTGCGCCAGTACGAGAAGATCTGCATGATGAACCAGGACAACACGTTCCTTTTGATGGTAAGCTAAGCTGGGCGCCCAAACGGAACGAGCACCGAGCCTGACCGTCTGCCTCCTTTCAGATCTTCATCTACAAATACGACACGTCAAGCAAAGGTGAAACCGATCCATTCCGCCGCATCAAGACGCTCGCTCTGGACTTGTCGTCGAAGTACAAGACCGATGGTTCTCGAATTGCGTGGGTCTCCATACGCCTGCCACCGGTCTTCACCGATGTGCACATGCCTGACGACATCATGCTGAACTCAATCTATGCCCGAAATGAAATACTCAGTCTGGCGGTGGCCGATCTGTCGCTGCCCAAAATTGGTCTTGAAAGCCTAGTGCTGCTTGGTTCAACGTCGATGATCTTCAAGGCGGACTTCTTGAATAGAGTGAGTGGAACTTGACAGCGCTTGATTCCATCCAACTTCATGATTGTTTTCTCCTGATGCCTTTAGGTCCGAATGAATACGATACAGGGATTCCAGGTGTACTCACCCATCGGCTTCATGATGTACCCGTGTCGGTTTGCGAACTTCTGCAAGGACTGTGAGACGTGTGACGTTAGCCAGAGCACTGGCTACTTCGACAGATGGAACTATGATGTCATGTCGTTTTACAGCCGCGATTATGTACAGGGTATGTATCACCATCATCGCATAACGTCTTCCTGCAGAATACTAGATGATTACCATTCGATTCTTTCAATTCAAGTCTGTGTGACGCTGATGTTCCCCAGGGCTCTGCTCTGTCACCGATACTCTTTCTCATTTCTCTAAATGATGTGTCTTCGGTTGCACAATGTAAATTGGCCGGCCCTACTCGCAAGGAATCGAAGATTCTCCGGTTCTGAGGTTTTTGTAACGCTAGACGAGCAGCAACCTCGGTAGGTAGCAACCTCGGTGTCAACGAAATCGTGGCACAGTGATAGTGCCGTTAAGTTGATCCCAACGGCAAATGCGGACTGGAGCAGGCTTGAAAACCGGATAAAAGCGTTGCTTTCACTGGGATTCGAACCGGGGACCCCTCTAACCAAGGGCAGGCAGTCAACCGAGTACGTTCTGTGACTCACTTAGACCAACTTGTTGGATCCATTGTGCAATTTTTTTTGTCGGTTGACCGTCGTGGGTCCTACTCTAAAACCACCCAGATCGTTTGAATCTTAGGAGGTTTTTCAGTTCAACGCCGCTTAGGGCCTCTAGCTATACGAAGAAGTGCTGTCCTATGAACCGCCTACTTTTCTTTACTAGGGCTGGACAATCGCAGGACAGATGTTGAATAGAATCCTCATGCCTGCAACTACTGCAAAAGTCGCTCAGACGCATAGGCACACATGCAGCCTATAGCACAGTGCCCGGTAAGGACTCCTAATAGCATGCGTATCCTTGCGATTAAAGCCGATCAATGATGTTGATCTCTTATTGCACAGCGTTGGCCATAGAGCCCTCGCCATTGCTCCAACACTCAGGTTAAGCCATCGAGCTCTAGCTCTATCTAGGGGTTGGTTCTCCAGCTTTGTCCTTATGGAGCTCAGTGGCGTATGCGCATAAGGGGTGGCCAGACTGTCCGCTTTTTAGTTTAATTGAATTCCAGTATGCCCGGGAACCCAGCAAGGATATCTCAGTGGTCAGCACAGTCGAACCAGCTTCGATCTCAGAATGTCTGATGCTATGGCTTATATTGGCTTATATCAGAAATCGACGGTTAGGTTGTGACCTTTCAAAGCCAGTGTTGCAGCTACTTCGGTTTGAAAGACGCTGCAGGCGTCTCTTAGCGCAAGGAAGATACCACAGAAGACCCCGCGCTCGACTTCACTAGCCATCAGTGTATAAGGCGACCTCCTTTACTTCTATTACCAGTTGTTCTTGCCACTGTATCCGGTCTTGAAAGGGCTGATTGATGTACTTCTGCGACGCTAGGCTTGCTAGTAGGTGCTGCTACTACATTTTATGCTGCTGTCCAACTTGTTAGTATGGCAGCGTGACCGTGTGGTTTTTTTTTGCCTCCAGAAACACGTTTCTCTGAGCCTCAGGGCCGATGAGACTGCGCTGTTGCTGCAGAATAGGTCGAGAGAATGACTTCCAGCCTTCCTAGGCACGCCGATCTTTGGATTCTGGTTAGCTGCGAGAGAATATATTTCTCCACCAGTGCTAAAGAGTCATAAGTCAGGATGGGTACCCCGTTATTTGTGATTTCACGTTTTATCGAACGCCGGTTTGCACGTGTAGAACGCCACAAACGGAGTAGCTGAGTTCAGCTCTGCATAATCTGTCCACTAAAGGCAATGTCTCTCCAGACTTCCTACTCCTTATCTACCCTACTCCTCGAATTCGTCTGCATATACAATGGACTCCCCCTAAGTCGAATTTTCACGGGTTATCAGAATTAGTTCGACTTTGAGGATGGTTTTTTGTATGGAAAATTGAGGGGAATGCCATAATATGGTGAATAAAAAAGTGGACTTAAAGAGAGTTCGACTTAGGGAGAGTCCACTGTAGTTCTCAAATCTTTGTTTTTTCGAAAGAAAGTTTCTCGTGCACACCTGTAGGCTGCCAATGTGTATTGCATTCTACCGCAATGGTGAACAAAAAAGCTGAAAATTCCACACGAAAGTGATTCAATTTCAGATAAGACTCTAGAGGCGAGAGTATTCGTGTACAAATTGCTTTATTGCAAAAACCAACATTGTTGCCGGAAAGCCTTATCTCTGGTTAGTGTTTGCTGTGCTTCAGGTTAAGCAATGCTATTCGACTTCAGTAAATTGTCAGGTAATGGCAAATGATGACAGTCTCTTCGTGTAATTCTTTCGAGGTCGTCAAAGAAAACCCACTGAAAGTCGTGAATTTACTAATTTTTATTGTCCACGATTCGGCGCAATTCAGTTTATTTGCTTACATAATTAAAACAGAACACAATTCTGGTGCCAGATTGACAAGTCTGATCAGATAATTGTATATGTAGGTGTTTCCACAGGCAATCGAGATGGAAACACTGGTGCTGTGCTGTGTGCACACTTAATTCTACTTCTTTCGTTGGACTGATCTTAAACATTTTTTTTTTGTTTTTTGCGAGAATAGGTGAAAATCTTCAAAAGACACTATGGGGACCGTTCCCACATAGCGAAAGAGATTTTTACCCAGTAAAAACACCTCTCTTCAAATAAAATATATTTCCACTACAACTAAGTCTTACACTTATCCAGCAGTTTTACTTTCTTGGTTTAGGCGCATTTGGCAAGAAATTCTCCATTGAGAGTTCTTGCTATCACCGCAGCTAAGCGTGGGTTGAATTCACCGTGCTAGGTCAAGGGGTTTGGTCCTTTGCAGACGGCGGAAAGCGTTGCTTTCGTCGAGAATTGGCAGGACAGCAGAGTTTATGTGCTCTTCCAGACTACGCTTATGCTTACGAGCGAAATTCGTAATTTCATCATGGACTGATAGAATTCCAAGATCTCTGTGGATGTCGCTGTTTCGTATATACCAGGGTGCGTTGACGATGGCCGTTAGCACTTTATTTTGAAATGTTTGTAGTATGTTTCTATTACTTTCTTTGGTACAACCCCATAGTTGTATACCATACGTCCAGACGGGTTTTAGCACTTGCTTGTATATAAGCAATTTGTTATCAATACTTCGCTTGGAATATTTTCCAATAAGCCAGTACATGTCTTTGTATCTTAATTGGAGCTCTTCACGTTTCTTTTTGACATGCTCCTTCCATTTAAGCTTTACATCGAGAGTCATTCCGAGGTATTTCGCTTCATTACCGAAGGGTATTTGAACATTATTTATAAAAACGGGCAAGTTATTCACGTAAAATTTATATGAACGTATTTAGCTTCGTTAAGCTCAATTCGCTGAGTGTTCGTCCATTCGTGTATCCGGTCTAGAGCACATTGTGATTTTCTGGTTGATTCTTCGACCGTTTTGGCAGTTACTATATAAATGACGGTGTCGTCAGCAAATGTGCCTAGCACTGTGCCTGCGACTTGCTGCTATACAGTAAGTAAAGGAGGGGACCAAGGACACTTCCTTGAGGTACTCCAGCTTGTATAGGCTTAAATAGGGAGTATTATTTCCCATATTTCACACGACAGATTCTATCAGTTAGATAATTCGATAAAATTGTGTAAAGTCTTCTCGGAAGGAACTGTCGAAGCTTGTGTTTCAAACATTTGACAAGCAATTAATTTTGACGATGAACCAATCAAAATACGCTGTCACATCGACGAATAAGTGGTGAGTGTCGGTTTTCATTTATTTGAGACTTTCCAGTACGTGCAGTAGTATGAAGATCTGGCCTATTTCTCCAGTCTATAAGGCCACGCTGATAGGCCCTTTCAGTGTATTGATAAACGGCTTCACCGAGCACACAATATTGCAGGGAAAAAACTGAGGATACTTGGCTCAGTGAAAGCGGTCTCCCTTCTTGTGGATCGAACAGTCAGTAGGAAGATTCCACTCATTAGCCATGCTCTCCTTCCACAATATTTTGCAGATCATCCCCAGCTTCTTAGTCCTTCGTTTCTTAATGTTGACCTTACGAACAGCTCTCATATTTCGATGAAACGTTGCCTTGTTTCGCTGGAAATGCCTTTCTCAGCCTGTTGTCAAATGATGGTGACGCCGTTAAGCCAGCTTCTTCGATGGCTTTTTGATTCTTTAAGTAGACAGCGGCGTCGAACCTAAAGACAGTTTCTAGAAGATTCGATCGGAAAAGATCCCTCAGATCCCCCTCTTGTGCATAGGGAACCTACAAAGGGTAAGGTTACATCGTACACCTCTTTCTCGCTCAAAGTTAGATGGCACACTTGGATAGGATTGATGGCATGTCCAGAACCTGATAGCTTACCCGTCAATATAGCGAAGACTCTGCGAGACTCTATGCAGTCATCCGTCAGGTGTCCGTTGTGGTTACAGCTTTCCGACGTCAAACCGTCGAGCTCTATCCGAACTTCGTTGTTCTCGTTCTTATTTTGGCTTCGACGGAGAAGTGATCCGAGTATAGATTGTCTCCCCGGCAAGTTCGAAAAAGTGTCCGAGATCGATCGCTATGGGATCTGTCTGGTTGACGGTTGATTGATCAGGTTGGATGTTTTACCGCGGTTGCCCCTCATCCTGAGACGTGTTGTCGTGCAGCCTTGTCCAACAAAATGACTCCTTTTGAAGGCCATTTTAACAAATTCTAACTCACTCTTTCTTTTTTTCCATTTCAGCTCGCAAAAAAGTGGAAGACATCGTACCCATAGTTCGCAGTGACAATGACATCGAATTGATCCTCAACCGTTCAAATAAAACGATCAACAACATACTGGATATGTTTGTGAGCGCCCAACTGCCCATACATATCCTTCGTGGAGTGGAACCAAATCTACGATATGGTACTGCCATTAAGAATTTCCTCGAAACCACTAGTGATATACCCAAGTGCCCAGCTCAGAGCTTAGACAATAGTAATACTAATTATTATTCCAATGAAATACCGTTAAGCAATGACACACCTAGCAGTAGTAGTAGTTTAAATAGTAAAAAATGTATACACCTAGCGTCTAGAAAGCAAATCGGCGATGCGATAATACGCTTCGAAGATAAAAGTATTATAAACAATCCAGGAAGGCATTGATCGAAGTGGAGTGAAGGAGCCGCCTAGACGTCTTTTGTATGAAATCCCAACTAAAAATGCTCAAAATTGCTGTCCTAGTTAACTGTTAATGTCTTAATTTAAATCATTTTTAGGTCACGTATTCTGCCTGGCTTAAGAGATAGATAGAGTTAAAGAGAGAGAGAGAGAGAAAGTAATACTTGTATTATTTGTTTTGTTACAAAAATGTTTCTTCATTTTTTTTTTTTTTACTTTTTTGCTAGGTTTAAATTTTAAGTTTATTTATTGTTAATGTTTTAACTGAATTTGACGAAGACTGTAATGTCGTTTGGTTAAGAATTGTTTAAGCGATTAATTGTTAAGTCTTGCCACTTGTGTCACACACGAATTAGTCAACCACTTCGTTTGTGATTGTTGTAGAGTGAAGTGATCGTTGCTAATTGTTGTTTTCTATTCGATTTTCTAAACCAGGTGGCTTCGAATTTGAGTCTATCCTAGCCTGTAGAGCAGACATGTGGTAGTTTCCAGCCTTATAATTTCGCTTTGAAATTGAATGCTCCTAGTTCAAAGTTGTTTTAATGTGTAACAGTCCCAGCGTCAGCAATAAGAGCGCAAGGAGATATCCAACTTCAACCTCCCTTGCGCCTTGATTTCATCTGACAGCATTTTTTATGCGATGTGTCTGTGAAGACGTGTGAGCTGTTGTGAACAGCATCTCCAACGGGGGAAGATGGATCCGTGGATTCTGTAAAAGTATGTGTGAAGTACAAGAGAATGGACAAGGGGTAATTCTGGCCGAAGTTGGATATCTCTCTGCTCTCTTATTTCTGCCCAGGCTCCTTGTATGTTCAACCAACTTAGCGATGCACTAGTCGAATTTTTGTATATTGAACGACATTCACTTGTTTGTGTAAATCCTGCACATTGCAGTTGGGGTTACATCGATTTATTTCTTCTAGAGAGTTTAGAGCACAAAAGGGGAGAAAGACGTCCAAATTCCTCCAGCTTGACATTCAGCTCTCCGGAGTAACTGACAACAATGTTGTTGTGCCTGTGTTGGGTGCTTCTCTGTGCGCTGTGAATTGTGCCGCATTGTCTCGGAACGCGCACTTTGCCAGAAATAAGAGAGCTCTCTTGCTCTGGTCTAGTTGGGAATAATCTGAACTCGATGCCCAACCATAATTGAGTAGTAAGTGCCAATAATTGCTTCTGGGAACTTAAGCAAATATTCCGCCTCCAACTGTTGGGATTTATTTCGCTCTCACGTAAGCAATGATGAACGAAACTGAAGAAAGTGGTTATTATGGTGTAATCCCACCATTTCTGTGTGACCGCTTCCTAAGCCTGTCTTACCTGAATTTTCTGTTTTCCCTTTTAGTAAATTTGTAATTTTTTTGTTAAGTGCAAGCCACATTTCTTTCGGAGAGCTGGAGGTGAGAAGCTCCATGGTACTGCGAATATCGGCAAGAATGTGATCTCTGCAAGTAACCTTGGATTGATTATTTTTAGTGGAGGATTGGACCTGCCCTGATGTGGTGTCGATGACACACTTGCTATCGTTGTAGTTCCCTTGTGCATAGGAAACCAGCAATGGATAAGGTTTCATCTGATCGCTTTCTAGCTCAAAGTTAGACGGCGCACTTGGATAGGATTGATGGCGTGTCCACAACCTGTCCTCGTATATAATGATAGATTTCCCGTCCATCAGACTCATTGGCAGTAGGGGGATGTGTCCTCCTGTCGTATATGACGATCGATTTCGCGTCTATGTGGCGAAGATTCTGAGACACTCTACATCGCGATCCATCTTAGAGCCGTTGGATTTCTGATTAGACCATCCACCTTCGAAGGGGATTACATGATCCGCTTGTTTCGGGACAGACTTTTTACCTGCAAGTATGTGCTTTGCTGCAGTTCAGCCGCATTGATGGCCGTAAGCTTTTCGAAGCAAATTTGCATTTACATTTTAAGGCGGCTGTCGATGTGGATCCTAGCGCTACCGTGATTCATGAACGAGCAGATCTTTGATTTCTTCTTATATTGCTGGGATTCTATTTGATTTTCAGTGCTGTCCACCAGACGAGGAAACCATAAATCAAAATTAGCCTCAGTTTTCAGTTGAATGCCCCATCTGCGGCTGAGAGAGTATTAGCCTCCACATCATTCCTGAAAGGTTCTGAATGTGCAGAAGCTCTAACCAAGAAACAGGGCCCGGCCCCTTATTGCTTAAGAAGCCACTGGACGCATTGACTTGTTGACTGTTCTTTGTCTCGAAAAATTCATCCTGGTACAACTCGTATAGTTCGCGGTTATGTCTTCTCCTCCATTCGCCTTCCTCGCAGACGGGACCATATATCCGACATAGAATTTCTCTTTCAAAGGTACCAAGAATCAGCTCTGAACTTTTGCCTAGCGTCCAGCTTTCGGCTCCATAGAGCAGAACTGGAAAAATAAGAGTTTTGTTGATCATGATTTTGGTCCTTCGAGCCAGGAGTTTTGAGCCCAGTTATTTTAACAAGCCGGAGTGGCACCGGTTGCCAAAGGCGATTCTACGACAGATCTCCACTGTGATGTCGTTTGTGAAGTTCACGTTTGATCCGAGGTAGACACTGCTTTACTACCTCGAAATTGTAGCTGTCGATCGTGAAATTTTGTCCAAGAAGGAGAATATGTACACAAAATTACAAAGAAGTGTTATTACTGACGACTGTGGTAAAAAAATCTGAAAAACAGAGGAGAGTGAGGAGCTGTTTACTTTACTTATGAGAGGGGCGTAGCGTAGAATGTAGAAAATTCTTAGAAATTGAATAGATTAACCAGGTCTACCACGGTTTTTTCAAACCTACCACTCATTCTCTACCGGATCTACCACACTTTTTTAAGTCACAATTTCAGTAGCACCACTGGCTGTGAAGCGTGTGACCAATCATATTTGAACGTCTGTCTGTGGCAGACTGAGATCAGATAAATTCCCCCGAAATGCAAATCATATGGGTGTCGTTTTAAAAATACCGTCAACTCACCTCATGTCGCCAAGGTCTGGACAGCCATTTTGAAAATCATCAATCAAACATTTCAACAACAACAGACTTCACCAATGTCACTTGTAAATTCTAGCTCTTCTAGTTTCGGTTAAAAAATAAATCTTAAAAACCACAAAACAAATGAAAATACATGGATTCAATTTCCTCCTTTTAAAACGTGTGCCAGTCAAGGACCCAGCACAACAACAATTGCCTTAGCTTAGCTCATATCCTCTAATTTTAATTACAATTAACTCTTATTTAAGTTTCTTTTGATTTTAAACGATGAAGAAGAGAAAAAAAAAACGTGCCAAAGGTTTGAAACTCCTATTTTAAGTAACAAATACGAATCGATGTTTCGTTTTCTTGAAAACTCACCTCGACGTGGTGTATTTCTTTATGTCATAGTTGAACATGGACAAGAGAACAGTGTATGCTTTGTATAAAAACCAACTGATCTTTGATGATTTGATAGTATTACCGTGAAATTTTAGTTTCTATTAAGACTAAGCTTAGATTGAGAGTCTTGGGCGTAGAGTGATGATGCCGAGATGTGTTGAGTAGTATTTAGTGGGGCAGAAATAAGAATTTAATGAAACAAACTACATAATAATTATGTATGTACGTGTACAATAGTTTTGTATTAAGTTTAAGGTATCCATGTAAACATCTATGTAAGAATTGTAGGTTTTATATTTAAAAAATATACATATGTATGTTGTATTTATATTTACAGAAAAAAAAAATGGATGTTGTTTTATTTTGAATATGAATTAAAGCTGGACAGGGCCAACTACTCTGGACCATGGTGGAAGGAATATAAGGTATGCTGGACAGCTTCCCAAAAACCACCATGTTTATGTTTTGTGACGTCACTCAGGGTCCATTTTTGACACTGAACAGCTGTATTGCTTAAGCTTACATCACAATTAAATTTCGTATATTAAAAAAATATGAAGAATGGACCATAGATCTGCGCAAAAGGTGTTCTGGCAAACCATTCGCCGACTCAGAGGAAGGAAATTCAACATCATCGAAGGAGTCAAATCCAACGTTGGGGTGTTGCTTTCCAATGAAGCGGCCATCTTGGGCTGATGGAGTGAGCACTTTTCGGAGCTGCTCAATCCCGAACAGGGCACTGAGGATGACAGACCCGTAGTCTTGAGTGGGGCGGAGAATGGCGATTGAATCGCTAAAAATTGGCAAATCCGCCGGTGTGGATGAAATCCGGCCAGAAATGCTTAAGGCAATGGGTAAAGAGGGAGTTTTATGGCTCTCTCGTGTCATTAAAGTGCCCTGGGAACGCGGTTTGTATATATGGACTGGATGTTGCAGCGCAGCCGAGGTGAGGAATGTTTCACATTGGGCGAGTTGAGGTCAAGTCATCTTCTTTTTGCAGATGACTAGTTATCCTCACATCCTTCCAGACGGAACTGCAGCGCGCACTCGATAGGCTTGTGGCCGTATGTGCTGATGCTGGAATGAGGGTTAACGTGGACAAATCGGAGGTTATGGTCATTTCCAGAACGCCTGTTCAATGCACTCTGCATGTTAGTGGAGTCCCATTGAAGCAGGTGGAGAAGATTAAGTATCTCGGGGTCTTTTTCACGAGTGATGGAAGGAGTAATGCTGAGCTTTCCTGTAGGATTGGTCAAGCTGGGTCAGTTTTGACACAGCTTGATAGTTCTGTAATCAGAAAGGCCGAGCTTGGTGTCAAAGCGAAGTTAGCGGTTTTCAACTCAGTATTTGTTCCAACTCACACCTACGGTCATGAAATTTGGGTAATGACCGAGTGCAATAAGAATAAGATCGCGAGTGCAAGCTGCTGAGATGAGATTTCTTCGTGCTGTTGTGGGAATTACTCGCCGGCATAGGGTGAGAAACACGGCAGTGCGCGAGAAACTCAACATTGAGCAGCTGCTTCTTCGAACGGAAAGGACTATGCTTCGGTGGTTTGGTCACGTGGCACGAATGTCCCCATTATCACGACTTCCGAGGCGGGCGTTGAATGCCATCAGGTAGGCGACCGCTTGGCAGACCCAGGACGAGGTGGTTGGACCAAGTCCAAAAACTCGCCGAGTTACGCTTGCTCACAGCTCCTGATGAGTTAGAGTCGATGGCGGAGGATCGAGTTGCCTGGAGATCTCTCGTGCGTGATTTACCCCCGCGACCCCTTTAGTGGATCATGCTGGCCAAAAGATGATGATGATGATGATGATGATTGAGGGTTATTTGCTCTTGAGGGTGGAAGAGATTTATCCTAGAGTATTCCCTCTTCGCCAGTTTCCTTCAGGAATCTGAGAATGAGAGCTGGTTCTAGTGACTTCAATTCTTCCTCTGGTATTAGGTGTTTGCCCAGATATCTTTGTCTTTTGTGGGCTAGCGCCGTACAAAATCCCAGTATATGTTCTGGAATTTCATTAGATTCTCCGCAGAGACCTTCTTCTGATGCTCCTAGTTTCTGTAGGTGCTCCCTGAGTTTACCGTGCACTGTTAGAAGACGGAGGTTGTTTTTGCTCATTCTGCTACATGCTTCAAACCTCTTGCGGTTATGTTGACCCAAGAGTTTCCTGCTTCGTACCATGAGCATGTATCTTTCCGGTTCCTTCTTTCTTGTTCCCTGAAGTCTTCCCTGAGGACGTGATCTCCTACAACGCAGAATGGATCGGGGCCTATAAAATGTTCCGATGCTCCATCCCTGCCAGGGCGTCGGCCATTTCATTGCCTTCTATGCCCGTCTGGCCAGGTATCCAACAGAGTTTTACTCTGTTACCCCTACTCAGCTTCTTAAGCTTCTGTAGACATTACCACACGTGCCTGGATTTGATGATATAGGAGTCAAGTGCCAAGATAGCGGCACGCCATTATTGCATTGTCACAGTTGGTATAGTCCCTGTCAAGATTGATCTGAGCGCATCTGTCTATGTCATAGACTTCTGCTTGAAAAATACTGCTGCATTTGCCCATGGGTTCGTAGTACTTTGACCGCTGTCCAAATACTCCTGCCCCTGTTCCTTCATCAGTTCTTCATCCGTGTTGCTGCTCAGTCTGTGGACTATGGATTCATTGCTGCAGTCTTTTTGGGTGCTGAGCTCCTTTTGGAAATTCAATGTCCTAATCCCGTCATCCTTCGAAATGGCCAGGAGTAGTAGCTTTTTCACTAGTGCATCGAATTGTCACGATGTAATGCACCTGTCTTTACCCATCCCTTCTTTTGCCATTCTCATGGAATACCAACGGATTCTAGTAAGTTGCTGCCTGATAGTGCAATGGACCAGCTTTTTGAGTGCTCCAGTGAAGAGTTAATAACCTCCATCAAAAGAAAATGAAGGTTTTATAAGATTGTCAACGCCAAACGAAATGTGTCTCTCCAACAAGGACCTGCATCAATTAACTGTTGTACACATGAACCGCGTCTTCGGAATTATAAATTGCGTTCTTCGCAAAACTCTGACCTCTCATTCATGGACAGTTGAATCTGGAACAATCCCATGGTATTGAAAGGCCATACCAGCCGATGGCGAAACTAAAGTAAATATTTTCAAAACCAATGTCAGCGTTCAATGGACGCAGTGCACCATAAGATTGAAAGTGTCCCACAATCATGTAGAATCTGTTATGTAACACGTACAAATCTTGGAGAAACCATGAACCCTTCATTCTTAACTCAATCATTCCGAGTCGCATTCAGAATGACATGACCACAAAACAAAACAGCAACAGATTAGAAATGTTTATCATATTTTATTCCAACTTGATATTTTATTCCTACTTGATGTACCACCATTTGTGATGTCTTCGTCTCCATCTTCTACGAAGATGCAGTCAGTAGAAAACTTAAGTCCGATTGGGGAGCATAATCAACAGTCGACTGATCCCTGAAACAATTGATTACACACGTCACACATCATCTCGTACATTAAACCAAATTCGAACGAACTTACTCTTTAAATAGTGTCGCATTGCGATCGCCCAACAACGTAGCTTTATCGCCTTCAACAAAAAGACTCGTTCCCTCCCGCAGACAGAGCACTGGCACCTTGTTGTAAGCAACAAACTCAGTGATTCTCTCGGTCCTAGTCTCCCCCATGTGCTGATTGTCTTTCGTATCACTCTCGGGACCGATAAAATGTGGATTAATATTGAATGGCACCAACTTCAGCGCTTCAAATGTGGGTGGAAATACAACCGGCATATCGTTGGTCGTGTGAATGGAACAAGTTGCAACATTTGTGCCAGCGCTGCTGCCCATATACGGAATGCCATTTTGAAGAACTCTCTCCCGGATGACCTCCACAAGATTCTTTTCGTACAAGGTCTTCAGCAGGACAAAGGTGTTTCCACCACCGATGAATATCGCTTGTGCACTCTTGACCGCATCGATGGGATCCGTTTTTGTGTGTATGCCTTCAACGTTGTAGCCCCATTCGGACAAAGCGCCACCCACCTTTGCTGTGTAGCCATCGTGGTTCCTCAAAGCGTATGGTATGAACAGAATCGTTTTCACGTCGTTCCTAAGGAGGGGAAAAGGGAATTGTAAACGTGTCCATGCTGACGAGTGTGATAGCTTACTTTTTTAAGAGATTTTCGATTGCTTTCTGCGAATGTTCCAGGTACTTGTAGCCGTACACATTGGAAGAGGAAATCAATAGCAGCTTTCGTTGACTCATTCTTAACGATTTCAGCAGACTGCCTGAAATGGAACGAATAGTCCACGATTATTACTGTTGTTTTATCATTGTTAAGTGCTCTGGCGATAAGCCCAGACTAATCTAGCCGAATGCGATGCGATAAAGGCAGCCGCAACCACTTGTGGATTGAGTGCTTATCTCCGGGAGGGTGTTACATTCAAAAAATGCCATTTGTAAGATTGATTTTGTACTTCCACTTATTGAAACTTGTGGTCTTAGACACATATGGTGCAAAGAGACATTTCATATGAAGACAACCGATGAATATAGCAAATTGTGAACGTTGGAGCTGCTTCCCAGTCAGAGACAACGTAATGTTTGATGTAAAAAAAACTACAAGTTATGCGAAATCTCAGGCAAAAGATGTTCCTTTCGCCTCTTCAGTTAACAATCAACATTTCATGCACAACACTCAACACTGACAAGTACCTGTTGACATCCAAAACGAGTATAAATCGGTCGTAAATTCCTCTTATTTCATAAGAATGGTAAAACTGAACAATGGTTGTCCGAAAATGTAGCTTAATTCAAGTTCTTTGATCCTTGGTTCCTCGGGTAATTCGAATGATCAACACAATCTGTGTGTTTAATTTTGTTTTGATTTCATTTGACATATGGCTGCGGTAACGTTAATGTTTAGTGTTGCTGTTGGGATCCACTAGAGTACTTTCGGAGTGATGTACGTTGTCATCGGAGAGAATGGTGCGTACTTGGTTTCCGTTCGTTTCTGCTGTAGAATCATCATCAGATAAAGCAAATAACAATTCTCACACCTCATTTAGTTTGAAAATAACGACATGCGATCCAGCCGATGCATTGGATGATCCGTAATATAAGACTTCCCTTCTGGTTACTCGGAATTTTGGAGACAACGTTTTTTTTGTCATGGCTTACCATGAACACCATTTCATCACACTCTTCGCAATGCTGCTCGCTGTTCCTGCATTTCATTCTTTTCCGTTGCAACTCAATGGTCGTTGGAATGAACTGTGAATTGTATTTAGAACTAGACGTTCAGTTGATTGGCGCTCTCTTTCAAGTACACCTTCAAGCTTAACCCGCCACTTCTGCCACGACAGACAGACAGATTTCAATTCCCATCGTAGCCCCATCACCATACCCAATCTAGAGCACCACACTCGACTGAAAAAAAAGTGCCAACAACTTTATGCTGTACAAAGTTTATTCTAAACCCCAACCGTATTTACAAACTAACTAAAAATTGCTTACTATGTATTCAACATTCTCCGTCTTCACCACACAATCCGTGCAGGACCCTTTCAATTTCAATCGATGCAACTCTAATTCTTTCCGTTTCAGATCAAGCTCCAATGCAGCCCTTTTGTTTGCTAGCGCGTTCTGTTTCTTTTGCTCCTCGAACTTCTCTCGGTCCAATTGCAGATGTTGTTCCTCCAAATAACGTGTGTCTTTCTTCTGTTGGCCGTATTCTTTCAGTTCTTTCAAAATGGCCAACTGAGTTTTCTGCATTTCCTGCAATGTCTCCTTTAGCATTAATGTCACATCGCTGTCCATTGTGTTCGCGTTGTCTGGTTCCTTAATCTTATCATAATCCAAGTCCAATGGTTCGTCTATTTCTGTTGCATTGAAGTCATTCACGAGATCGCTTTTCTCGTCTCCACTTTCAAACTCTGAACATATCTCAAACGATTCTTCGTTATCGTCGTATGACATGCCAGGCTCTTCTTTGCACTGTATCAATGGAGTCTCCGCATTGTCCAGAGTGTATTCCTTACACCACGTAACTTCACCTTTTGGCTGGCCAATGCGAACAGAATTGGCATTTAATTTGTAATGTTTCTTGCATGGTTTCTCTTTGAGTTGCAACATTCTAATGACTCTTCCCTCAATCCTACTAAAGATATGACGTTTGTCTGTACGTTTTCCTTTCGTACACTTCACATCTGTGCACAGTTTCCTTTTGATATTGTACTTGTAATCGGACCAAATCTAAAAAAGCGAGCTTCAATGAGTTGTTACTAAATGAGCGGTTGTAGTTTACACTCCTCCATGCCGTACTGCTTCTCGATGGAGGTCCTTTGTCGTTGAGCATTTTTGACAGTCTATCCCACAGCTTCCGTCTATCGTGTGTAGCTTCAGACGCACCTGGCATAAGAGTCATCAGCTCGGGGTGTTTCTGCAGGTAATCCACCATAATTTCGAATTGCCCCTGCGTTGTGGTTTTCTTCCTTGCAAAATTATAAGAGAATATTGAATTTGTGAGGAAGGAGGCGAGTTTTGAGAAAATTGAAGCTTACATTTTTCTATAAGCCATTTTCGAGGCAGAGTTGTGTGTGAAAATTATTGTTCTTCGATATCGCAGCAAATGACGAGTTCGCTCGTACACGTATCGTCTGGGAAATGTCAGATGTGACGTGCGTAAATGAACGTAACGTAAGCAAGAAATTTACGATTTTCGAACGATTCATATCGTTTTATTTCGTGGACGATACATTTTTTCGTGCGATTTCGTAGTGGGATATATTTTGATGTGTTTTCCTATGTTTTTGAATTGCAAAGTGAAAGGTTGGCGCAAGGGCTTGTTGTTGAAAGAGTGAAGCGGAGAACTTGTTGTGATTGTGAATAGAATGTCGACTGATCATACACATTTGTTCAATCTGATGGGCGAGGAATAGGGTGTTTATTGACAATCTAACGTTCATCTTCACAACTGATATTCATCCCTTGTTCAGTGACGAATTTGGGGGACAGTTAATCATGAGATAATGGAACAGATCCTCCGTGATTGGCCGTGAATAATTTTTAAGAAAGGTTTCAGGGCCATACAGACTAGCTACACGATAGTGCCACACGATGTACAAGAGCTCTCGGCCTATTAAGATTGTGGTTTATAAAGGGGTGGTATAATGGTAAAGTGACGATACTACGAGAAGACGCAAACGCCCCCAGTCACTTGTTTATTTAAACATCTGTAAAGAATCGGAAAGAGTTCGCTAGCATTGTGACGGCAGCGCCTAATGTGGGTCTGCTGGTGAATGAATTAAAAATGAAAAAGAAAGTTGGTTCCTGAGTTGTTGCCAGTTGATTGAGGTTGTGGGGTAGAGTTGGGGAGCAAAAAGTTGCAACAGTGTCAACAACACGCGGTGTTCCCAAGCGGTCCCCCATCCAAGTACTAACCGCGCCCGATGCTGCTTGATTTCGGTGATCGGACGAGAACCGATTTTTTCAGCATAGTATGGTCGTTGACAAAATTTTTAACTGTACATTTCGAATTCGAGATACATTTTTAATTCGCTGCTGTTCACCTGGGATATAACTTGGGCGTGAGTAAATGAGTAAGGTGTAGGCAAATACGCTCCGATAACTAAGTCGACAGAGGGACTTGCTGGTAGATTTGGATAACATACCTTTCACGTCTCGGAGACACCCACAACAGAAACAGAAATCATGTACACCGAGATAGTCGTCTTTCCAGTGGAAAACCCCTTGCCAATCGCGTTTCACCACGATTTTGCTCTAAACGCACGCATACTACTTTATTTTCACGCATACTTCTTAACCCTTTAGAGCAGCGCCATGTTGCTTTTAAGATTTGCCCCCAATAGTGTCAAAAAGTAGCGAGAGTGCCCATGATAATGTCAAAAATGCACATGATTGGAAGTTTTCCATTGAGTATGTTCGGAAAGTTTACAAGTTCTTAAAAGAATTATTATTCTTGGTGTTTTTATAAGACATCGCTAAAATTCGGCTAAATATGCAAATCATTTTAATAATAATAATCACTACGGTGATAATGATGAATTTCGGTCAGAACTAATATGAAAACATTTAAAATATACCAATCTTTTGTTTCATATACCGATGAAACTACTGTAATAAGGGTTAATGTTTTTACGATTGAGTTTTTTTGGGTTAAGCCTAGCAGTGCAGTCATACATGAAACACAGAATTGTATTACTGCTTATTGTATCCAATATTATATTTTATGTTCGTCATTTAGAATGAATTTCGTATTTGTCATATCAAGTTTTTTAAACAAATTGTTGTGTGCGAACTCCCATATTGGTATCGTATTTGGTATATTAGTTTTCAAGTTCTTTATATACCTATGGTTTATTATTCACTGTATATATCATATTGATTATATTTTTATTGAATCTGATAATTTTCAAACTTAACGTCGTTTTCCAATGGAATTTTCCAGTCTCAAGTTTCATGCACCTCGTGAACATAGCCTTTCTTCTAACATTTCCCGCCATTTTTGGTGGTGAATAATTTACACAGAAATTTGAGTCCGAGAAGAACTGATGTCCAAATGATAAGGGCATTTGCGATATATACACAAGTTGTTGTGCATGTTTTTATTAATTTCTAAAAAAAGGACTACTTAAATAAAGGATTTATGCGGTCATGTAGTACAATTGTCTTCAGAAATAATGTTATTAAAGGGAAATCATCAACATCAGAAATCATCTACAACCAGATGTCCAACCCGGTTTTGAGTGTTTACTAAAACACAATCTTGTCCATCTCAGATTTTGCTCTAAAGTCACGCACACTACTGACAGCTTTTTTTTTATTTTCACAGACAGGGCTTGTGAATACGTGTGATCTAAGAACAACATGGCGCTGCTCTACAGCCTTACGAAGTGTGCGTGAAAATAAAGTAGTATGGGTGCGTTTAGAGCAAAATCAGTAATATCAAGCAAATCAAATTCACCTCGAAAAATTTAAGTGGGGGTAATCAGCTGTTCGCTTAGGTCACACGTATTCCCAAGCCCAGAAACAGAAATCATGTACACCGAGATAGTCGTCTTTCCAGTGGAAAACCCCTTGCCAATCGCGTTTCACCACGAATTTTGCTATAAACGCTCGCATACTACTTTATTTTGACGCACACTTCTTAAGGCTTTAGAGCTGCCTGCAGTTGATCAATCGTATTCACAAATAAAAAACGCTGTCAGATGAAATCAAGGGGCAAGAGAGGTGGACGTTGACTATCTCTCTAATACTTCATCTCTGCCCAAGCCCCTGTCTGTAAAATGTTATGAAAAACGCTGTCAAGTGAAATCTAGAGGGAAGAGACGAGGAAGTTGGCTATCTCTTTATTACCTCATATCTGCCCACAACAAAGGTTGACTCTCAGACTTGCAGGTAAAATTCGCAACTCTCCCCGCGAATTTGGGTTTTAAACGACAGCTACCACGACGCGTCCACTTGGGAGCCAACCTCAATTGATCAGGCTGAATCTTATGCTGGTCTCGGGGCTTTCCTGATCTCCCGTGGCACCAGACTATAGCCTCTGGTCAAGTTACTAGTAGGATGGCATAACATCCCCAAACTGGCCGTTATTGTCCAAAAGCCGAAGACTATTCATGCATCAATCTATAATTGAGATTGGCGCGTCCTTCTATTCCATTAATCTCGTTATGAGCTCTCAACATCATACGGCGAGCACTGGAATAGTGACGTCACCTAATTCAGTTGCTGTCAGCTCATGGATTTTAGTCCCCTCTTACGACAGGCATGCCTTACCTCGGGTGTATTCTAACCCCTACCCGAAGGGTGTGGGGGGATTAGAGTGTATCAATGTACCCAACCATCAAGGCCAGCAGGGTATTAAACTAGCCGAAGAAGCTCTATAACTTACAAGGGATGACCTTAGACTGCCCTGTGGAGCACTAACAGGACACGGAACATGCAATTACCATAAAATGGTTATCACCATTAGCGAAATCTGAAGGCATTGTGGCCAGGCTGAAGTAGCTATGGAACACGTACTAACAGACTGTCCAACCCTTCCCCGAGAACGATTCAAAACAATAAACAGAACATTCGCAACAGGGAAAGACTTTCAAGAAATCACATCTAGAGCACTCAAACTCTAGATCAGCGCTGAATACCTCGTGATTGATGCGATCTGTATACACTGCTTGTGTTGGCAGTGCAACGGACAAGCAGGTTGCAGGCATTGCGGAGCCGGATAAATTTCTTTCAATGAAGCGGAATGTCTTTATCTTTATTTCGTCTTGGTAGGTTGACTGCATGACCAATTTGGAAGTCATGTTCACTTAGACCAGTCCATTGTGCTGTCACGTTCGGCTTTTTCGTCCAAAACCCATTTGGACCCTTTGACCTTGTAGTTCTTCCCTCTTGGGATTTTTGTATTCTTCTTGCGATTTGTTGGCCATGTGTGATTTCTTCTGACCTCTTTTATAGCCGTTTAGAGGCTTTAAGAGATTGTAGTAAGTCCTTTGGACCAATGTTACTCAGATCCTCAGGGTTGTTGAAGTAGTACTCGCCTAGTAGTGTTCTTCTTGTTTCCGCAAGAGCAGGACATGTACCTTCTTCACCTTCTTCATCCATGCAGCTTCTGCAGAAGTCGTTGTAAGGTGCCAGTGAGTGGCCAGTTAGCACCCCTATCACTCTACTGATAAACTTCCTATCCTAGCTTCAGGAGGTAATCAGTGCTTCCTTGATTTAGCACAGGCCAGATCGGTTTCGATATCCTGCAAGTGTCCAGTTCACACTATTTGCGGTTTGTATCGTTTTTCGCAATCGTCGTCAATCGCGATTATATTATGGCCATTGGCATACCCGCCCTCTTTCTTGGTAGTTCATCAGCTATATCTGCCCGGAATACCCTTGTGCCTGGGGACCCAGCATAGGGTAAGATTACATCTGGCTCCCTTAGACGGCAGAGTTTCACCATCTTGGAGTTTATTGATGGTGTGAGCAGAGCTTTTATGGCCGCCTGACTGTCTATTAGGCTCATTAATAGTCAGATGGCTGCCTTTTGAACAGCTGTTACTTTCGCTTGGAATACACTGCAGTGGTTTCTTGCGGAGATCTCTGACAAGATGGCGTAAATCCTGATCCCGTACCTTCATCCGATTTTGACCCGTCAGTGTAGATTTCCCATGCAGCTGAGCTACAGACTTTGTCTTCGTCCGATTCTTCTCTGGTGGGGATTAAAGTCTTGTGTCTTATTTCGAAGTTTATGAAGGGCGTCAAATAACTCGTTAGGGACATTCGTGTTCTGTAATATTACATTGTCCGTAGGTTTTGTCCCATCTGTTGCCTTCTCTTAGTCTTATGGCTGCATATGTGGCCACAAGTTTGCCATGGGTGTCCATGGGAAGGTGATGCAGTACAATTTCGCGTGGTTATTAGTGCCCTTGTTAAACAGATGCATGCTCATCTCTGTATACTGTTTATCTTGGTAAGATTCATTCGTCTATGATAGTAGCAACACCATCAGTACCGAGATCAAATGCAGACGAATACTTGCTAATGGCTGTTCCTTTGGGCTCAAGGAGAAATTGAGGAATAGAGGCTTCCTCGAGGACCAATACCAATACCAGGACAGGACTATCTCAGCGCTGCTCTAAAGCTCAGAGGAGTAAACAATTTCAAAAGCGTATGAAAAAGTACATTATCATCTTCGAGAGAAAATTGCTTCCGTATACATCTGGAGCAAAGTATTAGATCGAACTTCCGCAGCTCCTGCCCGACCACGATACCTCGCAGATATAATTTCCAGGTAGCCTACCTTTTTCAACGACTTAAATGACTGCAGTGGGTACCCATCATCAGCTTCGGATGATTCCCCATCACTGCTAAATGGATCTAAGTGATCGGAGTGGCAGCAATGGCCAAGGTCTAAGTGAATTCCATCAGAAAATGGCCAAAATGTGCCATGATTTGTCTACATATGCGATACGGTGTGGCGGTAAGGACAAACAAGAGTATACTCCGCCCTATCTCTGGCATTAGCACAATCTGTTTAATTTCAGGAACAGAGCGTTGCCGGATAAATAATTACTCCGTGTTTCAAGATGTGTAAGAACTTCTGGATGACAACACGAATAAATGGCAGAGCCAAGGAGGGCAGCTATGAGGATCTATGTGAGATCTGACTAATACCTAAACTGATCAGTGACTGAAAAGCGGCATGATCGCCTAAAAACTCGCGGGGGCACACTAGCGACCTCCAGGCCACTCGATCCTCCACCATCGACTCTAACTCATGCTCAAGCGAAACCACGCGAGTATTTGGGCTTGGTGCAACCACCTCTTCCTGAGTCTGGCAAGCGGTAGCCTATCGGATGGAATCTCATTTAAGGCACGCCTCGGACTATGGGACGCCGTTCGAAATATACATATATGGTTGGTAGGTCTATACAGTAACAACAAAGACTCGCCTTTGCACCGAAGAACGTTGAGTGCTAACTGAAAATAGCAGCTGTCAAACATCGAAATGATTTTTCTTAAGAGCAAGAGTCACCTTGTTACCCATCAGCGCTCACGCCACTCAATCGCTGTAAAAGCGATCAACAAAAAAAAGCGAATATTTTAACATTTATCATCAACGTTACTAGATTTTATTGCATCACAATTGGTCTTTACTAAATTAACAGAATTCCTTTTCTGCATGGCAGCTATAACCTTGGGCTTAGCCATCCTGATCAGCTCCTGACATCTCCTCACCGGTATCGCCTTCCATATTCGTCTCACCGCTCTCCAGAGATCCCTCTCGTTCGTTATGCCCAGTCGCGAGATCTTCCTCTGCACATCTCCCCACAGGTACTCAATCGGACTGATGTCCTCCCCTAATGGAGGCCAATTCAACAAATTCACCTCGTTGTCGTTCAGCAGCTTTCCGATCGCTCCTGTGCGATACTTGGGATCCATGCCTCGTTGCAGTGTCCACGGCCTTTCGAAGATCACTTTACCGAATGGCAGTACACTTTTTTGAAGAATCTCCACATAAGGGTGTGCGTAATGAAATCCCTCCAAACGGTGTATGGGCCCGACGCCGTGCCAGGAGAAGCATGCCCAGACATTGACTGCACCTCCGCCGAAGAAAATCAAGCCCGGTGTTTTGAAACTGGTGTCGCCGGACCACAAGATATGCTGCCAATTCATTCTTACTTTGTTGGCGGTCTTCTGTCCCATGTCAGTCGACAATTCTCTGATTAAAATCCTTCCTAAGGGGTCCTCTGTCGGGTTGACCAGTGCGCTTTTCAGCTTGTCCAGCAGCTTGACTGGCCGTTTCTTTCGGTGAATTTTGCTGATCGTCAGCGTTGGCCGTTCCATTTTCGCCCAGGCGGATGTTTTGCTGTCCTCAATTTTGCCCATGATCGCTCAAATCGATTGATTTAAATTTCCACAGATTCACTCTCGTTGATTGGTTGCAACGAACTGAATTAGGGAGCGTCCACGGCGCACTCATATATATCCGTCCAAAGTAAAAGTAATTAAGAGTGCTTGTTGATTTGGGGACCTGGGAAGAGTTGTTTAGTAATTGTTTTTTTTTTTTGTGGTACCCTGCTTAAGAAATTCCGCGAAAGTGGTAGGTAGGTAAACGGGTGTCCTTGCGACCTGTACCCGTGACTGTGTTAAAGGCGGACACGGATTCTCAGGACGATCTGACTTCGCAACAAGTTAATTACATCGCCTTTCAAAGAGAAGCAGCTTCGATGAAGTTGGCGGTTCTTTTTACGATCGTTTATAATATTCCGGTGGCGGATGGAACAGAGTTAGACAGCACCCTCAATGGATTTTTGCAAGGTATGCTGCTTTGCTTACCTGGAGGGATTGATGATGAATCTGCTCTTGACGTTGAAAATGAGTGAATATGTGAACATTTTGTTGGTTTAGAAAGAACCAACATTTACATCACCATTCCACGGTTACAGAGAAGTGGTGGTTCGGTCAGAGACTAAATAGCTCTTTGTGGCGTTTTAATACCACAGCTCTGGTACCTTGTATGTAAAGAGTTTTATTCAATCCAACTTGAGGTATTTAAGAATGACATAAGTTCTTCAACATCCTGGATCCTGAATAGATTAGCAAGCGCTCGCTGTCTAGCTCCAGCAAGAACCGGGATGTTAAGGTATCCCTCTCAGCTACACAGTTGTCAACATGTGCGTTGTGTGGGATACCTAGTTTTGCGGCATGATCTCCTTTCGGCCAGTGTCCGATGGAAGCTGTTCAATCCGTAGACGCATCATGTCGCTGTACAGACCGTACCGTTCATGCTTGAATCTTTTCCTCCAAATACCGTCAACGCTAAGAGGACCAAATATCGCACGCAGAACTTGTCTCTGGAAGAGAGCATGGACTTCTTCATCCGCTTTTGAGATTGTCCATGTTTCATTCGGTCATCACGTCCATTTCATCCACATAAGCTTACAGCTGAACGGAAGTTTCACAATAATTTTTTTGCCAGCTCTATGGAGCCGAAAGCTGGACGCTTAGCAAAACTGCAGAGCTGATTCTTGGTATTTGGTTACTGGTCAGAAATATGATCCCGTCTGCGAGGAAGACGAATGGAGGAGAAGACATAACCGCGAACTCTACGAGCTGTACCAGGATGTGGATGCCATCCGGAAGGCAAAAATCCGTCGTCTGCACTGGCTCGGCCACATCGAGCGCATGGACAACTATGCTCCATGCAAAGAGGGTCTTTGAATCCGAGCCTCCTGGTTCGAGAAGGAGAGGAAGACCGAATCTCCAGTGTAAAGACCAAGGAAGCGCGGATGAAAGACAGCTTGGTCTTGATGACTGGACGCAGCGTGCCCAGGACCGTCAACGATGGAAGCTCAGACTCGCCGGCCTGATACGTAAGTAAGTAATAATTTACGAAAGAACCTTGTTCCGTATTTGAAGTTCTGCTTGGAGTCATTCATAAGACGGTTCGTGCCCCCAGACATTTTCCGTAGAGTTTACAAGGAAGTTCAGGTCTTCTGTTGACCAGTCTTTGAGGTTCATCACTAAGTTTCTCGAAGCAGAAGAGTCGACCCCCTAATCGGAAGATTGTCGTCCATGCGCTCCACCGAGTCAGTTTAATAAACTCATCGTTGCCTCTCAGTTCGCCGCACAGTTCTCCTCAATTAACCCAAATCTCAGACGTCGAACTATTCTTCGAATCATTCATTGTACCCGTCATGCGGCGTGACAGTGAACTTGTGTGTGTGAAGACAAACCCAGTCTGTATCTCCTCCTGCCTCAGTGGGATTAAAGTAGATAAGAAGAAATTGTCAAACTCCTGGCACCTCCCCTTTTTACAAGCGTGACGCCCAAAGCTACTTAATTGCCATCGAAGTCAATGCTCCTACATTGGTTTTCTCCAAATCTTTTCCTCGTCGACATGAGGACACCCAGATGTCCAATAAAAAGAGTCATTCCCGCGAGAAGCTTGTTGTAAAGGACTTAGCAACACCTTTTCCTGTTAAACCCAGGTACGCGGACCCACCCAATTGATGTTCTTCCACACCGGGGGAATATAATTGCTTTTTCAACCAGGTAGCCTTACAGACAACCCACCCTTCCACCACTCGTATACGACTGCTATAAAATCACGAAAGTGTTTATCGCAACGCTGTTCATTCAGTGTTTTCAGTTCGGAGCAGAATGAAGGTTTCCATAAAGGCTTCTCTTTTCATAAAGGCGTTCAAGCTGACAGCCGTTGATTATCTGAAGGAGACCAGCTTGACTGGCTTCAAGCTAATCTTCTTGTTGGAAGAGTCAAAAGTGCTTCAGTGAGTCAATCGGCTCACGGATTTGATGGGTCCGAAAATCACGGCTTTCTTTTCAGAATTCTATGGATTCCCTTTCTGCTCTTGGGGATGTTCGCCGCCGTCTACATCACGGGTCATTACGTCATATTTTTCCTGCTCAATCCGTCGGTTTCGAACATCGACAGTTTCGAGCAACCAGCGGAGGAGATTCCATTTCCGGCGATATCCATTTGCAGCGTGAACAAGATCAGCGCTCAGGCGATGCGGGAGTATGCCAACTACATGTGAGTCTTCCATTTTGGTGGTTCGTTGAATCCATGTCCAAGTGCGTTTTCTGAGCAGTTCCAAGCGGAATCAAAGTCGTGAACTGGAGGGAGCTAGTCTCTTGGAAAAATTCGATCTGTTTGGGGGCTTCTACGATTCCGGTGCCTTTGACATCGACGACGGCTATAGACTGCAGAGATATTTGGACAAATTCGACTCGGAAAATGAAGGATTTTTCAACGTCACCGATGTGCTGCGACGGGTAAGTAGTCTCTGCTACAGCCACCGATTTCCCATTGAAAGCCTTTTCCCGCTTAGTTGGCACCAAAGTGTGAGGATCTGCTGGAAAAGTGCAACTGGGAGGGTGTGACGTACGCCTGCGCGGAACTTTTCGAGTTGAAAGCGACACCAGAGGGATTCTGTTGTGTCTTCAACTACAACAGGCCTGGCAAGCAAACAAGGTCTACACTTGCGAGTGCACCGTAACGAGTTTTTAGCACACGCCTTCTTTGTTTCAGAGAACCTCCTGTGAGGTATTTGAAATCAGTTGGACCAGATAAGGGGATGAAAATCCTGCTGAACACCTCAGTGGAGGATTACTTCTTCACCCAGCGCAGTTCACTCGGTTTCGTCGTGCAGATCTACAACAGTCTCGTCTTTCCAGACACTCTCACAGGGGCTGTGACCGAGTTTCCCGTGTCTCCGCAGTCTGACGTCTCCGCAGCTCTGGTCCTGACCACATTGGTGGCGGAGGACGAGGTTCGGGAATTCAATGTGGGCCAAAGGGGCTGTTATTTCAGCGACGAGCGACCACGGGAATACGGAGCTTTCTACAGTCAATCCGAGTGCTTGCTCAGATGCAAGCTGCGGAGTATAAAATCTCTCTGCAACTGCATACCCTACTACACGCCCGATGATCTCATCAACTGGAGGCTGCCGGTGATGTACTGCACGCTGTCACATTTGGAGTGCTTGAGTCGATATAAATGTAAGCCAGTCGCCCGTGATCATCATGAATTGACGCATTCTTTCAACAGTGACGTGGAGTGCATACAGACCACTCAAGGAGACCATGGGCTTGGAGCAGGAAATGGAGGATTCCCTGCACTGCATCGGTTGCATACCGCTGTGCCATATTCATGAGTACGACTTCAAGCTGGACGAGACCAAGTTCGAACCGGAAAATGACTACTTTGCCTTCGATGGTTTCTTGTAAGTTTTGAACGTTCGTAGACTTAGGGTTCTAAATCGAAAAGTAGCTAGAGGTAGCGTTAATTTTCAAAGTGTCCACAATTGAGCTCGATGACTGAAGCAAAATTCGAATACCGTACGTAGATAACTTAAAAGTGAGCTAATATGAACGAAACTTAACGAAACTGAGAAAAGTGGTAGCAATTCACTATTTCTGTGCATTCGCTCGATTGTTTAAGTCTCCTAACGCCGACTGGGCCTTAAATCTAGTAACAGAGCGTCTTATTTAATCTTATTTGCATCGTAGGGATGACAAGAAGAAACTGGACGATGTCAGTCTCCTGCGGATTTACTACAGTACACCGTATGCCATGCAGTATAAGAAGCGTGCAATTTACAGCACCACCGGGATGTACGGTGAGTTGAGCAGTCGCAATCCTGCACGTCAGTTAAGAGATTTAAAGCCGTTCTCTTGCAGCAAACATCGGAGGTATTTTGGGCATTAGTATCGGCTGCTCGGTGATATGTGTCATCGAGGTGATCTACTTTGCAACCGTAAAGTTCTACTACAACTTGAAGAAACTGCGTCAAATCGAGGCAATGGAAAATTCCAAAATCTTTGTCGCTCACAAGTTCTAGTTAAAATTAGATGAAATTAAATTGAATCTTGTATCTAATTAAGTTTTTTTTTTTGCAAAAGGGAATAGCTTCTGAGTGGCTCATGGAAAACCTGAGACTTCTCGGTAGTCTTAACGATTCTTAGCTTGCAGTTGTCGATCAGAAGTTATATAGTTGGTGTATGACATGCCAGAATGCAGCGTGACAATAAGGTAGTTACCGCCTGCACCTTCTTTACATCCAGACCCTGTTCAGCCGCTTTCGTCTCGACACTTAATGCTAGCAAGCACCCGATTAACGCCTGGCTGGGCGAATATCACTAAAGACTCCGTTGTCACGATCCGACAAGTTTGGCCAGAATGTCAGTGAACAAAAATAACTTTGTCCAATTCGACAACTAGGCTTAAACATAAAGGCTAGGGTGTTAGCTCAACAATAGTTGCCCAACTGTTGTATATTGTACAATACCGGTTTAGTGTTTATTTTATATCACAGCTTACATCGGACTGTGTCGTGTGTCCACGTTGGCCTTTTTGGGATGGGATGATGGTGTAGTAGCCGATTTAGCCTCGATGACAACTCCTATCGCTGCTCTGGAAGAAGGCATGCAGTTCGTTGTTAGATATCATTGGGCAGCTCCGTCTGCTCGCTTAGCAGATTTAAAGCGTTGAAATAGCGTTTTCCGCGGATTGTGTTTCTCAGGTTCCTGATTGCCTCGTTAGGATGGTTGCTGATGTCTAGAAGCTGCTTTCTGAACAGTGTCACCATGTACTGTTGCAAGGGGATGATGTATGCTTCGTCGTAAATCTTCTTGTTGCTGTGGTGCTTTCGAAGGACGAAGGTGAGACCGGTACTTATTCGCAGTATTTTCCTTTAAAAAAATTCCGAGCTTCTCCATGCTGTCTTAGAAATGTCGTGTCATATTGGAAAGATGTACGTTAAGATCGGCTTTATTAGCTGCCTGTAGAACAGCAGACTTAACCCAATTTGCTTACGCATCAAAGGGTAGACACGATGGAAGCCTAGGTTGGCCTTCTTAAGTATCAGTCTCGAGTGGCTGTTGAACTTCAGCCTTTCCCTGAAGTTCACGTCAAGATACTTGACCTTTTTGTCTGCCTTACATTTGGCTGCTGATCTGCGTCCACTCCGGAATGTTCTCCTTAAACACATAAGTACCGCATTTTCCAGCATTGAGATGAAAATCCCATTTGGTGTCGTAGTCAAATTTATTCGCTGCTTGGATTACGAATCTTCTCGTGGCGATCAGTGGTGACTTCGAGCTGGCATAAGTCAGCGAGTCATCTACGAATAGACAGCAGTTGACTGAGTTGGTTGGATGCGGTTGATCTGCTGTGTAGATGTTGAAGAGCATCGGCTTGTCGCTATGCACATTGCCATCATAGGCGGTCATAATAATAGTCGAGACGCGATAATAATTGGGCACTATCCCTATCTTCTTGTGGCCGTGGCGTTGTGTGTCTCGGCGTCGACACCTACGTACTTGAACGTCTATTGGTCGTAGCGACGTGGTGGATGGCTCTCAAGAAGCGTGTTTGCATGCTGAAGACACGAAGAAAACTAACGTTTTTACTTGTTTTTCCATTAGAGTCGTTCACAAAATTCAAACCGCCTTCTTTTGTCGTGTTACTCGTCGCTTTGGTGTAGTAAATCGACTTTCGGAATACCGATACACGACAAGTGTCACACAACAGATACGTTCCACATAAGCCAAAAGTCGTTTTATGGCGTAAAACGACTACTGTATCGACAATCGTAATACCGACATCACAGAGGCATTTCGACACAAGTCGTTAAACGACTTTCGTAATCGGGGTGCATGGTGTAAGGAATATAAGGTGTGCTGGACAGCTTGTCAAAACCGCCATCTTCTTGTTTTGTGACGTCACTCAGGGTCCGTTTTTGATACTGGACAGATTATTGCTTAAGCTTGCATCACAATTTAAATACCGTATATTACTCACTCACCCATGCGCGTTTGACACTAGCTAATGCTCGCTCATGCGCATTATAGTTGAGCCTTAAGAAATGAAAAACAGGAATTGAATTGCAAATTGATGTAAAATTAATGGATTTACTTCATTTATAATTGTTATTAATAGGAAAATGCAACAATGTGCTTTCAAAGGTTGCAGAAACCGTACTGAGTAGTTGAAACGATGAAAATAAACCCTTTTTTTGTTTTTTAGTGTTTGTTTTAAGTTTATGCTGCAAATTATGCAGTTTATGCATACAAATTCCCCCGATGACGCCACGCAGGGACTCAATAGAACTGTCCATCACACCTTATATTCCTTACATCATGATTGGGGTGAATAGCACGCACTGAACACGAGTGGTTGCTGGTTGCTGAGAAACAGGCCCTGGCCCTCTACGGGCTGTAGCACCACCCATACAAAGCTTAAAGATACAACAGCTGGCAGTGTCAAGCGAAAAACAACAAAATTAAAAATATGGAATGTAAATATATTTAATAGTAAAATATATAATGGAATATCTCTACATGATTACAGTGATGATTTTTTCTCTCAATCTTCTCAATAGTTTCCCTTTTCTAAAGTTTACATGATAGTGTATATATAATTTTCTTTTTCTTCTTTTTTTTTAAGTAGATCAAATCGCCATTTTTTATTTGTTCTAGTTCTAGTTATTTTATAACAATTCCAATGCGAAAACTGTTCTGAACAGTAGTGGTAAAGATATATAAAAAAATGATATATAAAAATAAGATAGATTCATTGGATATAATACAATGACGAGATGCAATAAACTCGACGTTAATTGATACGCACAATAATTGCTTTCAGTTGTCTTTTGTTGCTTAAGTGGTTTAAGTTGCTTAAGTTTAAGTACGTCTTTTTGCTTTTTTTTTCTTGTTGCTTTAAGTTGAATGTTTATTGGACAATAATAATTTATTAATTACCATGCAATTGCATTTAGAGAATCGTTACTTTTAAGTTATTTTTTTCTTTTTTTTTTGTTGTTGTTGTTTATAAATGTAAAACGCCATCTTTGGAGTCTGTTGCTACTGTGGGCGGCATCGGTTGATTATGATGGTCGTCGAGAGTTACACCAGTCAAATCGACTATTTCGTCCTGGTCGTCCTGTTCGATTTCATCGGATGTGTTGGTGTTGTTCGTATGATGCGAACCGCTTGATAATTGACTTGTTCTTGAGAACGAACCTCTTCGCGGTGAGGTCAGTGTTCGCTGATTAGCTGGCTTAACAGTAATGATTAGATTCGAGCTATTTGCGACCATCATATCGGTGACCTGCGGCAAGAAAGAACAAACATATCTATAAATCTGCATCTGCATGCTGATGGATCATGAATCATACCTGATCAAGAGTTTTGCCGGCCACCTCTATTCCGTTTACTTCCAACACCTCATCGTTGACTGCCAGGAGGCCAGTGCTCTCGGCTAAACCGCCCGGAACTAGCCTCGATATGAAGATGCCCGGCTGTTTTTCCAGCCCATTCGCAGTGACTCGAACTGAGGTACCGTCTCTGGAAAAAAGCACACACACAAATCAAGGACTGCTGTAAAAAAAAGGATCACATAAGCTCTGAACAAACCTTATATAGAAACCCAGTGGCTTATCGCTGCCATGCTTGAGTAAACGCACGCGACGACATGTCTCGGGCACAATATCGACGTCGATTATGGCCGAGACTTGTCGGAAATCGTGAGGATTTGATATGGTTGGGGCCTTCGTTTTCACTGGTGTCTGCCCAAGGATGCTACTAATGATATTGTTTCGGGGCTTGATCGTCCCATAGCCAGAGAATTCCTCCAGATAGTCTGAAAACGAAATTATTGCTTAACAATCTGACTGGCATGTGTGCTGGGTGGTAGCAAACCTTTTCTTTGAACAATTATTCTAAGTAAAGGCTTTGCGGTTTTTAAGGCTCTTCCAAAATTGTCATCGTTATTAATAGGCAATAGGTCGTTATCACGAGGATCAATATATAAAATCAGAAATTGTATATTATGTAGTCTATGCAGTTGTTGTATTAAGGCAGAAAAGTTTTCGAACGTTGTCGGTTCAGTACGCTTGAAGCCCCATCGGCGAAACTCAGCATCAAACTGAAAAGAAAAAGGAGAAGGAGGTTGTTATTTCTGTTTGGCTGGAAAGTTGTTTGATTTTATTTTTATCGGATTTCCTTTGTCACGTTGCTGGGTTCGTGACTACGTTAAAAACGACGTAGCATATCGCGAGTGGGAACGATCAGATGGGAGATAGAGCTTGTAGACATCGTCTCCTTATTCGTTAAGATCTGGTAATGAATGAAGAAGTCGGATACAGCGCGGTACATACGGAATTGTGCTCAAAGGTGAACGTATGAGCAATCCGTGGTGCGGGAGTATTGGCTGCAATTCTGTTGGCTTTTTCTCTGACAATCTCTGAAATAGTGATGGAACAGTGAAAAATGATATATTTCGAGGATGTTGAAAGCGGGATTCAACGTTCGTTTTTGAATCCCACCGAGCAAGCGAGGCAGTGGTCTGGGTGGGTGCTTACTCCAGTTTTCAGCTAAGGAAGGCTTTAAAGATTTTGGATCCGAAGCTGGAACCTATTTCTTGTGGCGCTTCAACAATCCCAAGCACTTCGCAGCACTTTAGGCGATGTCGAATATGTGGGCACTCTAACGTAGGTGATCTTAAATGATCACATTACGAGGACGGAAAACATTACGAGTTCAGTAAGTGCCATTCAGTGGGACATTTCAGAGGGACACTGGCTGGAGGTTTCATGCGTATCGCTTGTAAGACAGTAGGCAGCAGTGGATTTAGGAAGCAGAAAGCTGAAGTGAAGGTGATAAACTTCAGTGTGGAAATTATCGAGGAATCACCCTACTTTCCAAAGCATACACACTTGCAAGAAGAATCGGCACTATAGCAGAAACAGTGCTGAACGAGTATGAATGCGGCTTCAGACCAGGAAGGTGTGTAATTGAGGAAAACCTGGGAAAAATGCTATGAATTTGATATAGATGTACAGATGCTGTTCTAGCCTTAAAGCAAGCATTCGACAGTATCCACCGTCAATGGATTGCAGTGACATTCTCCGACGTGCTAACGAAACCTAACTAGACTTTCAATGGCAACGCTAAACAATACTCTAGTCAAGGTCAATTGAGCAAGAATGCAGTGAAAGTTTTGAGATTAGAACTGGAGTGAAACAAGAGGATAGGTTAGGTGAGTGGGCTGGCAGCGAAATCGCCAGCACACTTAGACCATATTGGTCACTCTACCACTTGATCGACAACTCTAGTGATAGTGCCATTAATTTGATCCCAACGGCAAATGGTGACTGGACCAGGTTTGAAAACCGGATAAAAGCTTATTAACTTTGCTTTCACTGGGATTGAAGAGGGGATCCCTCAAACCATGGGCAGGCACTCAACCAACTGTGCCATCCAGCTGTTAAACAAGAGGATAGCCTATCAACAGTCGTATTTAATCCATGCCTGGACTATGCTGTCAAAGATTACTCAACATTGGGCAACGTGCTTAATCGATCGGGAATAGTAATGAACGCATGCAGATGATATTGCATGTCCTTGTAAGAAACCAGAGCTACCTGGAGGAATTTCCCATGAATATAACGACAGCAGTGAAGCCAGAAGCCAGAATCAGGTTAGGTTAGCTGAATTAGCTGTCAGCAAAATCCCCAGCACACTTAGAAATAGAACCAATTACATGACCCTTCCTAGAAGTGTAGAGCGGAGATGACCACCTACACTAGGAGTAGAAGAGCACAAGTTTGAGGGTGCAGAAGAGTTTACCCTTATGTGGCCATTTAGAGCAACCGACAACAGTGGCACAGAGTGCATCGAAGATCGTCTATCTACAAGCCGCGAACAAAACTTACTGTGCCCACTTTAGTTTGTTTAGATGAGTGCTACTCTCCGAAACTTTCAAACTGACCATGTACAAAACCCTAATAAGACCAGTGGCTGCCCATGGCTTCGAAAAAAGGAGCATGACGTGCGCAAACGAAGGCACCTTACGAACCTTTGAGAGGAAGATTCTGAGGAAAATATTTGGGCTAAAACTTACAGGAGATGGTGATTAAGCAATTAGAACTAATGCAGAGCTAATACAACACATGCATGGTGACGACGTAGTTAAGTTTGTGAAATCACACCGCCATAGATGGATCGGGCACGTCTCACAAATGAACACCACGCGAGCGCAGATACGAATTGGGCAATACAAACCACTAACAGATAGAAGCAGAGGTCGACCACGTAGACGACTTTTAAACCGGATAGAAGAGGACGCTTTAGCAATTGGCGCGAGAAGTTGTCAAAAAGATATGTCAACCAGTATATTCCAGTCGGTGTTATTCGGTCTGGCCCACCCATCTGTCTGCGTTTTAATGGGAAATAATACACTCTTGCTCCGATAATTCGGTCTGTCCACATCGAAAGGAACATCCGTGTGAACACCATCAAATCCAGTCACAAAAGCTATATCTGCAATGCCAACGCGTCTTTTATAAAGATCCCTTTCATGCGTCGGAGAGTTCTGTTTGTATCCTTGAGGCACAGAGCTACGTTCATGTTGCTGCATGAGGAAGTCGGTTGACCATGGATACGACATATTAAGCAAATTCTCGATGAAGCCACAAATGTGCTTCATTTTCTTTAAAAGTAACATACTCTGCGTAACATTTTGGGATACCCTGTTATATAGACGAATGATTGTAGCTAACCTTCCTGCAGCCCTCATAATTTGTGCCCGAAGGCTAACCCACTTAGACTCAAGTTCAGTCGAAGGTACCCGAGCTTCTTAGGGCGCTACAGTCCGCGGTGGACCTGGGTCTCACTCAAACAGTTCACAGACCCTAGTAAGCGCACAGTTTAGTCATTGCAGTCAATGAACAATGACTGCCCTTAAAAACCATCGACTTGTGAACGGCGTGTGGTTGGAAATGATGATGATGATGACGATCAAGAGACTGCACTACCATGGATCGAACGATTTCTGGAAAAGAAGCAGATGAAATTTGACTCTGTCCCGTCATTGGACACTTGGATGAACAGAATGACGAAGCGAATGACCGAATAAATAAGACTTTGACATTCAAGCTAAGACCATGAACAAATGAGGCAATTCACCGAAGAGGTCATTGTTCCTCTCAATCCGTTAAGCGCACCTAAAAGCAATACACGCTGGGCTTGGCCCTTCAAAAGAAGAAAATGATGCGTCATAAAAATGTGACGAAAGCCAACAAAATCCGATCCCGAAACACAAGATAAGGCGCTTTGAACAATACAAACTACAAACAGAGACTCGACATCCAAACATGTTTCGACTTTTCCTTGACAACGTGAAAAAGGTGTTCCCTCTGACCAACACGATGCCAATTTACTCATAGCCATCATCAGCAAAGCAAATTCGATTCATCATACAGAGAAACCATTCAGACTGAGCGTTATGGCAAAGCTGTAAAGCAAGCAGAGCAAATTAACTTAATTATAAGCGAAATTGTGTCCAGATTTCACTTGGGTGTATTCCTCTGACGCGTCTGCTGTCAAAACAGAATGATCAAATCGGCCTCCCCTTTTATGGACTTTTAATTAGACAAGATCAGAACAATTAGAAACGCTGTCAGCGCAATTCAATGATAAATAACGCAATGACTAATTCCTCGGCATTGATGTCAAGCACAGCACATCAGGCCGAGATCTGTGTTTGCTTTTCGTGTTCCTTATCTATTTTAAATTCGTTTTGTTTGACTTTTCATAGAATTACGCCAAGGGAGTCACTCTTCCGGACTAGGTTCCATTTTTGGATAATCGCTTTCGTAATTGGAATCATTTCGTTACGTATGCGAGGCAGCATGTCATTACGGCTACCGTCCAAAAATGGACATGGGAAGTGGCCAAAACGGTAGTAAATTGTCAAATGCATTTGCACTGGGCCCCTTCAAACGCAAATCAATTGTTAAGTAACACAGACACTAACCAAATTTGCCGAAAAAAAAAATGAAACAACAAAAGAATGCGAACACCTTTGCAAAGATTTCACGCGAGAAAAGGAGAGGAAAAAACGAAGCTGCCAACAGGTAATGTAATAAATTAAAATTTCACATTTGAATTTCAATCGAAGACACGAAACGAAACACGATGAAAAACTGTGGATTGGCCTAGAAAATTGGAGCATTGAAACTGGCGACGGCATTAGAAAATCCATTGTATTGTGAAAATGTGTTGCCTGTTGCTTCGCCTTTGGCCGCAGGTGCTGTTCAACGATGGGAAATCCTTTTTGTCTTTCGCTCGAAATTATTGTTGCATGAATCAGCGCGATGGATGGTGTGGTAGAAAAAATGAAAAAAAAAAAAAATCATCATCGAAGCTAGATGAAGGGATTCACCCCACCATGACATGGAATTCGGATTGGAATCTGTGGAAATTTTTTTTTCTTCTCTCATTTTCTCTTGCTTTACACTTTTGCACGTTAAGGAAATTACCTTTGATTTCACTTCTATTATTTCGTGCTCCGTATGTGTGATATTGATTTTGTTTTTAGACATTTTAAAACATGTATTATTAAGTTAAAATTGTACAAACAAAATAAAAGAAAAAAACACTTAAAATAATTTAACAAAAAATAACATCACATGCACACACATACGCGCGATTAGTTGCCGTGTATAAAAAAAAACGTCTTCTTCGTCGTTTCTTTTTCTGTGCTTGCTTCTTCTTCTCTTTTGCTTTGTGATTTTGAAGGATTTGTAATTGTTCTGTCGTAGACTGACGTTCACATTGTTGCGAAGTTGGATGGGGTTGGATTTGGGTCGTGCCTCGGTTGGCGGATAAAATGTTGCTAACAGTTGATGCAGAGAAGGTCTTTTGAAATTCGTTGAAAATATGCTGAAAAATGAGCTGCGGCTTGGTAATTGAAAGCAGAGAGGAGGAAAAAGGGTTACTGTCAACTTTTAAGGCGGCTTTTCAATAGGTCTGTTCAAATTGCTGTGAAATTCACCGAAAACCACCGAAATACTGTCAAAGGCCGTTCCATTTGGTATTTTTTTCCTAGTTTTTCACAGAAGAGAATGCACATGAATGAATACAAAATTTCCCCACCCTGCGAATTTCTGCAACAGCAATTTCTGTGGTCAGAAAATTGAAGACATGCAAATTTAAAAAAAAACGACATTTCAAATTCAATTTTCAAGTATTTTTTTGACGTTTCGTGAATTCTGTGCATTTCTACGAAAAGTCGTACTACAAGTTTACTGCCCAGTCTCTCTCTCTAAGAGACATTTTTACCACCACTCCTGACAATTTGCTCAACTACGAATTTCTGTGCACAAATCAATTGGAAAAGACACCACATTAGGCGCGTTTTTTCGAGATACTCAGAAAGCTGAGTAGGAAAACTTCACCGCAAGGTAACAACAACACCTACTCAAACTTTAAAATTAATTACACCCACCAACTCTTAAAACAAGAAGAAAAAACTGAGTAAAGAGCGTTTTTTTCAGATCTGTGCTGATGTCAGTATTTCTAAAAACACGCCTATTATGTGCCAGCCTGAAAGTACACTTCGAGTTTTAAGGCACATCCAGTTCTTATTGCGTTTTTTATTATTTCTACGTCTGCTGTGAAATTCACCGAAAAACTGTCAAAAGCCGTTTTATTTGATGATTTTTTCGTAGTTTTTCACAGAAGAGCGTGCTCATGAGAGAGTAAAACATGTCCCCACCCTGCGAATTTCTGCCACAAAAATTTCTGTGGACAGAAAATTGTTTCAAATTGTGTCAAATTCAAAGTAAAAAAAAAGCGAAATTTCATATGTCAATTTTCATATATTTTTTTGACGTTTCGTGAATTCTGTGCATTTCTACGAAAAGTCGTTCCACAACCTTGTGCACAGTTTCTCTCTCAAAGAGACATTTTTACTCCCACTCCCGACAGTTTCGCTCAACTACGAATTTCTGTGCATAAATCAATTGCAACAGGCCTTCTATCTGATCGCAAATAGTGGCGGTCACACTCAACAAATAGCTTGTCGATAAATTGGCAAAAAAAGTTAAAAAATGTTCTGTCAAGCAGTACTACATGTCTGCCAACTCGTAGTAGCGAGTGTTCACATTGACACATCACGCTCGGTTGTCAAGCAAATCTTATCGACAAATTGTTGAGTGTGAACGACGCTAATTGAAGAGAATTCGTCTCCGCTCGTCAATCAATCTTGACAAAACAGAATTTAAATTTGTATTTAAAAAAATTAAACCCAGCAACTCGATCTAATCGTACTCACAATGCAAACCACCAACATTTAGCTCCTCTGAACACATCCCTCACCCATTGAACAGTGAACACCCCCCCTCAAACAGTTTTTCGAAACGAATGTGGCATCAAGCAAAACGTCAAACAACTGAACGATTACAGTGTCGGTGCTTTCGGATTCTAAACTTTTATTTCCAATTTATTTCCACTTGCAAGAATCAAATAAAATACATCAAATGATGGATGTACGACCAAATCAAACCATATACATAAATAACTTGAATGAAAAAATCAAGAAAGAAGAACTGAAAAAATCCCTGTATGCGATTTTTTCACAATTCGGACAGATTCTCGACATTGTCGCATTGAAGACGCTAAAAATGCGTGGACAGGCTTTTGTAATTTTCAAAGAAATCTCTAGTGCCTCGAACGCGTTGCGTACAATGCAAGGATTCCCATTCTATGATAAGCCAATGAGAATCGCATACTCAAAGACAGACAGTGATGTTGTGGCGAAAATCAAAGGTACATTCAAGGAGCGTCCAAAGAAGGTTAAACCGCCAAAGGCACCGGCCACCGAAGAGAAGAAGTAAGTGAAGTGAAACTTCAAATTCGAATGCGAAAATATTCAATTAAATTTCTTTGCAGGGACAAAAAGAAAAAGACTGGTGGAGCGGAAAATTCCACATCGAATTCGACTGCCGAACAGCCGCCAAACCAAATTCTCTTCCTTACCAATTTGCCGGAAGAAACCAACGAAATGATGCTGTCGATGTTGTTCAATCAATTCCCCGGGTTCAAAGAAGTCCGCTTGGTACCGAATCGTCATGATATTGCATTCGTTGAATTCGCCACAGAGCTGCAGAGCAGTGCAGCGAAGGAAGCGCTACAAGGTTTCAAGATTACGCCGTCGCATGCGATGAAAATTACTTTTGCCAAAAAGTAGATGTAGCAATAAATATTTTTTTTTTAATTTTAAAACAATCCACTGGACTTGATGTGTTTTTTTTTTGAATAAGTCTAGATTTCTGAAGACAATCTTTAGATGAATCTGAAGGCCGTGAAGGTTAGGTCTCGCGGGGCGCATGGGTGTACCAGGTGGTGTTCACAATTTGAACTAATTACAGGGGAGAGTGCCTTTTGGCGCCGGCCACTGGTACCAAGAGTGATTGCGTCCCACGTCCGAAGGATCACAAAGGACAATTTATGGCTATATTCTCGGTTATGCAGCATGTTCCTACATCTCCCTTCAGGTTCCATTTGAGAGCTTAGAGAAGCGATGTCCGTCGACTGGTTTCAATCGCCTTTGGAGTTCAATTCGCCATCGCATCGAAACGAGGTCATACATTCCTCTTCAGATAGCACCCACGATCTACTTGCTTCATACACAATCCACCATCATTCCGTCGCCAGCTAATGGCTCCAAACTCTTCCCCAGTCTCGCTCCTTCATACATTCACCAAGAAAGCAAAACAAAATTTCAAAAGTTTGGTTAGCCAAATTTTATTCCGTTATAATTCGCAATAAACGAGAAAACAAAATCATGAGTCGAAAAAAACCGCTAAAATTAAACACTGGATGCCTCTACGATTGGCACACTTTTCTTTGCTTTACTTTTCAATTTAAAATCTAAAACGCAACACACACGCCTTCCACATCACTCGCAGGCCAGTTCAGTACTGTTCGGACATGATCAGGACGACCAGCGAACTCCAGCCAGTGAACGGAAAGCATCCTTTGCCCTTGCCAGTCTGATCGTCGTACTGCTCCCAGATGTAGCCAGTCCTTTGGTATTCACGGAATATATTCCCAATAATGTTCTCACGCAGCTCGTTGTACAGCTGGCGGGCGTCTGCCGCGTAGGGCCCCTCGATGCGACCGTAATGACGCAAAGCCCGCAGCACTAGGTAGTTCATGTTGATCCAAATCGGTCCACGCCAGTACGGTGGATCGTGCTCTGTGTTGCGCGTCATGTAGAGTGGCGAGGTTTTGGACAACGAACGGAGGCCGTATTTGGTCCAGAGCACATTCGGGTTGTGAAGGTCCTTCAGGGTCTTGCTCAGGTACGGCGAGTCATGATCGATGACCTCTAGGAGGAAGGGGAACAAGTTCACATATCCGTACGTAGAGTCGACGAATCGCAGATCGGGTTGCTTGAGCGTGACGCGGACCATCTCGAGCTGCTGCTGCTGGTACTTGGCCGCATTGCGTTGAGTTATCTGCGGACGTTTCAGGACGACCGAGTCGGTGTGCAGGCCATAGTCGACGTATGTCTCGGTGAATGGACTCAAGTGGAGATCGTTGAGCAGTTTGTTGTCCGCGAGGTATGATGCCGTCTCGTAGTACTTGGCGTCGTTCTTGCCAAGCAAAGTCGACAGCTCGGCCATGACATTAGCTGCAAATGCGATCCAACAGCGGAGATCCACGTGACGCTCCTCGGTTGTGGGGTGCGATGCCCGCGGGAAGTCATCGAGGCCGGATGTCAGGGTCTTTGGATTCAGCTCTCTCTCACTCTGCGCGTCACGACCACGCCAGCGGTAGGCGCCCAAGACGTCTCCCCTCTGAGTGTTGTTGTACCATGCGAACCAGGTTTGCAGGCGTGGATACAGCCTCTCCAGTGTGGCAAAGCGACCCTTGACGGCGAGCTCCTTTCGGTGGTGGGTTAGAATTTTCTTGAGCGTCAAGAAGAACGTTGGCGGATTGGCGTTGGTATTCCTTTGGATGACGAACTCATCGGGCACCTTTGCCAAGGCCTCAACGCCCAGTATCTGCTCCCGGGGAATCCAACCCTCCACGTTCAGGAGGTCAAACCAGTGACAAATGATGTCAAGTTCTATGTCCAAGTCCCACGAGGAGATCAGCAGTCCGTGGAAACCCTCGTCCCAGAGGAAGCCCCGAGGAAAGAACGATCGCGACGGCACGGCCGTGTACAAGGGCGCCTTCCAATAGGGCACGGAGTTCTTTGTGTGAACACTCTGCACTCGAGACGAGCCATAGAAGTAGCCGATGCCGCCGATCATGTTGCTCAGCGCGTACTTGGCGAACTTAACCTCCTCCGATGAGAATCCCTTCTCGCGCAAGTGAAAAGTGTCCTCGAACTTTTGGTCGAACGCTTCAATCTTCTCCTCCAACGACTTGGTGTACTCCCGTGCGATGGGAGGCGTAGGAATGTTCTCGCCCACGGAGAATCCCGACGTGGACTGGTACGTGATGTCCACAGCAAAGTCCAACTCTGCCGTCAGCTGAATGGCAATGAAGTTCGGGTCAGCTACATGACCGGCCGTGGACGAGATCATTTCCCCGGGCAACGACACGAAACGTCTGCCACTCTTGGCCGTCACCACTCTGAAATGGGCGTACAGGATCTCCTTCAAGTCTCTCAGCGAGTGAGCGGCCGTGCTGAGGTGCGACTTGTGCAGCACCTTGCCCTTCACCGGATTAAGCTTCACCTGAAACTCGCCCAGTCCCAAGGTCTCGCCATAGATGCCCGGTTCTGAGGACTTTTCATCGGACACGTACTTGATGTGGCCATTAGTGCGTTCGTCCAGTGCCACATACCAGATGAGCGAGATCTCCCTGTTCCAGGCATTCGAGTAGTTACGCACGCTCACCCTCGCGGTCCAGTCACCGCCAAACTGCTTGCCCGGATACTTCACAAACGAAGTCCTCAGCTCGAACGGCAGATCGTGGATCTCCTGCGTTCCAAATGTCCGCCCGTCGTGATGTGTCCAGCCGTACTTGTCCAGGTTGTCGCTTATCTCGCACCAGTGACGAATTCCCTTGCCCCTATTGCCCAGATTCTGTGGCGAATACCACATCAGCCCCATGACCAGCGAATGCGGATCCCTTGTCTTCAGTCCAAAGTAGTTGCCCGGACGGTAGGAGCCCCAATATCGATCGGGATCGTCCAAACCTGTCCGTTGTACCATTTTCTCACTATCATACGGTGTATTCACTCTGGTCTCCAAATACCCCAGGTAGCCGAAGTACGACGCAATCGCTAAGCACACACAACCGACGATTGTCTTCCATTTGCCCAAAATGAATGGGCCCGCATCGGTTCGCTTCGAGCCACCATTCTGCTTGTTTGCTTTCTTTGGTTGTGGGCTTTGCTGTGAACTCTGTGTACTGCTGCTGGTTGTGGCCGGAGGGGTTCCAGAATTCGAATTGCTATTGCCGGCGTTTTTTCTCTGACGTGCCATTGTCCACGTAAACTAATGAAATTTTTGGATTTTTTTCAGTACTTCTCAACTGGGCGAATTTGAGGGATTCAATAGGAACTTACTGCGCCAAAGACGGGTTTCCGAAATTATGATTTAGATCCAGTGGATTTTGTTTTTGGAAGGAGCTATCGAACTAGATGACATTTATCCATAATTTTGTGTACATGAATGACAGCCAGGAGTTGCAGAAAAAAAAACTGCACTCATTTGACGCGTCATACATCAGTTTTCATCATGTTCGTTGAGTTGAGTTGTGTTGGTTCACTTTGGGATGTGTTCATGGAGTGAGAGGAGAAGAATTATATTATGTTGGTGCAAATGTGCTTCAATTTTTTGATGTAAAGTGGGTTGGAAGGATGGAAATGAAGGGGAAATATTAACAGCAACAAAAAAAGAGCAGAAAGTGTGTCATTTACCCAAATGTTAGAGAAATTGATTGGTGGAGCGGTTCCCTCCGATGCAGCTTAAATTTGCATTCGCTGACGTCGTGGAACACTGGTTGTGAAACAGGGCGGAGGAAATTGACTACGGCTTCCTCAACTGTGGCAATCGAGTGCAGCAACTACTTGCTTCTCCCATCTCCCACTAGATGGCCAGGCATAATTCAGTTGATGACTTCATGCGAATTGAACAATAGACAAATGCATCTGCGTATCTGTTCGTTTGTTTAACAGAACCACAATAGCCTTCCGAAACGGCAGGGAGCGACAATGCGTAATCAATGTTCTTGAATGTGTAATGAATTGCCGAAACGACTTTATCACCACCACCAACTGATGATGACGGCATGGTCTGTGTCCTCTCCAGGACACATGCCACGTCCAAAGGTCGGCATTTCTGCAAACATAATGTAGATCATAAGTTAACGCAGCAGGATGCCGAGTTAGCACCTGCAAAAATAAACCAACAGGCAAATTGTGGCCTTGTCTTATCGTCACTCGGCAGGGATGGGTGCGTAGTGCGTAGTCGAAGGTATGCATGCTGCTGCTCGATTCATCCCTATAGCGTCGTCGGTGTCTTTTAGTCACGGTCAACCAGAAATTAGTCCACATTTCCTCTTTGTGATTGTGAAGATGTCTCAATTGTCTGCGTCTGGCCGACGTGACCACCAACTAATGTTCCAGATTAGACCGCTATATGTACGTTGCGTTCGATTGTCGAATAAATGAAATTCATGGTTGCGAACGCACACCGGAGCGGGTTTCGCCAGCTTTGAAGGGGAATTTGCATTTGAAAGGGGCCAACGGCGCTGATTCCCATAACTCAGAGATACATGCGCCTGAGAAATGACTTTATTTTCCTAGAGACGAGGGTCAAATTGTTGACGGCCCTACCAACGTTCGTGGTAGAGGTGATTGTTTTGTGGCGTTGCTGGAGAAGATTTGCATAATTTTTCGTTTTAATAGCGACAAGATCATCAAAAAACTGCTTCATAAAGTTGAGTTTGAGTTTCGGCAGCCAATGACAAATGCGACAAATGAACGGAAGTGTCGTTTTGGGTTTGACGAGATGTACTCCTGTGGCCACATACTCTCACCGGGGGATGGACAGGGCTTTTTTTTTTGAAAGGGAACTCGTTTCTTTGATTCTTCGTCTTGAAAGGGGAGGGATTTTCGAGTAGCTTGAGAAGGCATTATGACGCAATAAAGAAGTGCATCGAGGAGGATAATTGATGCGGAGTTTGGAGAACGGTAGTGATTGGAGGTTAGTTCTGATGCTTGTTCAGTTTGGGGACTCCTTAGTCGTCAGCTTCAAGTGGGATTCCTCTTCCGACGGTTGCCTCCACTGAGTCTATGCCGTCACCCGCGCTACACTGTTTAACACTCGGTACCAGTAAGGCGTGTCATTTATGATCAGCTTCTGTTACAACGTTTCTGTTCGGCATCGGCTCCGCATTTGTCCACCCTTAGCAGCCTTTATGCGGACACTTCTTCGATGAGTTGGAGGATTCTGGTTGGTTTCAGCAAAAAAGGACGCCTCAGGGTGGGAATCTACACCCCCCATCAACGGCACAATGGGCCCAACCCTACTATAAACCCACGAAACACTTTCTCCCTAAACTCACCATCATCTCCCAACGATGCACCTCTCACGCCAGTTATCCTCTAAATCCAATTTGTCCAGTTCAAGCATTCTCTCTTCTCAAGTACTTTCCAAGCATTCATATCCAAGAGCAACATCCTTGTTCAAATGCTTCCTTACACATGTTCAACAGCACCCATCCCCTCATTTGGGATGACTCAGTTGAATCCTGTTCTCCATGGTCCACCGGAATGAAACAACATTTCACAAAACATACAAAAAAAAAAAAACAAATCATTCACTCACCAAATATCGAAAGCCACTTGTGAGGACATCATAAGGACGTCGTCATCCGGTTTGAATTGCCCTCGTCCCTGCGCACCGCATGCATCGGCAGAATGCAAATTCTCGTCAAGAATATACCGTCCTTCTCCTTTCATATTCAAATTTGCCCGATTAACTGTTTCGGTTACGCGAAATAAAATGCTTGTCCTGGTCTACTTGGGGTTGACGGTGTCTGGCAAGGGGATCGCAACACACCCCTTGGACCGGGTTTTAGTTTCCCTAAGTTCAGTTGCTGCTGTGGGTTTTTCGTTGAATTGAAAATGTTCTCTTTTTGTGTTTTTTTTTTTTTTTTGCTGCTGCCACAGTGCCACCTCATGTCAGAGTCGGAGGTTTACTGGTTCTGGTCTGCCTTTGGGCTTGGCCTCTCGGTTTTTGGAACATCACGCTGATGCCTTAATCTGTTTATGATCCCTGAGCGATGAATATGAATTTGTTTGGTTTGATGTGATGGTTCTCAATCTGGTTTTCCGCAAAACCGGTTGCAGATCCGTGTGGTGAAGGGGTGAGTTGGGCGTTTGTTTGCGTTTTCATTTTTTTTTTTTTTTTTTTGTGAATTTCAGGAAGCGTAGCTACCTCTCAAAAATGCTGTTTCATTGCGTGTATACAGCATTTGATGGAAATTTCTATTTGACGGCGCCGACTAAGGTTTAGCCGTTTGATGTATAAGCTGGCTTAACTTGCAATAAATCATGACTAATCGGCAGGGGCCTCAATGGGATGTGCAGTCGGAGGAATCGAACGGAAATTAGAATAAAAAATGTGTACATATGTTTTGCGAGCGATGATGAATGACAATAAGTAATTGCATGCACCACCACTATATCAGCTGCTTCCATTCAAGCAAAGGTTGCTCAAGCCTAGTCGGTCCTATTCACAAATCTCAGTTCGGAGCACAACATAAGCTTTAACCTGCGCGTCTTAGAATTAGACTCAAAGTCAGTCTCGGATTCAACAAGAGCCTCATCCATCCAGTTAACCTAAGCCTCGGCATGAGTGTTACTAAGCCTAGTCGTTATACGCCCAAAAGTCGTCCTTGGCATTAGATTAAACCCTAGAATCGCAATCCTATGCAGCTATACCAAGTTTCATTTGTAAGAAAAGCCTCAAATTTATATTCATCATTATCAGTCACATCGACAACACCAGACTGAGCCATAAGTAGAGTTCACGTCCACAAAACTGAAGAAATAATGTTTTCCTCAGATTCTCATTCCCAGCTTCACCCTCAATCTCAGCATTAATCTGATTGAATTTTGAAAAACCAGAATAATCAGAATAATGTCCTTAGCCACAATCTCAGACTCCGCCATTCTAAAGTCTAGCTTCAAGCGAAGCTTTTGTTTCAAAACCGTCATTGACTCAGACGTTACTGTAGAAGGAATAGCTCAGCCGTTACTATCGACTCAACCATAGCACCAGCTTGGGAATGAAGGCTTTCCCAAGATTCAGCCCCAGTACCATCCTCAGCTTCAACCTCATACTCAGGCTCAGAGGCAGTCTACTTCTAACTCCCCATCGCGGCATGTGCAAGAAGAATTCGCTCAGACTCAGATCGCACTTTTTGCTAGCTTTTGCTTAGTTTATTGTGCAAAAGACACTGAAATAGACCGCAAAGAACGAGAGCAGGGCCGCGTTCATAAACGTCACAGTGCGGCAGCCCTGCAAGATTTGCGTTCATCAATGCAAATAAGCTGCATTACCATTGGATGACAGCAGTCAGTAACTGCGTTCATAAAAGCAATGTGACAGTCAAACTGCGATCAACTTCGCAGTGATTTTTATTTTGTTGCAGGATTGCAGGGAAATATGGCAAACGAAAACACATGAGTAACATTGTGAATGGTATTTCGGATAGCGATAGAATGAAACGTCACAAAACTTTTTGTATCGCCTACTTATGTTGCCTACTTATGTCGCCTACTTATGTTGCATTTATGAAACTGCTGCAAACCTGTGGCAGTATTTCTGTTCATAAATACATAGAGAGACTATTTTGTGCAGTGCAGGGGCAACAATGTTGCAATTATGAAGTCGACCCAGATATGAGATTGTCTACTTTGGCTTCAACATTTGTCTTAATTTCAGTCTTTGTCCCATCATGTGTTTAAGCATCAACAACCTCAACTTTATCCTTCGTCGACCGGACCGGACTAATCTCAGTTTTTGCCTCAGCTTCACTACCATCGGTCCCATCCATTTCAGCTCAAACTTCAGATTTCAGATCTGTGTCAGTTTTAGAACTTAAATCACTCTAAGTTAAGCTCAATTCAATGCTGTGCTTCAATCTAAGCCGTCGACATTTTCAGCACTGCTCCCAACTTCAATCTCAGCTGCACTTTTGAATGTCACAATTGGGTTCAGCCCTGAGTTCAGTGCCAATAGCTGAGATAGTTGAACACATTTCGAGTCCTAGCGTCACTTTCCGACTGGGTCTTCGTCATTCGCGATTATGGTCTAATAGTCAATCTCGCATTCATGCTCCACTTCAGTTTTTGAATCGACAGACTCATTATCAACTTCAGGTGCAAAAATACCACAAATAGCCCCATCCTCGGTATTAGTTGCTGTCTCAGCTTCAGGATTCAACTTCAGCCTCCGTTTCAGTCTCTCATAGCCCCTCTCTAAGGGTCACAGAAAAAAAAAATATACTCAAACTAAGAGTGTACCTCACTAACTGTGTCAGCCTCAGACTTAAACTCAATCTCTGCATCTATTCATTGTCAGCTTCAGTGTAAACCTAAGATTCTGTCTCAGCATCAGCTTTTGTCTCATCGTTCGTTTCTGCCGCGTCAACATCTGCCTCAGCGTCAACTTCTGTTTGCCTCAGCATCAGCTTCTGAGTCAGCATCAGTGAAGTCCTCATCGGTCACCGTCCCGTTCTGCCTCCGCAAAAGCTTTTGCCCAGCCTTAGCTTCTGCGTCATTGTCAGCGTCAACTTCCGTATCAGCTTCAGTTTCTGAGAATCATCCTGCCTCATCGTCCGCTCAGCCTCAGCATCAACTTCTGCCTCAGCGTCAAGGTGCTAGCTCCTGCATCATCGTCTGCTCCTGCTTCAGCTCAAGCTTTATCCACAGACTCAACCCCTCTCTCACAATGAACAGTCTCAATAATCCTAGGACTGTGCTTCCAACCTCACCTCGACTTCAAATCAAGGTGTACAACAAACCACTTATCCTTCCAAGTTGTCTCAGAATCACTGTCGGTCTTAACGACCTCTGACTAAGCGTGCGTCTCAGCTGTTCAATTACAGACGCATCATTGATTCAAAAGGCAACCTGAGCTAGTGATTATCTCGGCATCCTCTGTCCAAGCCAAAAGAAGCTTAGTTTCAGTTGGAGTGCGAGTTGACGTGGCAAACATCGAACAGGAAAAGGAAAGGACAAGCGAGACATAATTTTGCTGGAATTGGTGAGAAAAAATGTCAATAAGGTGGTCACAAAGTACTCCAATCACGTCCTCCCCCTGTCACCGTCTAAGGAACTGCCTAATACGAGTCATTTTTGAGGTTTTCCCTTTTCAATCACTCTGCCAATGGAATCCTGACAATCACGGTTTCCGACTGCAATTCCACTCAATCTGCTTGCACCTTTAAGTAACCTAACAGCAAACCAACTGTCATTCAAAAGAACCACAATATTTTTATTTTTCCTGAATTGCATCTCTACTTGGTGCCGCCATTCACCATCAAGGGGCCACTCCCCGAATCGCAGCCATCAGCTGGTGGCCGATGGCCAGTCTCATTATGTCTCATTGTCCTGTCCTCCAATTCGATCTGCCATTCAGATCCACATTCGCCCCCGAACCACGCACAGCGCATCAATCCAATGACGAGACACTCATATCTCGCAATCGATTAATTTTTATCATTTTCGATTCCCGGATAATATGGGCAGTAAATGGTAAAAGTTATTAAAGCCATCCACCCCGGGCCATTGTCCCAACCAGATTTTGTTCGATTTGGCCGCCAACCACACACACGCACAAACACACAGCCTGTGCGCTAACGGGGAACCAGATGAACTGTGGATTCAACAGCGCGAAACGAAATTAAAAGTCACAGAATCCGAGAAAATTAATTTTCCTTTCCCTTCCTCGTGCTGCCCCTCCGACCCACCCATCAACGTCTTTCTGAAGCGCGGTGCGTGTGGTGGCGGTGTCCACAATCAGTTAAAATGAAGTCGATTACACCGCCTCGCGCGGTGGCTGCAGAAGACGAGGGGCACGACGAGGCACGACATGGTAATGTAATCGCGTTAGAGAGTTATTAATAAATTCCACTCTAACGGCCGACCAGAGCGCTTGAGTGAATGGATATTGTCACCAAATCTCTGGCAGACTTGACGCCATCGAGATTATTCCGTTCCATTTGGTGCGACCATCGTTATCATTGTCATTATCCTTGTTGCCGTGTACGGCCGAGCGGTGAGTGGTGAGACATTAAAGTTTATACGCGCGCACATTTGCATAAGTTCTTGAGCTTCCCTCACCCACCGGGGTGGCGACAGCCGCTTTGCACTGTCAATCCTAATCAGATTGTCATTTCACTTTGACGGCCGCGAATGCAGCGAAGTCCATTTCAATGTTTCCCATTCCATCATCGTGACGTATTCACGCGCACAGCTCATAAAACCGTTACAAGAGAGTAGGTTTGGTGCTTCTTCAGTGACAGGGAGCAACACCCACACGCCGACCGTATGGCGGACGCACTAATGGCGGATGTTTGATGGTTGCCTTGTGCAGCAGAGGTGGTGGAATTTGTGGCGGTGGCTACGGTGCTCCTTGCCACTGAGCTGGTGAGCTACGGATTTCCATATAAATTTGCTGCTATCTATCCTGCAGACGGCCATCAAAGGATCTCGGCCGATTGGTCTGTCATCTCATCCGTGGCCAGGACATGTCTGCTTGGATGTGTTGTGTTTTTTTTTTGTTTTGTTTTTGTGTCGTTTGTCGTTTTGTGAATGTCCTCCGTTCGTTGGTCCGCTCGCCCGTTGGTTTGGTGTCCTGCTGTAGTGGGAACTTTTCTAGTTTATCGGCGAAATTTATTACTAGAGATTCCTTGTCGTTTTTTTTTTCTGTCTTGGCCGTTGCCGAGAGCCCTCCGATCCTGGGGAGGAAACGGCAACGACAATCGTCGAGTGGAAGAGATTCCGTTTAATTGTTGGAACATTTGTTAGAGGACACTAGTCCGGCTCATTCCCGGCTGTGTTGGCATGGCCGGAGGACAGTTTAATCCTCGAGTTTATTTTTATGGGAGTCTATAAAGTTTCGAGATTTGTTGGTAAGGAATTGTTGGATTTTTCTCGTTTTTTTTGCCATTTTTCTGTTTTGCCAAACTCACCTAGCGAGGCGATGTTCGGTGACGCCACTCACTCACTCACTCCTCACCGGACCGGTGGCGGTTTGGATTTGAATCGGAGTTGGTCCGAATGTTGTGAGCCTATTTTTGTGTCTGTTAAAAAAGTTTGCACATTTATTTTTCGGATGGTTTTTATTCTGTCCTTGGGAGTTCCATTTGTGTGTTGTTCGTGAATCATTGGAGTGTCTGTATCGAGGTTAGAGTGGAAATGCCCGCAGTGTCGTCAAGTTCACTGAACAGTTGACTTCTATTTGATCTTTCGGTAAGCAATTCTCGGCTAAACACGTGTAGAATTGGGGAGGAATGTCAGCTGCTTGCATTTACTAGCAATTTAGAGTCAAAAGCCACATCTCATCAAATTTAATATCTGATGGAGATTGAAACAAAGCAGTCTATGAGAAAATATCACGTATTGAGTGTCAACGTTGTGAACACTTACTTATCAGGGCAGTGTCCCATGAAGGGTCTGAGCTAGAGCTGATTTGTGAACACCCCCCAATGGAATTCTTTGAGTTATCTCGTTCAGGCTGTCAAATGAAGTCAGCAATTTAAGATTTGTGTGGTGTTCGCGGTATGAGCGAATAATGGAGCCCTATCGTGCTTTGAGTGAACGCAACGAACAGTCCTCGAAAGGATGTCGAGCTATGTTCGACAAGATGATGGTGATCGAAAGACAATCTCTTGAAATGAAAAGTGGTAAAGGGTGACTTAATTTTGAGCCAGATTTGCATTTGCCATTTGTGCAGTAAATTGTTGGAAACATTGAACAAAAAAAAACCAATTTGAATGCTGATAGCTTAACTCTAAGCAAATGAAGCAAAAATGCATCCACTACATGTCCCTGTTTGTTGCGAATTACAAGCTGGAGGCATCATAGGACTGTATTTTTGTAAAAATGAGGCTGGTCAAGCAGTGCTCGGTATCGCGACAGTTCTTTTCCACGCAATTGGATGACATTGATGTGACCAGTATGTCGTTTCAACACGACGGTGCCACATGTCATAGCTTCATCAGCGAAAGTCAGTTGCATTTATGCAGATGAACATGTAAAATTCCGATAAAAGCAGGCGTATGTTGCAGCAAAACCGTGGAGACCGTTTGCACGATGTGTTATTTCATAAGTAACCCCATCCTATATACTTTCTGATTCAATAGAAAATTTGACGGAGACAAAGTGCCAACTCCAAACAGTGATGGACAAACTTCAATTTTATGGTTGATCATGGTCTATCGCAACCTCCCAGCCCAAGTCATGCAGGGAACACTCTATAAGAACGCCAAAAGTCTGGCTGGATATCCCATGGATAATTTCATAACCGGGGAAGGAATAGATTACGTACTGAAGCAGTACTACCAACAGCTGCTTAAAGATTGATAGAGAACCAAGAAATCTCCCGCCTAGATCGGAAGAAGTCAGCGGAGCTATAAAAGATCTGAAGAGCAACAAAGCCAGAGCATGAAGGGAACATGCACCAGATGATCAGCAGAAATTGAGACGACGAAAGTTTACCCAACGACTGGAATATCAGCTCATTTTATCGATCTTAAGCCGCATTCATCTCAAGCACCTGGGCTATGCACGCTGACACATATGCGATGCCTCATGCTCTCTTCAATCTGGTATTAGAGAAGCTATGGCGGCGTGCAGCCGTGAAGGCATTATCTTCTACAAATCAGCCCAACTGTTGCGTTACGCGGATGACATTGACGTCATGGACATTCCAACAGCCGTGGTGGAAACTTTCACAGCGATTGAAGAACATGCGGAACGAGCTGGTTTCAAGGGGAAATACGAAGTATCTTCCGTCGTTCACCACCAGAGACAAAACGTCTCGATTGACAGCAAACATTTTGTGGAGCAGAAAATCTTACTCCCCAAATGACATCCTATTGCGATCCGACATAGAGCCGCCGTTGGTAACCGGCTTCCTGCGAACAACTCATACCTCTTCATCGAAGGACATCAAGTCTTATATGAAGCCGAATGCTGGACAATAAACAAAACAACAGAGCTGATTCTTGGAGCCTTTTTGAAGATAAAGTCTTAGTCAGATATATGATCCTGTCTGCGGGGCAGATGAATGGAGGCGATGACACAACTGGAAGCTCTACGAGCTGTACCAAGAAGTGGATGTGGTCCGGATTGCAAGAAGCCGGCGTTCAGTGATCTGCACTGCGTATAATACCTTGATCCAGAAAGGAAAGATGGGCAGTTGTGGATGGAGGGATGGAGATGATGGTTGCAACTTAGCTTCGGATCTCCTCATAGAGAATGCATTCCCTTCAGCAATTGCCCATTACTAAGCCTTCGCAGCACGAAAGAGAAAACGAAAGACGCGCTGCTACCATCCACCAAAACCAAGTTGTAATGCGTCAGTGATCTGATGAACATCCACAGTTCATCGCTATGATGCGTACGTTCCGTTCGTGATAAGAGTCGTACAGGAGTGAGAATATCGAAAACACAGAAAGTGGTAGTGAATAGGTGAAACCTTAGCAATTCGCATAATTAGTTAGTCTGTCCTCGAGTCACTAAGACAGTACGGAATTTCTGATTCAACCAAGTGGTGTACATGTGATGTATGTATGTAAATGCGAGGAATCCCGTCCTAGAAGCCTCACGTGGCTTTTGTTAGCGATAGCGACGTTGTGGAACAATGGTCCTGTTAATTGCCAACTGCATTGCACCACACATTAAGTCGATCGTACTGATGACTTCAAAATACAATGAATTCCACAATCTCTTCGCCTTGACTTTAGCGTCAGTCAAACGCAGTGAAACAGAGATTGCCTGCTTTAAACTTTCACAAGACATCTAGGCTCAAACTCACGATCACTTGAACTATTTCCTATACTTACTACTTATGTCCTTTAACCCTTATGTCAACATCCAACACACCCGGGTGTGCATCGAAAAATGTATGTAAATTGTTATAAATTCATATATGTTTTATTCATTGGACATTATTTTTATTCTGTTGGGAAAAAAGGAAAATACTACATTTTATAAAAAAGTTGTTTGTTATTTTAGGATGGACATCTATCACACTGGGTTATATCCACTGAATGTTCAGCACAAACTGGCTTTCTGCATTCTTTGCAGACTTTTCGTGTTGGTCTTCTTCTGGGACATAGGTAACAACTTCCTTTCTGTTTTATTCTGCCAGAATTGTCACGTTCTTCTTGAGCCCTTACTGGAAGATTTTCAACAGTCGGTGTTACGAGGTGGCCCAACATACTTTCAATTCCATTGCGTGATGGAAAATTTCGCATGATTTGGGCATTTTGCGAACGATCCTGAATTCCTGCAATAGCTAATGGTTCACTGAACTGTTGTAGGAACAACCTTTTACGGTTTGTTTATGTCTTCAAGTGTGGATTATTTTCCATGCATATGACGAATGCTGCAAATGCAGCCACATCCACAATGTTATAAAATAAAGCTAAATGCCATCTGTTCGTTCTTCTCTTCGTAGTGTATTCACCAAGGCACTTGTTCATATTGTCAACACCTCCTTTGCTACTGTTGCCGAGTATCATTTTTGGCTTTCTTTTAGGACCTTCAATTTCGATGCTGTAGTGGAAAGTGGAAAGAACGACAACCGATTTGTTCTTTTTTGGCATATATGAACACATACTTATGTTGCTGATTCTACTGCTCTTCCTTTTGGATTGGAAAATTCGGCTGGTACAAATTTACGTATTTTGCTTACAGTTCCCAATATCGACAGTAGTCTACCATCAAATTAGAAGCCAAATTATAGCTCGTTAAGAACTTGTCACATACGATGTTTCGAGCACTTCCACGGAACAGATTGCAACACAAATCTTTGACCACACGTTCACCTTGATTTTTTTCTCTTTCTCCAGAAGGTGCCATACCAGTATAAATTTGTCCTTTGACTGGATAAGAAGTTATAGCGTCGCATACCCACCAAACTTTAATTCCATATTTGGCCGGTGTTGAAGGTATATATTGAGTGAATCCGGTGCCACCAGGATAAGGATAAAGTTGTTCATCAACAGTGACGTTGGCTCCTGCTTTATAGTTATCCTGGAGGTTGCTGTTCAACATAAGGAAAATGTCCGATATGGCTGCTGCTTTGTCAGTTTGTTTACGTTGCTGGTGCGTATTTCCATTATCAAATCTGATAAAACGACTGATAGCCCAAAAACGTCTGAGACCCATTGAAGCACGAAACATCGGATGTGAGTTAGTTTTCCATAGATCAGCTTTATGTAAATAATTTGAATGTGTGACACCAGCTAACAACGTTCCGACGCCCGTGGACATGCAAAAACGTATGACACAGCCGGGTGTGTTGGGTGTATGTTTATGTATAATTCTTCGGGTGTTGACACAATGGTTAAGCCCCTCGGGGCATAGGGCGACATTTACTATGCAATCCAAGGGCAATAAAATGCATTGTCCGGTTCGGTGCCAGGAATGATCTTAAGAGTGTCGCCACTTTCTATCCATCATCTGTCGTTGAGTATTTACAAAAGTCTTGCAATGTTTGCGAAGTCCGTGCGGCGTTTTCGGATGACTACGCCGCGCCTGTCAAAGACACTCTTCCTCCTCAAGCAACAACATCTCAGAAAAACTGCAATTACAGTTCAACGTCTCACAAATCGGCTTACAAATCAACTGCACGATACCACGAAGAGCACCATGTGTCCAACGACTCCACAGTCTCGTGCCCATTTGTTGTCGCATTCAGTCAGCTGTCCGACCAAGCAAATCAATAAAACAAGAAAAGAAACAAAAAAACGCCTAATCCTCTCCCAAAAAACGAAACCTTCAAGGAACACGAATTGAACCCAATAAATCTTTGATCCCCAATCAAGGATATCGGCTGTCCTAAATCTCATCCTCAATTGGGCAGCTTAGTAATTATTTGGTAACGAAAACGAAACAGATTCCCCGACTCGTCACATACGGTCGTGAGTCGAAATCCATCTTTGTCCTGCCTTATCGGGATTCAATCAGTGCTCTCCTTACAGGAGTCCCTTTTGCTACTCCGTTCGATGCCCAGGGAGGGAGAGGCAAAAATTTGCCCAAGAAATCTATTTCATACTCAATTTCACATCGCACCGACCGACACGACGCCGACGACGACGACGACGACCGATGATGTCGTGGCATCGACAAATCGGATAAACGATTTCCGAGGAAAACATCGATTCTCTTCACAAATTCGCAGGACATTACACAATACCATCGGACAATGGAACATATCCTTATTAGTTGACAGCATGGCACGGCTTGGCACAGGACCACTGCTACGCAATCCTTGTTTGCCATCGTTGTGATTAAAAAATTACCAGCACACCGTGAGTAATTCGATCGTGAGCCGAGCGACGGCGATAGGGATCTCCGAACATACCAACCGTGTGCGTGTGTTGAGGGCTCTCGGGCCGTCTCCTTCGTCGAATCGGTTCTCGGGAAGGATGTAAATTTGTTGGTGATACAGTGAAATGGATTTCGGTTGCGTCGCAAATAGGGATCCAATTACCGATATGGTAGGCGGCAGCGGTGGCGGCGGCGGCGGCGGCGACAATGGCGGTGTTGGAAAAACAACAAACAAAAGGACACGGTCCCACTGGCGTCACTGATGACATCGGTGAAGTGGGTGTACGTTCTGTTGGCAAAATAAGATAAGATTTCCACTAAACGAAATGAGATCTCACTCCAGCTGATGCTGCTGATGGCGATGGCGATGACGATGAAGTGATTAAGTGATGTTTTGCCAAGACAATGGGTTTCAATTGAAAGTGTGATGATGCCTCGAGGATTTAAGTGGGAAGTGCAAAGGATCGCAATTTCAATTTCAAGTACAACGGAGTGGAGTTCGAGTTTTCTTTTGTTTTGCTTCTGTCTTTCGTCCAGAGATGTGTGAAGTTTAAGGAGAATGTCAACGTGACTCTTGAATTGCGTCAAGTGGGTTGGGTTTGTTGCCTGACGTTGAGGATGACACAAGACGACCATGTGACTGACTTGGCTGCATTTGTGAACAAGTTCGCAGAATCTGACAGACTCAATGGCAGCTGTCGATAAGTATTTGGAGTTTTGTGAAAACTGACAGCGCTTCGGGAACTCATGAAACTCAACTCGTAGAAAAGAAGTGTCGTGTCCATATGCCCACTGCTGAGCAGCCTTGTCAAATGTGGCTTATTTTCAGGTTTCAGGCCAAGGATGGAATGCAGTATTGTAAGAGTTTTAAGCATCATTTGCATAAAGAAGGCATGCGTATCGTTCGATACTTGCAAACGAAACCGAAAGCAATGGCAGCGCAGGAAATAGGGCGGGTCTTCTGTTACCACTTCGAAAAATCCCTGGCAGGGAAGACTCCACCGTTTTTCAAGCCGTGGTGGCTGCGATACATAAGATACCACAACGTAACTGACACCATTTTTTCTGATAGCCAAGCGGCAATAAAGGCTGACTTTCTGACATCGACGCTGACAGACAAAGCGTCAGTGAGATAGGCTTGGTGGCCACGTTGTATACCCCGGGCATACTGGAATCCAAGGAAACTAAAAGGCGACAGTCTCGCGAGAAAGGGATCGCAGTTCAGCTTCTTATCGAAGATCCTAGATGGAGCCAGAGATCGATGGCTTGGTCTGAGTATTGAAGCATCGGCGAGGGTTCTGTGGCCGACGCTGAGCAAAAATTAATTTCCACTTCTGCTTTTGGTATTTTTTTATTTTGACAACTAAAAACCAAACGCTTAAGAAATGAGCCTTTACCAGGGCATGGCATGAACAGTGGTGTGCAAAGTTAATCTAAAAGAGTTCTCTTAGTCAGAGCTAGGTGGGCTAGATTAAGATGACTGTTTTCGGCAAATCCGCGGCTCACTTAGACCCAAGTCTTGGTCCGATGTGCTGACAGCGCAGCTGGCGCTCCTCAGTTCCGCCAATTTGGTCTCCTTCGGTGCTATAGTCACTTGATTGTACCTAGAAACAGCATGCTGTAGCGAATTTTCACATCCGACAGTTATTCAAGGCCGTTACATATCAAACCGGCATTTCTCTTCCATCTCGTCAGCCTCACCCGTTGATCTGCAACCTCACAAGAGGAAAATCAACCATCACAGCCTCCTTGAAGCCTCCATTGATCGTAAGCGCCCTCTCTCATGCATCGCCAGACACCGAGTCTCTTGAGAATCTCCATCACATGGTCAGCATGCGTCGAAGCTGACTAATTTCCTTCAAACAGATCCGTTTAGCGTGCCACAATGCACCACCGGCCAGTGCATCAAGTGAGAGCCCACCTATGATCTAATCCTCCATTATCCTTCCATTTGAAACAAACAGCTCCTAATCACATGCCATTGTTCGGCCAGCAGCAGCAAAACACAATCAAATACCTGTTATCTTCGATCACTAACATCATATTCCTCTCCTGGTCCGCACAAAGGCTTCCATTGTGAGGCGCTCAGCAAATCCCCTCAGATCCAATCTGCAGCATTGTTGTGCGTTAAACGATCTCCCGTACGTTACACATATTCACTTGGTGCGGCATTAGCATCCTCTTTCCATTCTCTGTGCGTGCACAAAGGACATGTGATTAGTTTGCATAATCCTGGCGCTTGGTGTGTTTGTGCGTGGAAAACATAACCATTATGACCTGGCATTGATCTGCCATTGTTGTCCACAAATTAGAACACAAATATTCCACATACCCTTGGCCGTCTTATTCAAATCTCATTTCGGTAAAAATGCTGCACTCATGCTGCATTCCGGCGAAGCCGAAGCCGAGATGAGTGCGCCCTTCAGATCAGGTGACCACTAATCCAATGCGCATCCTTTGCAGATGTTTACGAGTGGTCAGCCATCCCGCTTGGGGGAGGGTTGGCCTCAAGCAGCTGAACCGTTTCGGTTTTGTTCTTCTGGACAATGGTCAATTGTGGTGGGTGGGCAGGGCATTTCCATCCGTCTTAAAGTCGAACTATCGACGATCAGGAATTCATTCAAATTGTTGCTTCGATTGGAAGCCACCCATTCTGTGACCGCTGCAGACTAGATAGAATTCCTCCTCTCTGGACACGGCGGAAGAGGTTAACCTCCATTTTGTCTATCTGATTCATTGAGTGAAACTCCACCACGAAGCTACTAAGAGACGACGGCAATGCTAACGAATAGAACTATAATTGCGGATTGTGGCCAGTACGGTGGTAAATAGAGGCTTCCCGCAGGGAGGCGTCTTGTCTCCTCTGCTGGAGCTGGAGCATGCTGATTGACTCTTTGCTTGACGCCCTCAATAGCTCTAACATCTACGCCCAGGCCTATGCGGGTGATTTAGCTGTACTGTCTGTCGGATCGTGCCTAGCGGCTGTGTGGTTTCAAAAGCGCAGGCAGCTCTAGACGTGATCGACGACTGGTGTGATAGAAATGGGCTTTCAGTTAATTCTCTTAAAGCCGCGGTTGCTCTCTTCACTGGGAGGAGGAAAGTGACTTGTCTGACTGTCTGACAAGTAGTAGGTACTAAAAGGTGTCACCATCCGCTTTTCCAATGAAGCTAAATATCTGGGTGTTATCTTGGGTAGAAAACTTCTCGCGGGAAAAATGCCTTAAATCGAAAACTACCAAGGTGCTGTCAGTTTTCTGGGGGTGTGAGAGAATTTTCGGCAAGTCCTGTGGTCTATCACCAAAAAGATTCCTTTGGATCTACACGGCTGTGATAAGGCCTCTTCTCTCTTATGCATCGGTCGTTTGATGGAATGAGCTTTCGAGTAAATATATAGGATAGGTTAGGTACGTGGGAAGACGTGGTGGCGTGGCCTCACTTAGGTCCAATGGGACTCATTGTGATGTCCTTCCTTCCTACTCCTTTTCGTGCTCTGGGTGTTAAAACGAACCTCAAGTGTTGATCCGTTTGTTATCTGAACCATCCAGAAATTTGGACGAACCTGCAAAGAGATGTTACTGGGATTTCCGTAAGTACATGAAGATCTTGGAAGAAAAATTCTCCCAGTGTTCTGTGTCTCAATAGGCAGAGGCTCGGGCATTGACAAAGGAAGCGAATAGTGTCCTCTAGTTCTTCTTCGTCCCTGCAGCCCCTGCATATGGTATTCTGGGTAGGTCCCATTTAGTTTTCGTGGTATCTCAAATGATTGCGACAGGTTATCGCGCCTACTACCATACGCAGCAGCTCTTTGTGGCATAGGAGGAGTTTGTCAGTCCTTGTGCTGTTGAACCTAGGCCATAGCATTCGGATAGTCTCACAAGTAGTTAACGAGTTCCACCTTTCATTAGCTAGCTCCATGACTTTATCGTCCACTTTCTTCCTGACATCTGCCAGAGGTGGATCAATGCAGGATCAATTGCTTGGGATGAGTCGATTTAGGCCCTGCAAGCTCGTCTGCTACCACCTGTCCCTGTGTCCTGGGAGAACCTTAAGTTCTTCGCGGCAGCTTACGGACAGCTTGGACTTGATTTCTATAACCGAAATTGCTTTAATGGCCGTTTGACTGTCGATTGGAATGGTAATATAATCCGGTGGCATTTCCAACAATGATATCATTTTGGCCGCTACTTTGATCGCCAGCAGCTCCGTTTGGAAAACACTGACGTAGTCAGGTAGTCTGATAGAGCAGCGCATGTTTAATACTTCGGAGAAAATGCCCGCGCCTTTGCCTGGACGTCGAATTGTTGACAATAATTTTATATATGTAACTCCTGCTTTCAGTAAGCTTCAAAGAACGGCTTCTCTCGGCTGCTCTTGCCTTCCCTAGCACGCCTGGCTCTGCTCTTGATGCACTTCTGAATCCCCCCCCTTGATATCCACATCATGGGGTGCACTCTTTGGTACAACTCGCACTGGAGTTTCGATGACCTTGCGTACCGTATCTCTTTTGACCACAGGCTCATGGATATGCCTTCTGACGCAAAGACGCAAGGAGGCTCTGACCAGAATATGAGCCAGGAAAAGAATGTTTAGTCGAATCTTCACGGATGGCTCCAAGACCAATGAAGGATCTGGTGCTGGCGCTTTCGTAGAGAGCGACAACATTAGACTCCACAACCTATGCGGAAACCTGTGCGATCCTAATGGCCACGAACTATATTGCGAAGAACAGGTGGAAGGGGCGAAGTATTTGTGTCTATAGCGACAGCCAATCTGTGCTCAAGGCCCTACTCAACCCTTTAACCACTTCCACGAGAGTCCAAGAATGCAAGTCTTCCCTAAATTGGATCGGCAGGTTCAATTCGCTAAGACTTGTCTGGGTCCCGGGCCACCACGGGATCACGGGAAATGAGATCGCCGATGAACTTGCTAGACAAGGATCAGAGGAGATGCTCCTACGACCCGAACCTGCATTCGGACTACCCGCGACCTCGGTTAGGGCTTCCATAGATGGTTGGGCTTCTCGAGAGCACAACCGGAGGTGGCATGACTCTCCAGGGTGAAGACAAACCAAGCGCATGCTCCCTAAAGTCTGTAAGAAATCCGCGTCATTCTTGTTATCTCTTAACAGAAAATACTGCAGACGATTTACCGGCGTACTAACAGGCCGCTAAACCTTCGCTTAACACCTAAGTGTGCTTAGCCTAAGCGATGAAACCTTCTGCAACGCCTGTGGAGAAGACGACGACACTGCAGAGCACTTCCTCTGCCACTGTCCCGCTTTTGCTCGGATCAGGTGGCAGTTATTTGGTGTTGATGAGGTGAGGGCTGATACAACCATGAACGGTACGGGCTGTACAGCGACATGAGCCTAGTCAGGTGTCTACGGAATCTGGATAATATGGACAACACTGCTCCAGTCCGAAGAGTCTTCGATTCCGAACCAGTGGGACAACGCAATAGAGGACGCTCACGAAACCGATGGCGCCAACAAGTGGAGAAGGACCTCAACCAAATTGGTGCGCGAAATTGGAGACAGACAATTGGCTAAAGATCGTGCCAGCTGGAGAAGCTTGTTGACTGAAGCCCAGGTCCACCCCGGACTGTAGGGGCACTAGAAGAAGAAGAAGAGGTGAGAGCTAATGATGTAGGCTCCGCATCACAGAAGCGCTTGCTGCTATTCCTCCCGAATACCATAAAATTTCATTAAATGTAGGTTGCTGCCTGGTAGTACAATGGACCAGTTAATTGAGTCTGAGTGTTCCAGTGTAGGGTTCAAAAACCTCCGACAAAAAAAATAAAAATAAAAAAAAGCCTTCTGTCCTTGACAGCTCCGGGCACAATGCTTCCAGACTCGGGGTAGACTAACTTGTTCTTCGTCTACTTCCTTTCGTGGTGTTACAGTCCGGGTCTTAATAAACAGCCTCTCCAGTCTCAAGCCAACTCGGGCTCGGACTAGCTGGAATTACGCTCGCAAACATGGTTGAGGTCCTTCTGCACTCGTGTGCATCAACTTAGGCGTGGATCTCTTCTCTTGCGTTGTCCTACAGGCTTGGAGGCGAAGACTCTTGTTGCCATAGCTAAGCTGTCCATGTGATCTACATATTCAAGCCATCTTAGGCGTCGGAAGTTGTGAAGAAGAAATTTAGCGACTGAGTCATGTCAAGGTGAGCGCTTATCAATTGACCGCAGCGACTATGCGACTTGACACCACTCGATTATTTTTCCCAGGGGCTACGTTGCGTCGGTAAATATGCGCAAGATCACAAGCAGCCTTCCCCGAAGGTCGCCACATGAGTCCCTGATGGATTTCGCATTGCAAGGATCTTCGCTGGAATTTGCTAAACCCCGAAGACTCTACGTGCGAAATCTAACCTCGGCCAGACCACGTGTTCCAAAGAGCGTCGAATGTTTAGATATCACAACAACCACAGGAACCACATTTCGAATTAATTTCCCAGAAGCCCGCTCTCTCTGTCTCTCGCCACAAAAAAAGTGTGACCCAAGGTCCTGATTTATGCAGTCCAGTTCGTCCCTTTGTCGGCGTGTTGAAACCCATCCACAAAGCATTCCAATGGAGACATCGCAGCATCAGTAATGTTGCCGCACAACCTGACAGCACAACAAGCCGGGCCAAGGATCGTTTTGTGTCCCGTCTGAATGTCCCGATGAAAGTAATCATATCCTACTTTGCTTCACATTAGATAAAGCCAATGAGTGTCGTCGTCGTTGTCGTCGTTGACGTTTTACTCTTCATGGATGTGCACGGGCATCCCCGCTGTGTGCCGGAGTCTATGGCGATGCGATAGTATCTGCAATCGATTAGCAGGAATTTCAAACTCAATACGCTACCTGGGAGTAGCAGCAGGAGCACCCCCCGCCGGGCGGTGGGTGTTCTGTTTACCGCTTTTAGAAAAATACCCAACTAGAGAGAGGCACTGAAACAACTCAATTCCTATTGATGTCCTCACATTAATTACTTATCACTTAAAGAGATACAAACGGAGAGCGTAAAAAAAGCGGACACAGTGCGAGACGGAGAGTGAGCGAGAGAGAGAGGAGAAAAAAGAAATAAGGACATCGACTGAGTTGTGTTTTGTGTGTGTGTTTTTTTTTTCGTGGAATCTGCCTTCCGTACACAAACAAGCGGAGGACAAAGCAAAGCAAGGACTTTGCTTTCGAACACATCCCCATCTCATCTAGCTGGCATGCTGTATCCAGCCAGTCCTCGTCGCAGCACCTCGACAAAATATTTTTTAATTATTTAATGTCTGTCACCCGGTGGCTAACACTTTGAGAGATATGCAAATTGGAGTTGTCACCCTGCCGCGCCCCGTCGTGTCATGTGCCCTCTTGACGCCTTCGTCCTTCGTTTGGTGAAACAAAAGAAAACCGGGGGGTGCTGCTGTTCCTCCTCCCACTCGCCCACCCACCGCCATCGTCATCAACACCATCAGCATCGTCTCGTGTGTGCATGCTTTGAGGACACCATCGCCAGAGGATATGTGGACAGGAACAAACAGAAAAAACAAGTCCACGCTGAATAAGAACAAGTTCTAGTGAAACAAAACGAAACCAAGGCTAATGTTGGTCGGTCGTTGGTGATGTCAGCTGCTTCTGTAGATGGAATACGGGGCAGCGGAAAAAAAGAAGCCACCACCACCATGGCCACGACTGCCACCGCTGCCCTGAGTGGAACAGAAAAGAACGAGATTGTCGTGGAACAGGACAAAATCCATCCACCCTCCCCCACACACACACAACCAGAGCATAAGTAGTCGAAGCAGAAACAGCAGCAGAAGCATCATCGTCCTCCAGGATGAGCTTACAAATGCATTATGTATGAGTCCAGTCGTACAGCGTGTATTATTAGGTTGTCCACTTTAACAATCTGCACAAGGATTGCTGTACATTGTGTCCTGTGACTCTGCTCCGGTGGCCGGCCAGCTGGCTGGCTACGGGGCTGGTTAAGCGGGACGAAGCTCTGCTGTACTCTGTACGAAACGAAAAGAGAATTATAAAAGAATGCATGGTGAGAGAGAACAAGAAAACAGAACAAGTAAGCTTGAGGGTGGACAGGACCAATGGAAACAAAAAAAAAAAAAGTCTCACACAGGAACGCAGTTCAGAAAATACGAGAAAAAAACCCTCCACACCCACACACATGAGGCGAAGAAGGATTTTGTGTGATACCGTTGAATAATGGGTGCTTTCTCGTTTCCGTTCCGGTTCTCCGAGATGTGTGCTTTAGTGGCGCAGGATTTGTTTCGGGATCGGAGAGGGTGTGTGTGTGACGGGGGGAGGGAGGGTGTCAGTGGGTGATCTCGTGTACGTGATAATGGAATCGTTTCACTGCTCGTTACTAGAGCCTCAAGCATTATGGAAGCCCCATCAACGATTGTGTTTTCTATTGTTGCTCTATCCTTGACCTGAGGCAAGAATGGTGGCGGTGGTCTCGTGGGGGGCGGTTTGAACTGAGTGAATGAATTCGAGATGCAAGTGATTGTGAGCGGATTTAAATAAATATGTTTTTAGAGGATTTAATAGAGATCGAAGAGGATGGCAAATATTTGATGAGGCAGCGATGAGATGAGACTGAGGCCAGGTTGTGGATATCCCAGGCAACTTGGCTGAATGGACAAGTCGAGTGTGTGTGTGTGCAAAAGAAGCAGACAACTGGCACTGAATGGAGAACCAGGTCGAGCCAAAGGACGTGTTGTGAAATGCCTGCCGAGCAAGGTGGGGGAGGCTATATAGATCGTACCAGTGGGTCAATTCAATGAGAGACTCCCACGAAGCCGACGGAGAAGGAGAAGGACTGCAGTCAACTTGGCATTCGTTGAATGCAGCTGGCTGCAGATCGTGCCAGCTGGAAACGCTTGTTGGTTGAGGCCCAGGTCCAACCCGAACTGAAAAAGAAGAACGTAGATTAGCTGGGTAAAGAATGTCCATAGCAGCGTCACATAGTTCACTTAAAGTCGATCCATTATTCACTGGTGGCGGCTAACAGGAGCTAAGGATGAAGCGAAGTAAATTTGCGATGCTGTTGTTGATGTTATCCGAAAAGCAGTTGGTAAGAAATGGGGCCTTCGACCTGCATTTCGGAGACCTCTTATATGTCCGCTTCTAACCGAAGGTTCTTGAATGAGGCCTAGGGCTATATTTTCTTCGGCGAACCTATTACTATGCGTGGCGAACGCGCGATTTGGATCACATACATAGCCTAAGACGTAAGGCACACTAAATATTAGTTCAGAGTAGCTAAGAGTGTGACTTCCACCATTGGTGTTGGCACTATTCGCCATGTTATCGCCAGGGAACTTGCTAAATCCTGGACCTTTGCTTTATCTCGTTTGCGAAGATAGAAGGGGTTTAACAAAGGCTGTTCTTCATATCGTATTTCGGAGAAGTGGCGATTAGTGCTAGTTGACAGCAAGAGAAGAAGCTTCTCCGTCAAAAAGAGGAATTTATCCCACAGTTTTAAAAAAATGTTTGTTAGGAAGCCAAGTCGATGCTGAGTATTTGGAAAAATCACTTCTGAAGACTGTTAAACGGTTAAACCGCTGTTTTTAGACAAGGCGACACGCTGTCATGTGATTTCTTCAACATCATACTTGAGAAGATCGTGCGAAACGTCAACACCAGAGGCACGACCTTCCAAAAGCCCGTTCAACTGCTGGCTTAGGCGGACGACATTGACGTGATTGGATGAAGACAGCGAGCTGTCAATGAGGCTTTTGCTGGCATTGAAGCGGAAGCGGCTGAAATGGGTCTGAAAGTAAATCAGAGCAAAAAAAAGGAACATGCTGTCATCACGGAAGGACGCACAATATCGACGTCTCGAACAGAGCTTCATAATGGGCAGCAGAAACTTTGCGGTAGTCAAGGACTTCGTCTACCTCGGCTCTGCAGTAAACAGGGACAATAACACCGGTACCGGTACAGTCGCTGTTTCTTTGGGATCAAGTGACTTGAGTGAATTGAGTAACGGAGCCATCTCTCGAAGCACCAAGCTGACTTTATATATAACCCTGATCATCCCTGTCCTGCTCTATGGCGCAGAGACATGGACGCCAGTGAAAGCGGATGAAGAAGCTCTTGGTCGTTCTGAGAGAAGAGTTCTACGTGCAATCTTTGGTCCTGCAATGCCACAGCCGCCAGAAGGTGGCGGTAAATGCAAGATGTTCCAACAAAATGTGATCAGAAATGCTCCCGAAATTTGCTAAGCTTGTGCAAGGATGTTCTACAAGTTTTTAAGTCAAATTTGATATTATCGTGGTATCTTGTTGCAATTCAAAGCTTTTTGATTGAAGAACAGGTCAGCCGAACTAGTCGTGCGCTGTCGAACAAGACTCATTCTGTCATACACTACCCAGGAACATCACGACCGATAGCTGCAAGTTGGAAGTAGTTAAGGAGTGTTTCTGACACGAGGCAAATGTGAACTTGACAACTTGAAACCTAGAGGATTTAGATCTGGATTAAAACCTCCTCACTGAAAGGGCCAACATCGTTTTCCACAAAAGTCTTATTTTGACAACCAAGCCAAACTGGACGATAAGCACCGCCATTCGTTGCATTCCTGTGCACTAGTCCAGAGTTGTTGAATAAAAATGGGCTGAAAATGATGGGGTTTGTGAGAATCTTGTGGGTCGCGCATGAATACGCCTTTATTCTAAGCCACACCAAGAAACTTGTCAATTCCTCTCCTGGCGGGGCTTTCACTAGCTATTCTCTGGAGGGCTGGTTAGCAATTACTGCAGGCAACTCGCTTACCAGGTCAAGGCCTTTGAACGGAAATGTTTCCACTACCTAGCGTTTAACTCTACATAAATTGGTGACCAAATAAGAACGATAGGAAAATAAATTTATATAAAACAACAATAGTGTGAGTTTTACAATTGATTCTGGGTTTATTTGAAGCAGAATACATGCCATTATGCATCAAATAGCATATCATTCAAATAGCCCCTCAGGTTTATTGGCAGTGCTTCAAGCAGTCGGTTAAATTTTGAATGACTATAAGTGCGGCGTTATTCTGACTGAATGAGCATCTCGATTTTTTGCCCCGAGATCGTCCAAAGTGGTTGGTTTGTTAGCGTGGACTAATGACTTTACGTAGTCCGTAGAAAATCATCGACTGGTATCAGTAGTCAGTCGATGATTTTCTGGATCTACGTCAAGTCATTAGTCTACGCTAACACACCAAGTCACACGATGTCGACGGCTTATTGATGAACGCTCGCCGTGATGGCACAGTCTTCAAATTTCTCCTTCATAACTTCAACATTTGGATCTCTTATGGCCGTATTGTTAGAACCAGAGCTCGGATATATCGCTGTTGTCGAACACTGGTCACAGAAAGTCGGTTAACGTCGCTATATTAGTGAGCGCACGGCGTTGTCTTGATCGAGAGGAAATTCTCCACCAGCATTCCTTCCAGATCGGATTGACTGTCTGACAATCAAACGCTGAACGATCCCCTGCGTGTCTATACATACTAATCGGAGACTGATGAGAGGGTGGATGTAGGAGTCTACTTCATAGACCTCAAAATTGCCTAAAAATATGCCCGCATTGAACCACTGTTGCGTTTTTCAGTCAGTAACCAAGGCGATAAAAGAGGCACTGTCCTGGCTCAAAAATAACGTAGTATCCAAGTCATTTTCGAATCAAAAATTGAGATGGCTGAGCACCTCATATGGATGCTGGGACATAGTGACATACCAGGCAACTGCATAGCCGATGAACTTGCTAAGTGTGGTACAACCTCCTCTCTCACATCGGGAGACAGCTCGCTACAGTCTACCACCTCATCAATATACATGCATTTAAAACAATCAACGACAAGTGGCTAGAAGGCTCCTCTGCCAATCTGTCACCAATCGGTGACCCTGTCTGCTCTGACTAAGCAGACCTGCAATCAGGAACCCCATCGGTGTCATAACTGGACGCTGCACAATTGGCACACACGTCCGCAGGATGAGTGTCCCGTATAATCATTTTTGCAGAAGCTGCATGGATGAAGAGGAGGTAGAAACAACATATCACCTCGTCTGCTCGTGCATTGTCATCGCTATTCATACGCACTCACATCTAGGAGCCTACTTATACTGCCCCCCAGCGAACTGAAAGAATACACCACTTCGTCGCTAGATCCAACTGGTTCCAGGAAGAGGAAGAAGTTAATCCGTGTGGTACCACAATGTGTGACTGCTCTAAGCACCCAACCACTCTAGCCTAGCCTAACCTACCTGGCCACAACCAGAAATCAGTCCCTTACATTTCTTTATCAGAGAATAACTCGGTTATGTTGAACTGTTGATGGACCAAGTTTGGGTTAGAATAAGACAATACACGTAAGTTCATCATGAAGTGGACTGAAAAGTTCCGAGTGCGATCTGTGGTCCTGTTTGCGTCGATGGCACCTGGAGGAGACGATGCAACCACAATAGTACATGAGCATAGCCAAGCGTCGACGAATTGAACGCCTGAGGTGGCTGGGCCATGTAGAGCGAGTGGAGGATTTAGTTCTGAGCCGAAGAGTCGTCGATTGTGATACGACACACCCAATTAGAGACAGACCTGAATCAACTTGGCACACAAAACTGGGGGCAGCTAACCAGAGATCGCACTAGATCGCTGTAGAAGCTTGTTGGTTGGGACCCAGGTCCACCCCGGACTACAGAGCCAGCCGCAAAGAAGCAGCTGTGGCCACCAACACTTACACTCTTTCTAGAGAATCAATGCACTTCCCTCGGAACCATCGAAAATCCAACAAACCCAGCCTTCACTGGTTCAGTCTTAAGGACGACCCCCCTTCCCATTCGATCCACCTAACACCTGCCGCGGCAAGCGCAAGAGTATTTTTTTCATTAAGCCCCCACTCACTCAACGTCCATAGCGTTAAATTTTCCTTCAAGCTCCATCCGCAAGTTCCATCGCGCTTAGTTTCATTCGATTCGATTCGATTCGATTTTGTTTTTCGTGCTCGTGCGGAATCCGGAGCAATCAATCGGAACAGGGCGGAGAAAAAAGGACGAGGAGGGGGAGGAGCAATTCAAAAGAAATCCACATCAGTTTATTCACATCTCTAACGGATTTGATGAGAAATATTTCTGTGCAATGCTTCCTTTGTGCGCGCCTGGCGCTGAGCACTCTCATGCATCAGGCATTGGTCCTGGTACTGCCCGACTCAGATTGCATCCAACATCCTTTGGCAATGTTTCCCTCTGCACGCAACACACACACACACACACACTCACGGGAGGGCAAGGAGCAAGGAGCAGAAATTCTCTGCAAATACCAGCGTTGTGTAAAGGAAACAAAAGGAGCCCTTTATCCTTGTTTTTTTGTCGTGCCCGTGCTCCGTTCGCTTATCACTTCCTGTTTATTGGGAGGGAAATCGAATCCACTAACTCGGTTTACCTAGGTTTCTCTGTTGTTTTGTCTTTTTTTCGCTGCGCTGCGCTGTGCTGTGCTGTGCTTGGCTTTTTTTTGTTTTCATTTTCCACACCACACGGTGGCGGCGGTGGCTAGCATTGTGTGCGTTCGCAAGCCCAGTGCTCACTCGCCCGACCCCATCTGGGTGCTTCTAGGGTTGTTGCTGTCGCTGTCACTGTGTCAGTGTTTGCATTGTTTCACTCGTGTTGCAATCGCAAAGTTGCAAAGTTTTCCGTTCCGCCCTCGTGTTCCGGAACGCACCGTGTATGTGGCGATGGTATCCTTGTTCGTGAGTGCACCACCTTTGTACGGGAAACATGAACCACGGAAGAATCGGCGGTGGCGGTGGCAGCGGTGTCGACGGCAGCAGGAGCTATTGCGACGATTGAGCTTGGAACGGCAACTATACGCAGCAAGGAAGAGGAAGAGAGGCAGAAGGAGAAGGAGAAGGAGAAGTCGAAGCTCGAACGGAGTTGCTCTCGCTCTCGAGTGTGAGTGGAGGACACACGTCAGTCAGTGTTTATTGCAATCGCCTCCGAGGCTACCAGTGAAAAAGGGTAACGACACAGTTCATGATCTCTGCTCCATCACTCGAGATGATGGCTGGTGGATGGGGGATGCAAAAAAAACAGAAAAAAAAACAACCGACGCACAAAAAGAAACAAACTCCTGGCTTTGGTTACCGGTGTAGCCGGCTCCAAAGGACCACCGCCATTCTCGGTGTGGCCAGAGATTCGAGGCCAACGCAGAAAAAACAAAAACAAAAAAAGAATACAACAACCAACGCGAGCAGAAAGGAGGAATCACGGTTTCCATTGTTTGTTGATTTTCACTCTTGGCGACTCTCGGCAGCGTGAATTGGTGCGCGTCCTGGCCGACGGCAGCGGCTTTGCTGATGCAATCAGGACAATCCTTTGAGTACTTGATACCGGGCGTCACACCGTTCAAATGATGTCCGTGTAAACTCTGTGGACTCTGTGGGCTGTGTGCAGCTGGGCACGTTGTGCGGTGTTTGTTTTGGCGTTTGCTGTGCGAGTCTTTATGAATTGAATGGTGACTCCGTGGCGGTTGGGGGAGGATCTCTCTCGAGAGAGATGATGTAAGTGGTGGGACACCTTCCCTGTGGCAATTAGCTGGAAATACTTAATGAACACCTAGCGTTGATGAGACTCATTTTTTTTCGATAAAGGTTGAAGGTCTTCGCTCATTTATTTATTTATCTGCTAAATACAAGGCCAGAAGATCTGAAGGGAAGTGGTCTCCAGCCACTTCTTAAGGGGTTTCCCTACAAGGCGATATAATTTGAGTGCAAATGCGTCGCAAAAAGCCTTCAGACTCACACAGTACACTGGGTAGCGTGCTATTGGCCACGTTAAGCAGGGATTTACCATAAACCAAACGTTGGATCGTCTTTTGTTGGGTGAGGATGAGGCACATGGAATGCATTCATACTAACAAATTTTGCAGGTGATCTCGAAATGATGCCCTCTGACCACAAATCCTCGGAGACTATGGCTGAGTTCGCTAGTGCTAGCCGAGATGCGTACATTATGGGCTAGCATTCCCTATTACTCTCTCTCCGTCATGCAGCAGCTGCCGCAAACGCTGGTTGAAGTCTTACGTAGTACATCGTGCGTGTTGCCAAACGGCTGGTTTCCTTCTTCTTCTTCTTCTTCTTTGTTTGGACCTGGGCCTCAACCAACCAACCAAAAGCCTCTGCAGCCAGCACGATCTTTCGCCAGCTGCCTCCAATTGGGCACACCAAGCTGGTTAAGGTCCTTCTCCACTTGTGTGCGCCATCTCGTTCGAGGACGTCCTCTGTTGCGTTGTCGCAATGGCCGGAGCTGTGGTGTCCATCCGCTCTCTCTGAAGACGCTTAGCTAGGTGCATGCCGCTGTACAGCCATCGACGCAAAGTCAAAGATCGCACGTAGAACTTTTGTCTCAAAACGACCAAGAGCTTCTTCATCCGCTTTCAATAGCGTCCATGTCTCTGCGCTATAGAGCAGGACAGGGATGATCAGGGTTATATATAAAGTCAGCTTGGTGCTTCGAGAGATGACTCTGTTACTCAATTGCCTCCTGAGCCCAAAGAAACAGCGATTGGCAAGAGTAATTCTGCGCTTGATCTCGGTACCGGTGATGTTGTCTATGTTTATTGCAGAGCCCAGGTAGACGAAGTCCTTGACTACCTCAAAGTTTCTGCTGCCCATTATGACGCTCTATCCGAGACGTCCTTCCGTGATGACAGCATGTTCCTTTTTTGCCCTGATTTACTTTCAGACCCATTTCAGCCGGTTCCACTGCAATGCCAGCAAACGCCTCATTGACGGCTCGCTGTGTTCGTCCAATCACGTCAATGTCGTCCGCGTAAGCCAGCAGTTGAACGGACTTTTGGAAGATCGTGCAGCGTTTGAGTTTCGCACGATCTTCTCAAGTATGATGTTGAAGAAATCACATGACAGCGTGTCGCCTTGTCTAAAACCTTTGTTGACATTGACGGTCTCGGTGAGTGCACTACCGACCTTGATGGAGCAGCGAGAGTTCTCCATCATCTCCATGAATGTCAAACCTAGACATGGCGCTGCCCAGCTCGTTGCTATGCACGCTGTCATATGCGGCCTTGAAATCGACGAATAGGTGGTGGGTGTCGATCTGCATTACTTGGGTTTTTTTCCAGGATCTGCCGTAGTGTGAAGATTTGGTCGATGGTGGACTTTCCCGGCCTGAAACCGCACTGATAAGGACCTACCAGGTTATTGACGCATGGTTTCAGGCGTTCACACAAAGCGGCAGAGAGGATTTTGTACGCTATGTTAAGATGACTGATCTCTCGATAGTTGGCGCAGTCAAATGGGTCTCTTTTCTTGTGGACCGGACAAACGATGCTGAGATTCCACTCATCGAGCATGCTTTCCTCCGACCATATCTTACAGATGAGCTGGTGCATGCGCCCAACCAGATCATCTCCAGCTGCTTTAAACAGTTCCGCGGACAATCCGTCCGCTCTAGCAGCTTTATTCGACTTCAGTCTAGGTGTCTTGACCTCGTCGAAGTCGGGGGAACGGACTTCTTGTTCATCCTCGTCCAAATTAAGCGGAAACGAAATTAAGCGTCTAGCTTCACAAAATTAGTCGTTCGGAGTCGTCTTAAAACTGTAAGTCCCTTCCAATCAGTGACAGAACAGAACAATAGCACGCACAACACTAGTGGTTGCTGAGCAGCTAGCCCCTGGCCCTCTATGGGCTGTATCGCCACCCATATTTCTTTGCATTCAAAAGAGCACCCAAATGTGCGCCCTTCTTAGTCTTCTTAGCAATCAATGCTCGCAACGGATTCAAACCACTCGATCAAAAACCATTCCAAGCGCACCACGTAACTCCTCCGATCCCGCACATCTGTTCACCTAACTTCGCCCCTAAATCACTTGAACCCATTCGTCACTAGTTTGCACATTTCCTCGCACCCACCCAAAATGAGAAAAAAAAAATAAACAGCCGTCAACTCTCGGGGCGCCGCCTGCGTCACCGTAATTCACTTACAAATTTATTTTATCCACCAAAATTGACCCAAAACAAAAGGGTCACCACTGCGGGACGAGGCCAAGGACGGGGGAAACGCAATAAATTCTAGCTTAGCATCCCAATAGATTGACCAACTCGCCATATTTCTTGGCGAGAAAAAAAAAAAAGACAATACGTTCACTCCTCCAGCGAGCAACGGGTCGCCACGGCCACGGCCAGTTACAGACCCAAACCCGGACTGCGTCCAATCCGAACCAAACCGAACGACAACAACGTCAAATGTGTCCCAGTTGTTATCGGATTTTGGAATTTGCATATGGCGTCTTTTTTGGCACTTTATAAATCCATAAAATGACCGAAAACTCCATGACGTTAAGTCCCCAAATCGGCTTTGCCCGATCCACACACACTCACACGGTCGGTGGCCACGGATTGTGGGGGTGGTTCACCCCCGCCTGGGGATTAGGGGTATACGTTTGCGCCCCGTTCCTTTTTTTTTCCCACCGAAACGCAAGCCGCAGGCGATCCTCTATAGAAATGGACTTTTGTGGCAGCAGAGATTTCAGTTTTGGCACTTTTTTTGTGCTGTGAGCCTGCCTTCTCGGTGGATGGGGGGGGGGGGCAGTGGACGTGTCCATAAAATGAAATCCTCAATTTGCTAACCGTCTTTTGGGCGTAAGAATGTGGGATAAGTTGCCAGCCTGCTGGCCACTGCTGCCACCGCCAGTGACACCATTAAATCGGGTGAATGATTCACTTTGTGAGTGAGACCAGAACGGGCTGGGGGACTGGCTGCTGTTCGAATCGTTTTGGCCTAACACATGTGGACAGGTCAACCGTGGTGCCTGAGGAGAAGGAATTACGCCAGAATTCCCCTTCATCCCTTCACGCCGCTGCGCCTCTGGGGCCGTGTCCGCAACGAATAAGGGTTAAATTTTATTTTTGATAAACCAGAGTGTGCCGGCTGTGGAGGGGGGGATATTTTAACCCGAAACCAGGGGTGGCAGAGCACATGGGACGACCAGGCTAACTGGATTAAAGGATATACTACATGTTTATTCGGGTGTAATAAAAGGAGTCAAATTATCCTTTCGTGTATGGATTTGGAATTTGGAATTTTCGAATCCTCTCCTTCCTCGGTAGTCAATGGGGGGGATGATGGCCAATAACAAACGGGATTGGGGGGGGGGGGGGATGGTGAGGTCTGGATGAAGACGGAAAATTGGACTGAGTCCAACGGCGGCGGCGGTCGCATCGGTGGACGTGTGTGGAACAAGGTGTAGTCTTGATTGAAATCTGGGAATGGTCAGTGGGCGGTGGACACCTTAAAAATCTCGATTTTATATTTTATTCCTCACCTTCCGGTCAAGTAATTTCCTGCTCTATTGTGGAGCATCCAAACGTGTTGGCACAAGGAATTCAATTTGTGAATCCCCACTCGGTGTGGAGCGGGGGTTCCTTAAACCTTAAACCCCCCGACACAATCTGCGCCGATTGTTTGGGTATTTTCGAGAGTTTTTCGGGCAAAAAAATTAATTGACCGTGTGCTTGTTCCTGTATCGAATCTGGTTCGATTTGGTATCTGACCTGAGAATCACAGAGATATTCATGCACCATTCGCACCAACTGAAGCTGGAGTTAGGCCGCTTCGACCACGTTTTAGATAACCTTAGTCCGGCATTAGAACTTGTGAAGAAGCTACAACGATGGCGTGTAACGAAGGACAAGCCTAGACTCATTTGGAGTGTTCCTTCCCCCTAACATCCGCGAAATTGAGCTGTCAATCGTGACAGCTTTGTCTTTGGTTGGTGAACGACGGATCGAGTTTTGCAGTGAGACATTTAGTGCCGGTAGACCATCTACGATTTGTGTAGGCATGGATGGCATATCACCATCCGGAAGGCGTACCACCTTGGTACCTGTTCTATCGAGTTCGTCCGCGTTCACAATTCTCAGGGATGTCACAGTGTCCCGGCACCCACATAAGATGACTGTTAAAATCCTTGGCCAACTCGTTGAGAGATAGGCGGCAATTCAGGGAAGTCAAATCCGGTTCCTAGCGTCCAGAGATTTGATCGCTGCCTGGCTGTCAGAACAGATGATCTGTGCTTGATATTACATTGTTTTTAAAGGAAAGCGCTTCTTTAATCGCTATAGTTTCTGCCTGAAAAACACTACAGTGGTTTCGTTTAGATCCTTAGAATAGACATCTGCTCCCACACCGTCGCCCATCTTCGATCCATCTGTGAAGATTCGCAGAGGACCATCCAGCGTCTGATAAAAGTGAGATCTTGGGGGAATGCTGATTGGGATGTTTTTTCTCGAAGAGTAGCCTGGGTGTTAGGAGGTCGGTATCTTCAGGTAAGGACCTAAAACAATTTAGAATGGTGGAGTGTCCGAATCGGAGTTCCTTCCACATGTTTAGCGATTTCAGCCTTATAACCGAGCGGAATGTTAAGGAGTATGTTCAGGGCTTCGGACACACGCCACCCGCTGCAATTGATGTTTATGTTAAGAGCGGTCCACCAGGTCGCGACGTCATATAGTAGTATGGGCCTGACTATAGAAATGAATATCCGGTGGAATATGCGGGGTTGTAGTCACGATTTAGATCCTATAGCTTTTTTGCAGCAGTATAAAGCCGTATATGACTTCCTGACGCGATCCTGGATTTCCTGCACTTTCCAGTTCAGTTTCGTGTCTCCATCAACTGATTGAAGAAATCACACGAAATCGCATCTCCGTGCCGAAATCCGGTGCAGGTTTCGAACGATTCAGAGGTCTGTGACCGGAACTGGAAGGTGCATAGCGTAAATGATTCCGAATTCGGCCATCGCATCGAATAGCTCCGTGCAATGAATGCTGTCGTATGCTGCTTTAAAATCGATGAAAAGGTGGTGCATATCGATTTGAAACTCACTAGTTTTCTGCGGGACTTGCCTTAATGCGAAGATTTGGTCTATAGTCGAATTGTCGGGCCGGAAGCTGCACTGGTACGTTCCGATTAGTGCGGTGCAAAACGGCTTTAGACGTTCACACAGTACGCTGGACAGGATCTTGTAAGCAACGTTGAGCAGGGATATATCTCTATAGTTGTTGCAAGTGATAGGACCTCATTTTTTGTGAAGAGGGCATATGGAGCTTGTATTCCAGTCGTCGGGCATGCTTTCGTCTTCCAAAATACAAAAGATGTATGGTGGTGCATCCTCCCTAACAGAATACCGCCAATGGCCTTGAAGAGCTCTGATGGCAAACCATCTAAGACTGTGGCTTTCTCATTCTTCAGGTTTTTAAAGGCTGTTTCGACTTCTTCACAGCTAGGTGGGAGGACTACTTTATATTTCTTGATTCCCTATCATTCTCTCCTGGTCCGGCCCATTAATCAGCTGTCGGAAGTGCTGCTGAAATACGTCCACTATTCCCTGCGAGTCGATAACAAGATTACGCTCACAATTTTAAAGATGCCTTTTCTAAAGCCTCAGGCCAATGATTCTTCGACATCATCGACATCACGGTTGCGGCAGATTTTTTCATCAGTTTTTCTCCTTCCCGATACTCCTCTTGCGCTGCCCTTGTTTTCGCTGCAGCGCCTTTTGTTATGACTTGTCGGTTGCGCGTTTCGTTTGCTCACACTCGTCAATAGAACACGGGTTTCTTGTCGGCGGTGGAAGGTAGCCAAAAGTGGTTTCCGCTACCTCTTTAATAGCCGAGCAGCAATACAACTACAAAGCGTTGCCGTTTATAACAGTCGAGCGTGCTGCTATGGGGAAGTGATCAGAGCGGACGTATGCTCCTCTGAATGGTCACACATCCAGGATATTTGATGCATAGCTTGTGAAAATAAGGACATTGTTGATGCGATTGGCGGTTCGATCGTCCAGAGATCATCAGGTGGACTCATGCTACTTATGACCCATATAACGTGCTGTCGCCAAGTCAGCTAACTCATCAAATGACTCTCGTAAATTTTCTAAGCCTTTCACTTGACCGCCGGTTACTTCGGTTTCGTCACGGTTCTTACGGTACCTGCGTCAAAATTGTGACTGGACCTAATTTCACTTATTTGACGAAACGTAAAGAAACGTAAGGTGGTTACTTTCGCACCACTTCGTAAGGAAACATTAATTCTTGGAATTTCTGCTGGATTCCTTTCTGCGGAGACTATTTCGTTTCGACGTCATGCCTAATTTCCCTGACTTCTTTCAACGTGATCACTAAACTCTTCTATATGCGCCCTCCTCTGTGCCAAGGCTTCGGCATTCGGGCCAGCTTTTTATGCAATTTGTGCATTTTTAGTGCACATTTTGGCCGCCTAGTCAAGATCCAATGATGGCAAATCAGGTGACATTGGGGAAGTAGGAGTATTTAGCGCATTGTTCTTGGGTCTACGATAGTAAGGAACGTACTCCTCGCCAGTGAAAAATCAGACTAGGAACTGCGTTGCCTGTGCAAGGCCACAGTAATGTCCTTCTGCGAAAGAGATGCCTGCCTAGCCAATCATGGAATGCAATGAAACACGCAACACAGCAGAAGAACTTTAGTTCAGAGAAGCCTAACGTGACTGGATAAGAAAACCCGGGGTAAAGCCGGAAGCTCATTACTACACAATGTCTCCACATCCCACTAGAAGACCCATGCCCCACAGGACGATGTGAGTCAAGGAGAAGAGTGCTCTGTATTCCAAAAAGTGAATAGACTGCCTCGGTGCACTCCAAACTGTCATTCTTGTCCATTGTTGAGTGGCCGACGCAGATGTTCCACATCGACGACTTCGCATTAAGAGGTGAAACTCTTAATTGCTACAAAATTGCCCCTCAACGCAGTCAGTGAAGCCCTCCAGTCCTCACACCAGTCCATATCCGCCCTCATACACCGAAAACCATTTCAATTCAATCACCATTTCACGTTCAATTTTACTGTCTTCAGCTAAACCGAAAAGCTTGGGTTTCGCTCCACCACCGCGCGCCGGTTACACTAAAGAGTGTCACCACACATGCCAGCCCTAACCCCTAACAGGACGGACGGGTGGGGTGCCGGGGAAAGTGCTGAAAATTGCTAAAAATTCATTAACCCAAAATATATCATTTTACACATTCAATTACCACCCCGTACCGTGCCCGCATGCGAAAACCAAGCCGAGGACGCAACACACACACGGGAAGGATATTGAGAGCCTTAAACAGCACAGAAGCGAGAACAAAAAAAAAAAAAAAAAACAGAGTAAACTCGCTTGTAACGACGACAGTGGTTGATCCCAATTACCTGCGTAATTTGCTGTGTCCTCTATGCGTCTCACTGCGTGTGTATGTGTGAATGAGTTGCGTTGCACCCCACCCACCCGGAGTATGTTGTTGCGACATGCGATAAGGACATAACCTCGTGTGCTGCCATTATGTTAATAGGGATTCGGGAAACAATACCGTAAGCGCTCCATTGACAAACTGTAATTTCATCCAATTTCACGGGATTCCCTTGTACGGGTTTTGTTCCTCGTTCTCCCTTGTCACCACCTCTGCCATCAAGGATCGATTGTGTTTTTCCACTTTTTTGCGTTTGGTGTTTGTTTTTTTTTTTGCATTTCACATGTAATAGGGTGCTCAGTTGCATACGAGTGTTTCCCATTGATCATCGCATTTCCTGTTCCATTCATCGTGGCAGTCGTGGGTTATCGCGGAGCACATCAGCGGCTAATCAGGATTATGAATCTCTTTGCCGCTTGCATCAGCAGCAGCCGATAGTGGCTGCGTAACTCCCGCGCTCGGCTGTGGAATCTGGCCAGAGCGGGATACCTGAATCGATCGGCCAACCAGCAGGATAATCAGTGTTGCTGAGATTAACTTTTATCGAGTGGTGCGGATCTGCAGTGCCTGTGACATGCGATATTTTCCTAATCGGATGCCATCGAATGTTTGCCATGTTTTCACAGTTTAAATCGTTTGCCGGGCAGAGAGTGGGTGTGGTTGCAGTTCTTGTGCACGGAGTCTTATCCGTTGTTTGTTGGAGGAGATGGATGCTGTAGATCTGCGTATCTTGATATACATTTCGGTGATCCTGCTGCAATCGGATGTAACGTTAGAGGATGTTGTGCCGTACTCGTATTGAGTTTCCGAATGTAGCCTTTTCTGGGTGTGTGAAAATGGATTTGTAGATTTGTGAATGTTCGTGGAGTGAACGCTGTTGTTGTTTAGGTGGGCGATATGTCAGAATACCAGAATCGAATGGATGACGTTAAAAAAACTAAGCAACACTAATCAATGTACCAGAGACGGCCAGGGTGTTGGGTAGAGCAAGCAGCCAGGTTGAGGGCAGGTTATAGACCGAGTGGTCACGCTGAGGCAGATCTTGGTCCAAATCGAGAACCACCACCTACTCCTGCATAGCGCCGATCTATACAACGCCATGTGTAGGCTTGGCATTCCCGCCAAACACGTCAGGTTGTGCAGGATGACGATGGAGAACACTCGCTGCGCTATCAAGGTGGGTAACGAACGCTCCTTAAATGTGAAAAAAGGATTTAGAGAAGACGACGCGCCGCCATTTGACTAACATCATTCTTGAGAAGATCGTGCAAAACTCACTCGCCAACACACGATTCCAGAAGTCCTTCCAGCTGTTAGCATTCGCGGACGAGATTGACATGATTGGTCGAACCTAGCGAGCCGTCAATGAGCCGTTTGCTGCCATCGAAGGCGGCCAAAATAGGTTTAGTGGTGAATTGAGGCAACACGAAGTATATGCTGTCCTCAAGAAAGAACATACAACATCGACGTCTTAGGCAGAGTGTCACAATGGGCAGCTATAGCTACGAGGTGGTTAAGGACTTCGTCTACCTCGGCTCCGCTGTAAGACAACAACCGCAGTACCTAGAACAAACGCAGAGTAACTCTTGTCAACGACTGGATGGCGCAGTTGGTTGAGTGCCTGTCCCTTCGTTCGAATCCTAGTCAAAGCAAAATAAATACGCTTTATCCGGTTTTCAAATCTGGTCCAGTCACCATTTGCCATTGGGATCAAATTAAGTGATAGGGCCACTGGAGTTGTCGATCAGTAGTGTGACTATGGATACCACAATGGACCAACATGGTCTAAGTGTGCTGGCGATTTCGCTGGCAGTCTACATACCTACATAACTCGTGTCAAACACTGTTTCTTCGGACTCAAGAGGTAATTGAGGAGTAGAGCCATTTATCGCAGGACCAAGCTGACATTGTATAGCAACTGCAACGCCCCTGTCCTGCTCTATGCCGCACAAGCATGGAGAATCTCAAGCATAGAGGAAGCTGTGGACAACACTGCCTCGACCCGAAGAGCCTTCGATTCCTAACCACTGAGACAACGCAACAGAGGAAGCCCACAAAAACTGATTGCGCACAGAGGAGAAAAAGGACCTGAACCAACTTGGCGTGTGAAATTGGAGGAGAGGCTTGTTTGCTGAGACTCATGTCCACCCGGACTGCATCGCCAGAAGAAGAACGTTCTGGTGGATCAGTGCATGTTTAACAATTCGGAGAAAATGCCCGCTCCTGTGCAATTTGTCATCTTCGATCCATCTGTGTATACGTCGATGGTCGAATTGTTAGTGGTCCATTCCTCCCCGGTTGGAAAATAGCACCCGAAGACTATTTCGAAATCGAGGAACAGGCTTGGTTAATGTGTAGTGGCGAGTGGGATGCCTTGATTGGCTGATCTTTATGACGCTTATCTCTGAATCTTGGTGAATGCCTTTAAGTTTGTGGTTTTCAGAGAAGCCTGTCACTCGACTACGTTGGCATATGTCAAGATGGTTCCGGTAATCCCTGTGTACATCCACATGACTGCTTTGGGAGCTGGTCCTCATTGTCCCACCTGCGGAGTAGGAAATCGAATCGAATGTTGTGCAGTCTTCGTCTCACATTATCAGAACACACTATTCGGAATGGTTGCAGTGAATAGAGTGCACTGGAAGAGAATGCCAAGGCATGAAAACTGTGAGGGTATTATCAAGAAATTATGTTAAATGTCACTTGCACAAAAGGAAGGACGGCAGCACAGAAAACTGTAGACACTGCGGACAATCAAATTAATGGAACCATGGAACACATACAGACATTTAGCTGATATTAAATAAGGAACAGAACTACCTTAACAGGAGTAGACTATCAAAGAATTACATCTAGAGAGGTTATCAAAGATAGTCCTAAAGTTCCACATCAAGAAATGGGTACCAGATCGACAGTTGCCGCAGTGCAATATAATTGCTATACTCGCTCCCCGTTTTCTTCAATCCAATTTAAAGACAGAAGCCGAATACATAAATGCATTCATGCAGACCTAGGCGATGTCTTCGCGATTCAACGACCGAGTCTTGCTCGACCGCATAATACCGCAAAATAGAGTTGAATGCTACATCATAATGGAATTCAACAGATATTACATTTGGAAGAAATCAGTAGGAATTTGTACAAAAGAAAGAGTAACCGAGATAAATTGTAAGAAAAGTTACAGAATTAAACATTAATTTTGACTTAAGCAATATATGACAGCAAAAATCTACAAGCCAAGTTTTGACTTTACTTAGGAATGAAGTAAGTGTTCTGACTACGCGAATAGTAACAGGAACACAGTTAAATAATTTAAAGCAGTCGACGGAGTAGAAGTCTCTGAAGTGGGTGGTACGAAAGGACGGCATGTTTACGAAGAATCCAGAGTTACTACGTAGGCTTCGGCCGTCCGAGATTGGAAAGACAATTTGTAATACCTTGTAGTAATACAGGTGTCTCACTGGCAAAATATTTAGACTCCTACAAAGTACCATGGAATGAGTGAGACGAGGAACACCACAAATCTTTCTAAAGGGTGGTTAAATTTTAAGAGCCGATGTTGATTTTGAATAAAACACAAATTATTTAGGAAATTATTTTCATTTCTTTTTATTATGATAATATTGGTATGGTTCAATTATGTATGGAACAAAATATCGGCCAAATGGCCGCCGCAACCTCGGCGGCACACCTCCATCCGATGGTCCAAATTTTCGATGACGCTGAAGCATAATTGAGGTTCTATGCCGTTAATGTGCCGAATTATCTCATCCTTTAGCACTTGAATTGTTGCTGGCTTATCGACGTACACCTTTTCTTTCAAATAACCCCAAAGAAAAAAATCCCACGGTGTCAAATCACATGATCTTGGCGGCCAATTGACATCGCCACCACGTGAGATACACGGCCATTGAATTTGTCGCGCAAAAGAGCCATTGTTTCGTTAGCTGTGTGGCAAGTGGCACCGTCCTGTTGAAACAACATATCGTCCACATTCATATCTTCAAATTCGGGCCATAAAAAGTTCGTTATCATTTCATTTTGGAAAAAATACGGCCCGATGATGCCGCCAGCCCATAAACCGGACCAAACAGTCACTCTTTGTGATTTTGAGATTGATTTGAACACCCATTTTCATAATAAGCCTGAATAACTTCAACGCGTTGCTCGATTGTGTATCTTTCCATGATTCAAATTGAGTTAGTCTGAAATTGAGAAATGTCAAATGAAATGCAGAAAAAAACAATGACGTTTAGGTGTGGTTTACATTCAACATCGGCCCTTAAAATTTAACCACCCTTTAATAGTACATTTCTTTAGTACAAGTAAATGGTGGAGTTTTGAGTGGGGAGCTCCTCCCCAGCACTCTAAGCCATATTGAAGTCGACAGTGTGTACAGCTCTTAGAGTGTTATTTGCGCCGAAGTTGATATTCCGTGGCCACGAAAGAGCAACGAAGATACTGCTTCAAGTTCGCAATGTGGTTAGACCAATTCATGTTTTGATCAATAGTAATGCCAATCTACTTGCAGCTTGTTACCGTATCAATTTTGAAACATCTAGGATCACATGCAGCACCTTCATCAAACACCGTCACAGTGGAAACAATAGCACAAGTGCAGTTTAACATATTGTAGCGGCATGGAAGATGAAATCAAAGTCTAGTGAATCCTGAGATCTAAGGCTAAGCAACATAAGTTTTGTTTCAATGCTAACTATAAGATGATGCATAGAAAATCACAATCTCAGTAGATGCACATCAAAGTTAATATCAAGCACAAGCTCGAAAGGACTAGTAGAGTGGTACGCAATACCAAGATTGGCAGCAAAGGCCGTAACTTTACTTGCAAAAGGCTGAAGAAACAAGGAATTAATGTAGATTTGGAAAAGAATTGGACCTAAAACAGACCCCTGAGGTACCCCACTATTGATTGTTCTAAAACTACTGAACAACTTCCCAACAACTTAACCTTTTGCCTTCTATCCTTCAGATAGGAAGCTAGCCATCTGTGGATAAGCATTTAACAAAGGATAAACATAATCTATCAAAAATGGTGACACACTTGCAACAGGAACTAAAATTAAAACTTACTAGCCTGGCCAGAGGGGGCATCAGGAATCAATATGGAAGGAATCGGCGAAAATTGCCCATCTTTCCAAGCCATCTTGGCTAACGCTTGGTTTCAAAAGATCTAATGTCATTGCTCGGGATCGCTACAAGAAGAGGAAAAGAGGACGTCTTCAATTAAGGTTACGCTAGTCAGTTTCAACTAACTTAGTTTACGGAACAAGGTTGTCAGGAGATTTCATTGAGCCTCGCTAGGGTCCAGACCTTTCGACACTGATCCTGCTTTATGGCGCATCAACCTCGTTATTCGTCCTCGCCCGTTAGCAGTTCCAGGAGAAATTCTCAGACGTCACCAGATCTGACAGATTTCGGGGGCTTACTCGTTACTAGTTACTTAGCGGACACCCATCGCCATCGGGAGATGTTGCTCCTCCGAGGGATTTTAAAGTCGATAGCCGGTCAAAAGTCTGCGGTACAGGACAAGTGAAAACCGCTTCCAAGAAATAAGGCTAACATTGTATTTGAGTCCAATCACTGGACCGCAGAGCTGTCTTAAATCACATCGACTTAAGTGAAACTACGGCAGGTGGCCCATTAAGTCATGTTTTCCATGTCTATTATCTCAGTCTGCCAATCATTCGACCACTTGCTCTGCAAGACTTCCTGACCACCAAGAGAACCTAAACTCTCCTCTCGAGGACAACCGACTTGTTTCCATAGTTTTTTTGCCCAAATTAACGACATCCTTCCGGATCCACGAACAGGACAGCATTTCCTCAAACTCCCCCGGGTTCCCATAGCTCATAGTTGCATCGGCGCCACAGTGCAGACTTCGTGGGAATTCCATGGGGTTTCGGTGTTCCTGTTGCACAACGTGGCACTGCAATTCTATTCCATAAAAAAAAAAAAAAAGGAACACACGAAAATAATCAACATCCCTGCCCTCGAGCACTCGGATTTCATGTCGGACATGTAATTTTGAAAACAAACGAATTAGGTTTCTCGACCAAAAACCCTGTGTTTACGCATCAAGTGTCAAAATTAACGCTGGTCCTGCCCCAGCACCCGAGAGGACTCAATTAGGAACGAGTGCGGCCGTTCCACTGAAACGTGGATACGCTGACAAATTTATGTGTAATCCAAGATGGCAAGAACCAGCCAGGGGAGTGCTCGATGAATGGGAGCGTGAAACAGGTCGCTTCCGAGAGTCAAGTGGTGTGTAGCCCTCTGTCTAGGTGCCTCACTCTCTCTCTCTCTGCCAGTCCAAGTACTGGCTGACCACAATTCTAGGAAGCAAATGGATGACAACTGCTGGGCAGCCCAGCGAGCACCCTTCCCGATATGGTAGGCACTAAATACCACATTATGAGGTTTCTCAAGCAAAGTGTGCAGAGAGTGGACTCTGGGGAACCGGCCTGCCGACTCGGTTGATGTGTGTCTGTCTATCTATCTCCGTGTGTTATAGGAAGAGTCCTTGGAGTGATTTACACCCGATCCCGAGATACGAGTACACCGAGACTGTCCTCGTTTTGCTGTAAAAACCCGAAGGCATCTAGGCGTCCTGCTGTTCCGAGCGAGAGGAAGAGAGAGAACAGCACCTAATGCAATCTCCTTCGCCATCAAGAGTGACGGGCATTTTGTAAGGCTTTCACCATCCTTAAGTGATCCTTTAAATTGCATGTAAATAGCTGAGAATAATGGATCCTGGGGAAAGGGAAAATTAGAAACGTGTGCCCTGCGGTGCGGTTCGTAACCTTTTTTCCTCGGTTTCTTTTCCTGTGTGTCGCTGCGTCGTCTGTCACTTGGTTGAGGAGTCGGAGTTCAGTTGGGTGCCGTGTCTCCTGGTGTCTCCGGGTGATAATCGAACACATGACGTCGTCACTGATATCGATTTGACATGGTGATTTGGGACAACACGCTGGCCAAATAATGTCCATTCATTCGGTGTCCCATTTGCACGTTCTTCACTTCGGCCAGAGTGACACTTCGGCCATACAGCATACTGTGTGCCAAATTGGCGGAGAATGGGAGGGATTCTCCTAGTTGCCTTTTTGTGTCATCTTGAAGATCATGCGTGAAAATTGATTATGCAACGTACTGGTCGGAGCGGTCTTGGGACAGCTTTTTTTTCGTGCGATGATTCTCGCCACTGGAGGCGATTCGTTGCGGCGGCATTGTCCGATGGGACCGCATAATAGGCGAGGTTTTGTGCTCCTAATTAGGGCCTCGTAAAGACATCAGTGAGTGATAATGGTCACCAATGTGTCAAGTAATTGCTGGATTTCACGCAGATGTAGGATATGAGGACTTTGGCCAGCCAATGTGTGAGGTTTGCGGAGAGGTTGGTTTCTTGCGGAGCGATGCACTTTCGTTTTGTTCGCTATTCCAAGGCCACGGCCAATGGGCTGGTTCTACATAGAATGTGGAGAAGAAAATGTTCAGCAAAAATCGTATGAATGCAGCGCGAATTGGTGTGTAAGTGACGACATTGTTGACTGATCCACCGTCGCGGTTGTTGCAATCGTGCACTGAATTAATTTTACACTTACTTAAAAGTGCTGCTGCTCCATAAGAACGACTACCGAGTGTTGTAGTAGTTGGGATGCTTCCTGGATAAATTGGTGACTGAATGAAATCATGCACGAAATGAGGTGGGGAACGAAAAACTGAATTATCGACCAAACTAACTATAGGGTGTTTCTTATTAGAGGTATGGAACTTTGAAATGGAATAAAACAAAGATGATTTTTTACATGGACATGATACTTACTTTATTCGGAAGATAATCTTCTGGCATTATAATTTAAATATGATTTCTGGCATACGACCGCCACGGCTGACTAGGACGTAGTCCAATTTCGATGACTTTTTCCAACATTTGTGGTCATATATCGGCAATAACGCGGCGAATGTTGTCCTCCAAGTGGTCAATCGTTTCGGTCTTATCGGCGTAGACTAGCGACTTCACATATCCCCAAAGAAACCAGTCAAGCGGCGTTCAATCGCACGATCTTGGAGGCCAATTCCCGGGTCCGTAACGTGAAACTATGCGGTTGCTAATTGTTTCCTTCAATAAATCAATTGTGGCACGAACTGTGTGACATGTTGCGCCGTCTTGGTGAAACCGCAGCTCCTGCACATCATGGTTGTTCAATTGATGAACGAAAAAGTCTGTTATCATGGCTCTATAGCGATTACCACTGACTCCAGCGTTCTGGCCAGCATCGTTTTTATAGAAGTACGTACCAAACAGTCAGTTTTTGTGGTTGTAACGGTGTCTCAACATACACTTGAGGATTATCATCACTCCAAATACGGCAGTATTGCTTATTGACGTATCGATTGAATCAAAAGTGAGCTTCATAGCAAAATAAAGGCAATCAAGCGCAGTCTTGTTGTATGCTATGCTAACCAACAAATGCCAAGCCAAACTAAAAATAAATCACTCTGACAGCTGTTGCCAACTTCAAGTTCTATACATCTTAAAAAAAACAGCCTTTATAAATCTAAGCGTTGGTCTCTTTAGGTATAACCACTTCGTAGAGCGTTTGGGTACAATAGATGTCTCACGCAAAGCATCAGCAAAGTACACTATCCATCTAAGCCGTCTAACGTACTAATGAAATTTTTGTGCAGACGCCTGCATCATTGCCCCATATATCATGGCAAGTTACTAGAGAGATATACTACCAAACATTCTTGCGCTCGAATTGAGTCTATACGGCCCAGAGAATAATTAGTTCCAACAAGATGGAGGGCCTCATCACACAATTCTGCACTGAACATTGCTAATTTTCAGAGAAGTATGTGAGTGGTGGTCCTTCCTCCACTTGGGTGCGACACCTAAAACTAAAACGCGGGCATTCTCTGTTACGTTGTCCCAGTGGTTCGGAATTGAAAACTCTTCGGGCTGGAGCAGGGTTATGCACGCTCTCTACATGGGATTCTTCCTCTACTCTTGAGTTTGTCCATGCTTCCGCGTCGGGCACGATCAAGGTTTTCTACATTGTCAGCTTGGTCCTTCGAGGGAGGGCTGTACCACTCAACAGCCCCTTTTGTCCGAAGAACCAACGATTGGCAAGACTTATTCTGCGTTTAATCTAGGTACTGGTGGTACTCGTACTGATTACTTGGGAGCCAGGGTAGACGAAGGCCTTAACTACCTCTAAGTTATAGCTGCCCATCGTGACGCATTCTTGACGACAGCATGGGTCAATAGCAACAATCGCCTCAGTGGAATGATTTGAGATGTGAGATGTATGGTTAATACTCAGGGTTAGGGTGTTGGCTCAACAATAGTTGCCCGTCTAATGTACATTGTTTAATTCAACATTTGGTATTACACTATCGGTTTAGTGTTTATTTTCTTCCATTCGCTTCCATTCGGGTTGTTCAAATCCGTGTGTTCATGTTTTGGGATGGGGTGGTAGTCTGGTAGCCGATTTAGCCTCGAAGAACCCATGCAGCTCGTTGTAAGATGTCGTTGGGAAGTTCTGCTCGCTTAGCAGACTTAGCCCGTTTAGGTAGCGTTGTCAAGGGGCTGGTGTTTTCCAGGTTCCTGATTGACTCGTTAGGCTGGTTGCTGATGTTTAGCAGCTGCTTTCTGAACAGTGTCACTATGTACTGTTGTAAGTGAATGATGTGTGCTTCGTCGTAAAGGTTCTTGTTGCTGTGGTGCTTTCGACGGACAAAGGTGAGACCTGTACATATTCGAAAATTCCGAGCTTCTCCATGCTCTCTTAGAAATGTCGTGCCATATTGGGAAGCCGTACTTTAAGATCGGCCGAATTAGCTGCCTGTAGAGTAGCAGATTTATTCTCTGCCTTAATCCAATTTGTTTACCCGTCAAAGGATAGATGCGATGGAAGCCTAGGTTGGCCCTCTTAAGGGTCAGTTTCGAGTGGCTGTTGAACTTCAACCTCTTTCGTGAAGTTAACGCCAAAATACTTGACCTCATTGTCTGTTGTTATTTCCGTACCGTTAGGGAGCAGTACCTTAATGCTCCGACATTTGGCTGCTGATCTGCATCCACCTCGGGATGGTCTCCTTAAGCACATAAGTATCGATTTTCCAACAAATCAATGTGTAGTAGCCAAGTTTTTTCGATGTCTGGATTTCGACCCTTCGGCTGGCGAACAGTAGTGACTTCGAGCTGGCATAAGCCAGTGAGTCATCTGCGAATAGACAACAGCTCACTGTGTTGGTTGGAGGCGGTTGATCTGCCGTGTAGATGTTGAAGAGCATCGATCCTTGCGCAACTCCTGCCTTGGTGCTTCGCTCAGTTGATTAGCTGTCTTCCACGTGAACGTAGAATCTTCTGGAATGTAGACAATTTTGATGAAGTTGGAGGGGAATCCAATTGGATTCAGCTCGTAGATGAGCCAACGACTACATATGCAGAGGATGAAAAAGGGGATACTCTTCACAGACACTGCCCAGTCTCTGCCAGTTGAGACATAAAACTCTGGGAGAATATATCCTCAAGGACCTCCATGATCTAAAAAAACTCCCACTTTTTGCAGATCCATTAGGGCATCAGAGCATAGGCTGAACAACGATTTGATACGGAGAAGGAGGAAAGACGATATAGTCCAGCAGGACCTAAGTGAGACCTGGGTTATGCCCGTGTACCCACCTACTTAACCCAGCCTATCATACTCTAGAAAGCTCTTATTTTACCAGTCTAGCTATATGGATTCGAGAGAGCCGGTGTCTTCGAAAGAAACAGTCTGCAAAATACAACCGCGCAGTCTACGAGCTGGACCAACGAGCGGATTTAGTCCGGAAGGCAAAAATCCGTCGACTACAATGGCAAGGCAACATCGAATCCATGGACACCAAAGGTCCAGCTAAGAGGGCCTCCTATTCCTCCGAAAAGGAGTGAAAAACCGAATTCCCGGCCTAAAATTCAAGCCGGCTTTGGTCTTAATGACTGGAAGCAGCGAGCCCAGGACCGTCAACGATTGTATTGACGTGCGTTCGCCTTGTCTAATGACGAGGAGAAACGGCACCTCCCTTAGGTCATAGGACACCCCTTGTGACGCCCATGCGACAAATTTCGTAAGGCCACCGTGTACTATTCGCCAGCGGTATCTACCCATTCCGTACCACATTTGTACGACAAACCGCTAGGCTCTGGAAAGCATCGCTCGAGAATGCGTGCAACAGCGTTTGGATGGTCAAGTTTCGCACAACAATTTTTCACTCGATGGATACGTTAACAAACTAAATTGTCGCATATGGTCATCGAAACTGCCGAAAGGCAATTGCTGATCTAGTTTTGGTGACGTTAACTAGACACGGCCACAGAGATCTTCTTGTTTATTGAAGCGGATCCTGACGGAGTGTGGCCTTTACCCAATAGTTTGTTTTGAAATAAAAATGTCCAAAATTCGGTGAAAAACGAATACATACGCTCCCACGATGCATTCCAGTCGCCCACTGAACCGCCACCATTTTAAGGACACCATCAGCATATCTCGTCATCGCTTTGTCCAACACTCTAATCTGACCAACTGCATCGGAAACAGGACAACAGTCCTCCGAACGGACATAAGTCTTCATCTGCCGCATTGTGACAGCCTTCGAACCACGTTCGCTCTAATCTGCTGCTCTGAAGATTATTAAAAAGTAGTTTCGGACCACCCTCCGCATACTGATTGGCTCTTGGCACACGCTCCCCATTGAAAACTCGTTAAGGGGTGCCCCAAAACGTTGACACATCTCTTAAGGATAAATCATCAAGAGGACATCCGTAATCCTTTCAACAGCCTCCAAATGGCATTTCAATGAACATCTACCGTCGCAGTGCCAGGTGTAGAAAAGGAAGGGTAGACGGAATTGGCTCTATTCTCCCGCCAGGCATCATAAATCCAAGAGTCAAAGGCTTAAGCCCAAGGATGAGATCTTATTTCCCAAGAAACGCACAAAGGAGGGGATCAAAACACACACCACTCCACGCGGTAATCCAATCAAATTCTGATATAAATATTGTTATCCTTTCGTTCTTTTGAGGGTCCTCGGCCCCCCTCCACCATTCGTCGCCATTCACTGGATGTAAGCCGAGAAATTGCTGCCGATCCCATGCGCAGCGAGTGTGCGTCCCGCTGACACAAGGTGTCGCCTTAATTTCGCTTGTTACACCGTCGAGAGGCATCCGCACGACGACGCACAGATTTGACACATATGAGCCCATTGTGAGGCCATTACTCTGTCATCACCTCAATCAGAGTGGAAAATAGGAACGAAATTAGCACGGGAGAAAAAAGGATTCGATGAGGTCGTCGAAAAGGATTCCATGCCACCGCTGGTCGTGGTGTGCGCAACGTCATGCTGTGCGGAGTTCATAACCATCAAGGTTGCCAATGTGGCCGAACAAAGACCGCATTTCTCTGAGTCCTTCACAATCCTTCGCATGTCACATGTACAATGTGGACGCAAAAAAATGAATTCATAACGGACTGCGTGATGCGAACTGAAAACAGAACAAAACAGGGACCCACCCCTTTGTGTGAAGGTTGATGGCAATGTTAGCCCAGTTCAGTCGGATGCCTTAATCCGAAATGAAAGATGCACCGCGCCATGATATGGATCGCCTCCTGCTGGGCGATATGAGACGTCATAGTTGACGACGACGTAAGTAAGACTGTCCACTGGAGTGGGTTCAGTTCAGCGAGGTGTGCTGACACAACCCTTCGTCCTCGTCCGGAGGAGGTCTGCCTTTAATTGGATTCAGGGGCAGTGACAATACCAATTTGAGTTGACTTCGGAATCAGCAATTGACTTGGACCGACTTGGTGTACAGAAGTCCTGTATTGACGACTGAATTTCGATGTTGGCGAGTGCACTCCAATGTTTCTGATTCGATTAGACGTAGAAAAACATCAGCAAAAGGTGTACAGAAGTCATCGGTAGGTCGTTGGTCAGTTGGAAGATGAACTGGGAAAAATTTACCAAAATCCTGGACTTTCTAGTGATCGTCCTGTGCACTCCAGTTCACTGTGTTTACAGTACATTGTAGCAGTCAAGGTAAAAAAAATACGGGCCTTTTATAGGCTTTTTTTCAGGCTTTAGGAAAGGCACCCAGGCTCTTCGAAACCGTGAGGGTAGCCTTGTTACCCACCCGCAGGGAATAGTGGATGTGTTTAAGCAGCACTTCCAACAACTGCTTAATGGGCCTTACTAGGAGAGGGTGTTAGGGAATCAAGAAATCCCAACTCCAGTCCCACCTAGCTTTGGAGAAGTCGGCATAGCCATTAAAAGGCTGAAGAACAACAATGCCACAGGCTCAGATGGCCTACCAGCAGAGCTCTTCAAAGCCGATAGCGATGTTCTAGCGGGGAGCATGCACCAGATGATCTGTAGAATTTGGGAAGATGAAAGCATGCCCGACGACTGTAATATCAGCTCCATATGCCCCATCCACAAAAAAGGCGATCTTGCAACAACTATATAGGTATATCCCTGCTAGACGTCGCCTACGAGATCCTGTCGTGCGTACTGTGTGAACGTCTAAAGCCATTCTGGACCGCACTAATCGGCATAAATCGGACCGGCTATAGACAAAATGTCCACCCTAAGGCAAGTTCCGGCGAAGACTAGGGAGTTTCAAATCGAAATGCACCACCTTTTCATCGATTTCCAAGCCGCATACGACAACATTCATCACAAGGAGCTATTCGATGCGATGGCCGAATTCGGGATCACGGGCAAAAACTGATCCGGTTGTGTCGCACCACGCTAACACATACGCGATGCACCGTGCAGTTCGGCTCTAGGCTTTTCGAGCCGTTTGAAACTTCCACGGGATTTCGGCAAGGAGATGCTTGTACTGGAAGATAGTGCGGAGGGCAGCTGTAAACACGGAAGGCACTATCTGCTACAAGTCGGTCCAACTGTTGGGGTACGCAGATGACATCGACATCGTAGCGCGTTCTCAACGTGCCGTAGTGGAGGCTTTTACGGCGATTCAAGAACAGGCGAAACGAACTGGTCTCAAGGTCAATGAGGACAAAACGAAATATATGCTGTCGACCAAAAAACCGATCCGTCACACACCACCTTGGACAAAATTTCACGATCGACAGCTACAACTTCGCGGTAGTAAAGGAGTTTGTCTACCTCGGGGCAAACGTGAATTCCACAAACGACATCACAGTGGAGATCCGTCGTAGAGTCGCAACCGGGGCTACTTTGGTTTGTCAAAACAACTGGGCTCAAAACTCCTGACTCGAAGGACCAATCATGCTCTACCTCTTATTTTGCCAGTCCTGCTCTATGGAGCTGAAAGCTGGGCGCTAAGCAAAACTGCAGAGCTGATTCTTGGTACCTTCGAAAGAAAAGTTCTACGTCGGATATATGGTCCCGTCTGCGAATTGAGGAGACGACATAACCGCGAACTCTACGAGCTGTACCAGGATGTGGATGTAGTTCGGAAGGCAAAAATCCGTGGACTGCACTGGCTCGGCCACATCGAGCGCATGGGCAACAATGTTCCAGCAAAGAGGGTCCTCGAATCCGAGCCTACTGGTTCGAGAAGGAGAAAAAGACCGAATCTCCCGTGTAAAGACCAAGTAAGCGCGGATGCAAGACAGTTTGGTCTTGATGACTGGAAGCAGCGTGCCCAGGACCGTCAACTATGGCTGGCAGCAATTGCTCAGGCTCGGACCCTGCATGGGTCGCCGGCCTGATAAGAAAGTAAGTAAGTAGCAGTCAAGGACATTCACATGGCCGAAGCAGCAACGCAGCGTAAAACTTGGCCACAGCTAAAGTATCTGGCCGCAGATCGAGAAGGATGGAGGAAGTTTGTCGCCGCCCTATGCCCCAACCGGGGTTGAAGGAATCATATATATATATAAGGACATTCGCAAGATCTTTGATCGCTCGGGGAACCGAACTGGAAAACGTTGTCTACATTATTTTTGAAGGCAGACGGTAGCTGTATCCTTGAAAATCATGCAGTTTGAAGCAGTTCAGTGAGAATAGTAAATTAGTGGTAACATAGAAGGACTCCTTGCTAGCATCACTGATCAACAAGGGAACAACTCCCAACCCACAACATTCAAGGCCAACAGCATACGCTGTTGATTGAAAATAAGTAACGCCCCCCAATAAACGAAAAGGTGTCTACCTCCGCATTTTCACGCTTCCCGAGCATTTCGAAATCCCTCCTTTCCGCTCGGTCCTGTGCGTCAATTTGCGATTTCATGCTTGGTGGTCATAAAATCCGAACAACTGACGGTCCAGAAACTTGCTCAAAACAACTTATGATTTACGTCCTCGATAAGACGGCACCCTCGTCGACAAAGGAATGCGATCGAGGGAGGATGGGGCGAATTCAATCCGAATTAACTCGCCCGTCAGCCGGCATCTTGACCAATTCGCAGCAGGCCAAGCCACCGAGCCACAACCCACATGAGCCGATATAAATCAAGATTACTCCTCCCATGCCAACGACGACGACTGCTACCGACACGGCGCGCAAGGAGGTCCACCGAGAGGGTATCTCAATCTAGTCGATATCCTTTTTTCTTGGTTCGCTTTGTTCTTCTTAAGCAATATTTTCGTTCTTTTTTTTTTTTTTCTTTGTTGCTCGCCTCAATCAACGACATTGGAACAGAAGTCATAAAGGAGCCCAAAGCGTTTAAGGGTGAGCCACAGTGGCCAGGGCAAAACAAACAAGACCCAACAGCAGCAGCGCTGAATGACTGTGCCAATGGTGGATGGAGGACGGAGGATGGATGGCCGACAGGGAGAGAGTGAGTGTGTGGCAGCGACAACAATGGAGCTTCATGAATGACATCATCATCTTCGTCGGTTCAATGGAACACATCCTGCTGCAGTGTGCTGGTAATGGGGCATCAAATCTGATGCTTCGCCTCGTCTGTTTATCCGTGTGTGTTGCTTGTTTCTTTTTTCCTCTGATTCACTCTGTTGTCTTGGCTCATTGCGCTGCAGTTACTGGTTTTGTTGTCAAGGACGATGAGTTATTGCGGTCATTCGTTGTTGTTCTCTCGTGTGTGGATGCGGATGCAGTTGTAGCTCCCATCTGAACGCTCGGGGGGTATAGTTGTCTAAATTGCTTGACAGTTCATTCTCGCAACACACACACATACACGTACGGACGAGCGCATACAGCGAAGGGCAACAATTGTATTGTCGATTGTTTGCGGGCCTCAGTTGGGCCATTAAATTGCGCGATGATTTATACTGCGGAAGTTGCTGGCACTTTGGCAACACTGACTGAGTATCCTTGATGACATAAATGTGTTTCAGTCGAGAGGACAGGCCTCTTGGACAGATGTGGAGGACTGGGCGCTGAGACGGATTACGCGGCAATCGAGGAAGTAATTTGTTTCAACGAGGACTGTGCGTCTAATGGGGAGGAAGGCTTATGGGCTCAGTTGCGGAGGCACACTGGTAATCGCACTTGTGCGCCTTGAAGAGGTGGGGCAGGACACACACTTCGATTGAGTACTTGTCACGCTAAGGAGGGGGAAACTGCAAAGGTCAATGCAGCAAGGAGTAGGGATTCATTTCAAGGAAGATCCAACGGGGATCTCACTTTACTCAAGACTGACAAACTCTTAGGACCCGCGACCGGACGGCCTTGTCTGAATACGTATCCTTTTCAACGATGTCGTCTTGGCATGAGGAACAACAGCTTTCCATTTCCTTGGGATTTTAACCAGAATACGAGGCACATCGCCAACGGCGTACAACTTACAATCATTCACCTGCCACCCACTTGACCGCAGTTTTCGGTTGATAGTCGCTAACCTTCAGTCCGTTCAGTCAGTTCAGTCAGTTCAGTCAGTTCAGTCAGTTCAGTCAGTTCAGTCAGTTCAGTCAGTTCACTCAGTTCAGTCAGTTCAGTCAGTTCAGTCAGTTCAGTCAGTTCAGTCAGTTCAGTCAGTTCAGTCAGTTCAGTCAGTTCAGTCAGCTCAGTCAGTTCAGTCAGTTCGGTCAGTTCAGTCAGTGCAGTCAGTTCAGTCAGTTCAGTCAGTTCAGTCAGTTCAGTCAGTTAAGTCAGTTCAGTCAGTTCAGTCAGTTCAGTCAGTTCAGTCAGTTCAATGAGTTCAGTCAGTTCAGTCAGTGCAGTCAGTTCAGTCAGTTCAGTCAGTTCAGTCAGTTCAGTCAGTTCAGTAAGTTCAGTCAGTTCAGTCAGTTCAGTAAGTTCAGTCAGTTCAGTCAGTTCAGTCAGTTCACTCAGTTCAATCAGTTCAGTCCGTTCAGTCAGTTCAGTCAGTTCAGTCAGTTCAGTAAGTTCAGTCAGTTCAGTCAGTTCAGTCATTTCAGTCAGTTCAGTCAGTTCAGTCAGTTCAGTCAGTTCAGTCAGTTCAATGAGTTCTATCAGTTCAGTCAGTGCAGTCAGTTCAGTCAGTTCAGTCAGTTCAGTCAGTTCAGTAAGTTCAGTCAGTTCAGTCAGTTCAGTCAGTTCAGTCAGTTCAGTCAGTTCAGTCAGTTCAATCAGTTCAGTCAGTTCAGTCAGTTCAGTCAGTTCAGTCAGTTCAGTCAGTTCAGTCAGTTCAGTCAGTTCAGTCAGTTCAGTCAGTTCAGTCAGTTCAGCCAGTTCAGTCAGTTCAGTCAGTTCAGTCAGTTCAGTCAGTTCAGTCAGTTCAGTCAGTTCAGTCAGTTCAGTCAGTTCAGTCAGTTCAGTCAGTTCAGTGAGTTCAGCCATTTTTCAATGTTCCGTCTGTCTCCCTCCACCACTTGACCGTACAAGGAGGGTCCTTCAAACCACTTTGACCCAGATTATCGGCCATTAACTTGTTTTTCGAAACGCTCCGCCGATTAAGGAAACTCTTTAGGGCGACTACATAACAATTTCATCAAGTTCCGACGTCGAGAACTAAAACTTTTCAAACTGCAAAGTGTCGCTCATAAATTTCCCTCTTGTCCCATGTCCATTGTTGATTTCCCATCCCCCCCCTCCAACCACCGGACAGCAATTCATTCGTTGTGACAAATAAAGAAATAAATTCATTCCTCTCGAAGGCAGATAAAATTCAAATGAGGCTAACCGAAACAGCCGCAATGGGGCCTTACATCGTCTGCCCGGGCGGACTGGCTTCTGCTGGTCGCCCGCCACCCCCGTGCGTTGGCCAATTGAAGCCATGGACACATCCACACACATGGGCATTGGATTTTATCGCAGTTTCTTTTACTTTTATGGCGCTGACAGGATCAACAAAGGATATCATAAGTGCTGCGAAATAACCCTTAACTCATGGGGCTGCTAAGTGCACGTTCATGGGCAACTGAATGCAGCCAGTGCCCACAGAGCCCACAGCGCCCATCGGGGCGAGGGTGGCTTGGCGAAGGAGAACTCAGCAAATCAGCGCAAATGTTTTCTTAACGTTCAACGGAGCAATAGTCGACTGGAGTCCCTTTTGCCGGTGCCCAGGCAAGTGCGCAAGCAACCCCCGACCCGCCCTGGGAGACCATAACCCTTTAAGCGTATGGCCCTTTGATAGCCGTAACTGTTTACTAGTGAACTATAAAATCGACGATTCGCTTCGTTTTTTGTACTCACTCGCAGGAGGGTGGGTTCCCTGCGGACTGAGTGTGTGTCTCCCTAGTGTCCAATTCGCAGTTCGTCTGAGAGAATGTCCTTGTCCCTTTGCATGCCAACGTTCACAAATAAACGGCTCCAAGTGGCTTCAGTTTGGAATTGAAAACGAGCTGCGATTCGGATTGGGTTACGAAAGGGGCGACGGTCGATGGTCTATGCCGGACGGTGGTCGCCGGACGGGAGCGTCCTTTCTTTTGTCATAAGTCCTCATTCGCCCGGGCAACCGCTACTAAGGGATCTAGTGACCAGAGAGTCGCCTCTCCTAAGTCGTGACGGGAGTGTGGCTGCCTTTTTTGTCCTCGATCCCTCACCCTCGCACGACGTGGAGCCGGCCCGCTCCTTTGGCTTTGGAGAAGGACGACGACAAAGGATAAATGGTCGTGTGACGTTGAATTTTATTGCCGTTTTTTGCGTTCTTTTATGAGCTTCACGAGATTGGGGTGATTTGGGAATGAGCCAATTTTAATTCGATTCCAAAACAATTTAGTTTACCCCCGACGAGTGCTTGTGTGTGAGTGAGAGTGTTTTCGCTCTCGGCGGCGAGGGGAGAATTGCCTCCCCAACGATGTTTGCGATGTTTGACAAGTGAAATGTAAATATTTTGACGTTGACTGTGTGTTTCATGAAATCCCTTGGGAGTCTTGAACAGTAAGTACATCTGTTCCCGTGATCTATGTACTTGTCTGCGTTGAGAAGGGGTATTTGCAGAGGAAGGTGGAGCTGTAGAAGACTGACTGAACTGACTGAACTGACTGAACTGACTGAACTGACTGAACTGAATTGATAACTATTAATTCGAGACCTGTACAAAGTCAAAGTAATTGCTGCACCCAGTGACATGTTATCGACGTACGTCAATTTACAATGCTGAGCGGCAAGGTGTACACAATTTGTCCCTCAAGCTCCTCCTTGGTTCAATGCCAGGGCAGAAATCAGGCAAAGGATTTGCATAAGGGCTTCAAAGCCGTTTTCAATTTAAACGAAATTAACGTCACGGCATCCCACACCGCCGCCACCATCAGGAACCAACTCTCGGAATCAATCCCTAATTTTACGCAACCATTTTACGATCCAATTAACTGCGTCGGGTTTCAGAAATTTGAAAATTGAACAACCAACACGTCCACCAGCCCAACCTTGAACCATCAGTCGAACCCTTAGCGCGAAAACCCATTTGAAAGTCAGCTCTCAATCCACGCAGCAAACCATATCAAAGGACCTTGTTTGATTTTCTTGCCACTGACAAACAATTAAGCAGTACCGCAATAAAATCCACGCATGCCACACTGCGTACACCTCAGCAGGACCTCGGCAAAGGACGTCGCACAATATTATGCAAACCGCCCGTCTCACCAAACTGCGCCAATTTTGGCAAAACCATTTCACACAAAGCGGCCAAATTCCCGAAATGACTCCATAAATCCCAGGACAACAAACCATTGATCCTTTACGCAATATAACCCCTGGCGGAGGCCTTACCTCACTGGCGTGCCGTTCGTGCCAGCAGCCCGTTGGCTCGTAATTCCTTGGTAAAGTATTGCGAAAAAGAGGTCCCGAGACTGCGAAAAGCAGCCTTTCAGTTGTAAACCCTAAAAACCCGAAAAGGGAACGACAAAAGCGATTGGCAAGGATTTGGCACAACCTTGACGGCCCAACATAACCAGCATCCGGAGAGACAAAGGCGCTTCGGCGGAACTCGTAAAACTCAGTCGCAACGAGCGACGACTGCTAAGAGTGCTAAGAGTTATCGAACGTTGCATAGAGTTAGATCATCAGAATCCCTTACCTGGTCGTTATCCTTCTCACCGGTTACGGTAATTTACGCAATAAATTCAACGGAAGCGGCACAAAAGGATTTTTGCAAATGCAAAAGTATGCAGCAACGCACAACGACGTTCAGTGGAAGCCGGTGCGAGAGAAAGGCAACGTCGGAGAAGAGGTGACAACACGTCGTCCTGGAGAGGTAGGCAGGCTGAAGAACCGTTTTATTGCCCCACTAACACAGCGGTAGGTGTTCGGTGAAGTCTCTCTCCCGTGGGCGAAGCACGCGAATGCATTGGTCATGGAGACGGTTCGTGTTTCTTGAGGGAAAGGATTCACGCGCTAAAAAAAGTGAAGACACACTCCTTTTCCCGCACAATGGCATCGATCAGGGGAAAGGATTCACAATGGGCCTGGGATGAATGGCGTGGAATGCACTCCGGAGAAGCGAGCTGTTGTTCCGTCCGAGGACGAGGACGAGGTGAAAGTGTTTTGTCAGCGAAAAGGAAACTAAAAAAAAAAGGATTCCAGTCAAAATACAGGTCCTGTCAAAGGCCGTCAGTTTCCGTGTAAAATGTTTGCTTGTGACAAATATTTAGTTGATCCTTCAGCCGACGCACCCGCATCCTTTCGATTTTGTTGTGATGTCTGCCTGTTTGTGGGCATATTTGACTTCCCGACGAAAAGGATTCGCCTTTTATTTTTTTGTTACCTTTTTTGCGTCGTAAACGTTTTTTTTTTCCATTTCACCTCTGAATGCGCGGGGGATGTGTGTATCTGTTTAACTGACTGCTAGGATAAATTATCCACGCACACAGTGACACGGTCTCATTTGACTGTGCGCACACACAAGCGCACCGCTGAACGGGCATATCCTGTGCGAGAAAGGATTGCGATTCGGGTGTGTTTGTTTAGTTGATTGATGTGTGTCAACGATATTAGCATAAAGCATGTAGTGGGTGTTTGCATAAGGACACAATGGATGTTAATTTCTGAACGCTGACGGCAGCAGCGGTGCTGCGGCAACGCAACGAAGGATGCTGTAAAAAAGGATTCAATGGATCAGGCAGGTCGCCTCTCTCCTTTTTTGCTCGCTTTGTTTGTTACTTCGTGAATTAGTTGTGTTCGATGGCGCAACTATTCAACAAATGCATTCCATGGGGCGAGAGCGGGTGGGGGGCTAGCATTTGCACAGATTTGCATCGCATTAGCAAATGCGAATGACCGGCTGGTTAGGCTAATGCGAAATAGGTAATTACGAATGTAGCTGTAATTATTTTAATTAAACGTTTGACTAATGAAAACCCGAAAACCATCGTTAATCATTGAACGGTGCACAGGTGGCGTGGCGCAGGAAGGTGTCAAGCGGTGAGTGGAGATGATGCTAATGATTTCGGTGCGTGTGTGTGTGTTGGAGTGCGATTAGAGACTGTTGCGAGCTTAATTCAGCTGATGGGACACAACGCCTGATTTCTTTTGAAGATTGCTTTCAAAATTCAATTTCAAAGCATGGCTGCGTCAAGCGACCGGTGCTGAGCAACATTCTAATTTTTGAGGACGTACGGTCTGGTGATGCCGTAACTTCATACAATAAAGGCTGTCATTTCATTGTATGGCTGCATTTGACTATACTCCTGATGATATTGTGAAGTACTTTTCGGAGTGACAGCGCTTGTTTCCATTTGTCTATCTGTGGAGCACTCTGACTGAAAAAAGCCTGGTCCATTGTACTCAGCCAGCAAACCTTCTTTTACTGGAATTTGTTCGTCCTTCGGCGGAAGATCAGCAGGTGCTTCTGTGATGAGTAGCCTACATTATCAGCTCTCACCTCGTCTGCACCAAATAACTGTGACCTGATCCGAGCATAGGCGGAACAGCAGCAGAGGAAGTGCTCTGCAGTGCCGCCGTCTTATCCACAAGCGTCGCAAAGTGTTTCATCGCTTAGATCAAGCATTATGTGTTTTATGTGTTTGACGAAGGAGTAGTGACCCGGTAAGTCGTCTGCAGTCTTTTCCGTCAAGGGATAACAAGAAAGTCGCGAATTTCTTACAGACTTTTGGGGAACATTTGCTAGATCAGTCAAAATCCTGTAGAGCTATGCCACCTCATTTTGTGCTCTCGAGAGATCAAGCAATCGATGGACGTCCTAACCAAGGACGCAGGCAGTCCCAGCGCTGGTTCAGATGGTTTCAGAGACTATTTCCTCTGATCCTTGCCTAGAGGACAGTTTCTACTTGGTTTTAAGCGGAAGGAAGGTTGAGAGTACATCTCATAATGTGAACATGAAGTGACGCCCTCCTGGAAGTGCATCAAGAGCAGAGCCAGACGTACTAGGAAAGGCCCTTATGGAGCCGAGACAAATCGTTCTTTAAAGCTTAGTCAAACGATCGATGGAATGGTGAGATGGGGGCCTTATCACACTCGTGTAAATCCAAACGGATCAGCAGTAACATTTGCTCTATCGATGCGTCCAGTTCCGGGATTTCGCATTGTTACAATTAATCTGTCCTAACTGCCTTAGTGAGGCTTGAAACATAAAACAATGCTGCATCGAGAAAGTACTAAGCAATCAAAGTGCACTTGATTTTCGAGAGGACACCTCTAAAGAGCTGGATAGGCTATATGCTTCTCGCCCAATAGAGAATCCGAAGGAGGAGGCGTCGGAGAACAAACAATTAGCTGTCTGCCCAAAGACAGCTCCACAGAAAGTCAGGTGAGATGAAGCTTCCGCACGCCTACCCACATTCCTATCCTATCCTAAGCAATCCGTATCGCAACTAAGCCCCTCGAAAGTTGTCTCGGGTGTATCAGTAAACGCGGACAAATGCGAATACAGCGACGCGTCCCCATTCAACGGAGATGATTAGAAAATGCGAGGGGGAACTGCAAATGTGTTGGATTCCAGATCCGAAGCAACGCTAGTTCCTGAATCATGTGTGCAAATGGTCGGTTTAAAACGCTGCCATGCCAAGACTCCGATTGTAGGCATTGGGGCGTACTCACATATACTACGCCATACATACCACCCAGTGACTGCAGAAGTTGCCCAGACGAAGAAAAAGTAAAGAGCTGGAGGATTTTAAGATGCTCGAGCTGAAAAGGTATTCTCTTATGGATCTGAGTGGTCTTAGAAAATTAAGGTGTCACCCATTAAGAACAGAAGAGACTCATTGGTCTAAGCGAACCGCAGCTCCTGTATCTCCAATTGAGTCGAGGAACCTCACAGGATTCGAATAAAAGAATGAACACAAGTCTCACTCGCTCGTGCGATGAAATCTCACAAATTCGTAACCAGTGTTCAGCAGGTTAGACGTTGCGAATGTCGAGGAATTGCTTGACAAAAACTGGCCAACCGATCATTCAGAGAGAAGTTCGGCTCAATCACAATTCGTGCGTCGTCAAAACTCTCGGTTAACGACGGTTGGTGCTGTTGACTGTTCGAGCCTGAACGTAGATCTGATACTCTCTGAAACACCACATGTCCAGTAGTCAATTGGACTATGAAACAAAGTTGTGGCATCATCAATTAGTGAAGTAACTCAAGTCATTCTCAGCCAATATCCTTTTCCCTTTCTTCGAGTGGATGAGGGCGCACCTTCCGGAGGATATGCATTAAATACCGACACAAATGCGCGAACATTGTTGTGCGGGCATGCACTTATTTTCATTTCAAAGGATGTCTTAAGCATCTTCGCAAGACGATCCTCTCCTGTGACTGGCTGGCAAATTGAGAAGGATAATATCGCACGCACAACGACCAGCTTACAGGTTCCGTCACCTTGCGGAACACCAGTCTGCAATCCCCCCCTAAATGAACAGCCAACAGCTTCACCCATTCAATGGTCGGAAGGAAGATCGTGGGAATTGCCAAAAGGTGCAGTGCATCAATTGATTGACCTCAGCAAACATTCGAATCGAACGGCACCCAGCACTTGCTCGCCCTCGATCCACATAACATTGGCAAACATGTCAGAACTGAATGGAAATCAATTTGCATTGTCTGGCCATCCAGCTGTGTCCGAAAGGGACCATCCCTTCACTTAGGATGCATTGTCCATTTGCACAAGCAAACTGTTTTTTCTCGAAAACCACAAAAAGAATGCAACATCCTGTCCTGCGAACCACTGGATCATGCGGAAGGGCGACACACCACCACCGATCTACAGCGTGGGAGAATGCTTGTGCTGCCATTCAACTGCAGCCATCTCCATTCTCCACCTGAAGCCACGCCAGAAACGATTAGGTCAGCGCGGCCACATAATCCGACTAATGACGTCCACGGCAAGGCAATCCTTTTCCCTCGTGTCCCTCAGAGAGGGTGGGGAGGGGGAGGACAACCTCAGCGTATCCCCTGGCGGATTAACACACCAGATCCCACTCCAGTCATAAATCATAACCACCATCGACACTTGCATCGATTCAGTCGCGCACAAAGGCTGTGGGATCCTGGATCCAACCGAATGACCAGCCATTCACCACCGCTTCATTCACAAAATGCCAGCGTCTCGGTGGAAAGGACCTGAGCATGAATGGGATACCCCATCAATTGTGGCATTGTGCGATCCGTCGATGATTAATGACTGCCCAGCTCAAGGAGTCCCCCATGCCCGCAGGCAGGCGTGAATTTCTCAACGAATCCTTGCTGCCGTTGCCAAGTCTTTCTCAGAATTCCTCAGAACGTCCTTGGTGCACCCATCCACTGCTCGGTACAGGTACGAGGCCGACGGCAAGTGCAGAAATTGAATCATCAACAGAGGATCCCTTTCACAGGACCAAGGATATTTTTATCCTGCCGAGGGGATAAAAATGTCGTTGTGGTAATTGAGCGATTTCCTTTTTTTGTTCCTGCTGCTCGGCTCTGTTGCCCCTTCTCCTGTTCGGCTTTCGGGGAAAAAATTGATTTCAGTTCAGCTCCTTTCAGGTGCTGTGCTGTTCGTTGTTTGTTGTCTGTTGCTGTTGTTGCTCGACTGGGGCTTTGTGTGCGCTCGGCTGTGTGCACTGACCAGGAGAGAGATGAAAAAAAAAAAAAAACGATGAAAAGGATGTTTATATAAATAAAGGCTTCGATTGATGGCCATTGTCGTGGATCTGGTTGACATTCCTGTGTTTCTTCTTCGTTTTTGATTTGTTTTGGGAGTCAGCAGCGACCGATTGTGCGATATTCTTTGTGGGTGTGGACCTGGCAATCGTGTTGAAGAATTGCTCGAATTTCACGTGTGATTTATCATCTCTTGGCGGACGGATGGATCGATGGATGGTCGGGGTGGTGTCCTTGTCTATTGTGGGAGCGTGTGAAAATATCGAGAAGGAATCGAATTGTTTGTGTTGCCTCGGAATGGGGGTGTAGCCGGTTAGCAGATAACTACGGTTATTATTGGTGTTTTGCAATTGATTGCCCATTCAGGGGGATAAAGTTCTTCTTTGCCTTTCCGAGGTCGTCGCTGGGATTGAGACGTCTCGAACGATTTTTGGTGTGACTTCGGCAATTGAACTGAAAGGAATGCATCGACTTAGGCGCATCGTAACTAATGCGTGGACAATGCATGCGGTGCTCCAGCCTCGCTAGCTGAAGCATTACAACGTAGCCAACACAGCAGTGCGCCGAGTGTTGGTCGTTACAAATTCAGCACAGATGTGGAAATGGGAAGAGTACTTTTGCAACGTAGCAGGAGTTCTGAACACAATTCTTCAGGTTTCGTTTATTTTGGTGGACAAATAGCAAAACTGCGCCATTAGCTTACACGCTTCGTGGGATATCCTTCTTCATCTCCTCCCGTCTACGCACTAAAGCAATCTGCTTCTCGTCAGCTCGTCTACCAATCTTCTCGCGAAAATGCCGCTAGGTATTGCGTCCCAGGACTGGCTACCGATTGTGCTGTAGACAGAGAGCTGGGTTATTGGGATCTAATTGAATTGGACTCCAAGGCAGGTCTTCTCTTCGGCGCTACAGTTCGGGGTGGACATGGGCCTCAGCCAACAAGCCGCTCCAGCTAGTACGACCTCTGCACAGCTGTCCCCAGTTTCGTACACCAAGTTGGTTGAGGTCCTCGGATTTAGACGGGAGCGTCCTCTATTGCGTTGTTCCACCGTGGGACGAGCAAGTCTCACTCCATATTTTATGGAGTTGTGCAAATTTGCTTTCCACCAATATTCTGTGAAACGTATGCTTTAACCCTTATGTCAACACCCACACACCCGAGTGTGTTTTTCATTTACAAATTATCTTGAGTTCTAGGTATCGTATCGACTTGGGATTTTCAATAGAGTCCTAAAAAATTGTCTTTATCATATTCCAAAAATAAAATGATCCTTTTGCGTCAAGGTCTTCAAGCACTTTTTGCAATTTACCCCTTGCATCAACACCCAACCGACCCGGGTGTGCATTGGAAAATGTATGTAAATTGTTACAACACAAAATGGCTTCTTGCATTCTTTGCAGACTTTTCTCAGACTTTCCTTTCTGTTTTATTCTGCCAGAATTGTCACGTTCTTCTTGAGCCCTTACTGGAAAATAGTGTTGTGTTACTAGGTCGAGTATCGAGTATCATTTTTGGCTTTCTTTTAGGAAAGTGGAAAGAACCACAATCGATTTGTTCTTTTTTGGTATATACGAACACATACTTATGTTGTTGATTCTACTGCTCTTCCTTTTGTATTGGAAAATTCGGCTGGTACAAATTTACGTATTTTGCTTACAGTTCCCAATATCGACAGTAGTCTACCATCAAATTAGAAGCCAAATTATAGCTCGTTAAAAACTTGTCACATACGATGTTTCGAGCACTTCCACGGAACAGATTGCAACATAAATCTTTGACCACACGTTCACCTTGATTTTTTTTCTCTTTCTCCAGAAGGTGCCATACCAGTATAAATTTTTCCTTTGACTAGATAATAAGTTATAGCGTCGCATACCCACCAAACTTTAATTCCATATTTGGCCGGTGTTGAAGGTATATATTGAGTGAATCCGGTGCCACCAGGATAAGGATAGAGTTGTTCATCAACAGTGACGTTGGCTCCTGCTTTATAGTTATCCTGGAGGTTGCTGTTCAACATAAGGAAAATGTCCGATATGGCTGCTGCTTTGTCAGTTTGTTTACGTTGCTGGCGCGTATTTCCATTATCAAATCAGATAAAACGACTGATAGCCCAAAAACGTCTGAGACCCATTGAAGCACGAAACATCGGATGTGAGTTAGTTTTCCATAGATCAGTTGTATATACATAATTTGAATGTTTGACACCAGCTAACCTTCCGACGCCCGTGGACATGCAAAAACGTATGGCACACCCGGGTGTGTTGGTTGTATCTTTGCGTATAATTTTTCGGGTGTTGACACAAGGGTTAAGCTGCATGCCAGCGTTTTCTTTCACGCTCAAGCTGGCGTTGGTATATATTCTTGCGACAGCCGCCATGTCGAGACAGCAACTTCGTGTGATGGCAATTACAATCCTCTACTGGCCCCGATATCAAGCCTTGTCCATTGTTGTTCCACATTGCCTCCCATGCCGACATTGCTAGTGCCAGCCGTCAATTCAAGGTTCGCCTGCGGAACACTCTTCGCATTCAGTTTGCCAGTTCCGACTAGAATACATACTGAATGTACACTGAATCATGGCGTCAGCATCCTTTTACAGTGCATTCTCGATTATCGCAACGAGGTTAGTTGCAATGACCGAGTAAACTTTTTCAGGCACAATTCGAGATGAAAAGCGATTATAGTACAGGCGAGAAACGTGATTCTTTCATTGCTTGTCTTTCGGCCGATTCCTTTAAACCAAAAAGGGTTCTGTTGGGCATAGGTAAGGTTAGGTTGGAGTGGCTGACTGCTGGAGCAGCAGTCACACTTAGGCCAGAGTAGGCCTGTGATACCACTCGGGTGTAAAACCCTATTCCGCAAACCAGCTAGCGCTTTTGATAAAGCAGAGGAGTTGACTGATATTGTTGGGCATAAGTCGGCAGATTGACTCGGACTCATCGGCGCTATGTATGTGATGGGGAGTCAAATCGAGCTCTCAGACATTTTCCTTAAATTTAATCAAGAAAGAATCTATAATCTGCGGTTTGTTTGAAAGTTTTTCTCCACAAATTTTCAACAGGCGAATTCCCAACATTCGAACACCCAACCATAGATCGCTTTAAGAGATCCTGGCCTCTCCTTAATTTTCAGGAACTCGCTGGAAATTTTCGCATTTTATTTTCTTTGATTTAGGAACCAATTTTACAAACCGTTTGTCCATCTAAGGATATTCGCACAAATTTCATTACTGCGTCAGCAATGATGCAAGTTAACGCCACATTATATTGTATGACAACTCGAAAGTTATGTTTCCCACACTAGCCACCGCTTTTCGCTGACGCAGCATCTGGGCGAGTTTCAAATCTGTATTCCATCGCGCAGTAGCGGATGCAACTAATACCACCCGAGGGAACATCGTGGAAGCGTGCTGCATTTCATCACGTAGCGGACGAAACCCAACACCACCTGTGGGAGCATCGCTACAGCAGTAACGGATGCACTGGGCATAGGTGACAGTAGAAATAACAAAAATGTTTTAAGTTAGTCTTAAGTTGAATTTCAAATAAAGAGGTCGAAACCTCCAAAAAATTATTTTTCTTTTATATAAAAAAACTTATGCAGTTTTAATTTGTATATTCAGCTGTTGCGAAAATCAAGGAACGAACGAGGAGCGAATCGAGAACGTACTGCAGCTAAAAATTACAGCAAGTGCTCCTGCTAAAATCGGGGAAACTGTTTTCCTCCTTTGCGTACTCCACCATAGCGTCGCACACTGGGGCCAAACTAAGGAAAACATGCCCAAAACTATTAAAATATTGTTTTAAGTATTAAAAAGAAAGGAAAACGTGTGCTGATGGTTTATATTTTATATTTCAACTTCAAACATATCGATAGCTTCACTATCAAACATTTTTTTGTCGGTTACTGGGAATTTTCGCATAAGACTGAAGAATGGGTCCGACGAAATCAATAGCCGTTGGATTACGTCAGGGATGTTGTCTGTCCTCGTCGTTTTTCTGGCGAAAAATTCCCTGTACGATTTGTAATCCTTATTGCGGGCTTCTTGGGCTTCTTCAGCAAACATGCCGATAGGTAGTAAAGCTTCTCGAACTAGGACGGATCCATGAATGAGTATCTTTTGAAGAGTTGGTGTCATTGCCATCCAAGGATATAACTAAACATACAAGGAAGCCGTCTCGAAACATCACTGTTCAAATTTGTCTGTATTTATTTTATGTCCGCATGTAAATTCTTCTAATGAGTTCTGCATCGATTTTTGTTATGCGGGAAGAAACAGTGTGTGGAAATTCCAAACGAAACATAGTCGCTTTTGATTGGTTTCTGGATAACGCTTTCTAGATTATTGAAATCTTTGGATATGGCATCGCATAAGTAACACATCACACTTGATTTTGTTTCCGAATGTGTGTTACATATGTTTCCATCTACCATAGTAAAAAATGTTTGATGTGAACTTTTGGCCATCCAAAGTTATTTCTGTTGGTGTCAGCGCTCCTATTTGACGGTCTAAATTTTCTTTCTTGGCCACCTGTGTCTTTTTTGTATTCAATACTTATTGGCCTACAGAATCTTGGGGAAGAAGGTTTAGGGTTTTGCCGCAAAACTAAATTTTCTCCATTTGTTAGACACAAGGGAACTAGACAAGTCAAAAACATATACTTATCATCTGCCAGACAAGAATTTTTCCTTATATTGGTTATGACTCGAACTACCATCAGAGGTGTTCTTCTGCGCTGGCAAAACCATTGCGTAAGCTTTTTCATCTATCCTACTCTTTAGGTCTCTTTCCGAGCAGATGGAAAACAGCATTTGTCCAGCCCGTCCCTAAAAAGGGCGAATCTTCGTCACCCACCTCGTACCGACCCATAGCACTTACGTCCCTTCTTTCTAAGGTCATGGAAACGCTGATAAATCGTCAGCTTATGAAATATCTTGAATCGCGGAAGCTTCTTAATGACCGGCAGTACGGTTTCCGTAGTAACAGGTCCACTGGTGATTTGATAGCTTATCTCACCGAAAAGTGGAACACATCTTTGCATAATGCAGGTGAAAACAAGATCGTTGCACTTGATATTTCTAAGGCATTTGACAGAGTTTGGCATCAAGCTCTTTTGTCGAAAATGCGTGCATATGGTATCGATGAATCTCTTCTTCTATGGATTAGAAATTACCTTTCGAACCGTTCAATTCAAGTTGTTTTGGATGGGTTCAAGTCTGATATCCACCAAATAAATGCTGGTGTACCCCAAGGCTCTGTTCTGTCTCCGACACTCTTTCTCATTTTTATTAATGATCTCTTGTCTGCTACTTCTAATCCAATCCATTCCTTCGCTGATGACAGCACCCTCAGCTTTTCATATTCGTTCCGAGACTCACGACCCTGCCCTTCGGCCGTAGAATTGGAACGGCAGCGTATGTTAAGCTCATTGAATTCCGATCTTGACAGCATAATTAACTGGGGAAACAACAACAGAGTGGAATTCAATGCTTCTAAAACTCAATGCTGTCTGCTGTCACTCAAGCGAACCCTTGTTAATCAGCCATTATCCATGAAAGCTTTCCATCCTTGGTATGTGTATCAACAGAACACTTAGTTGGAACGATCACATATTTGAGGTCGCCAAAAATGCTGCGAAATGTTTAGGTTTCCTTAATCGATGCAAGAAATATTTCACCCCCTCTGATTTGGCTTTCATTTATAAGGCGTATATCCGCCCCAAGCTTGAGTACAACGCTCATATCTGGTCTGGTGCCCCAAAGACCACCCTGCACCTACTAGATAGAATCCAAAAGCGAGCGATAAAACTTATAGGAGACAACAATGTCGCAAAGTCATTAGACTCGCTCGAACATCGACGTACCGTTTCTTCTTTGTCTGTATTTTATCGCTATTTCAACAAACGATGCTCAAGTGAGCTAGCCAACTGCATTCCTCCTCTCCATGAATTCACCCGCAATACTCGTCTCGCCAGGAATGCTCATCAGTTTGCCCTTAAGCCTACTTTCGGACGCACAGTTAAATTTAGAGACTCGTTCTTCAGCCGTACTACGCGAATTTGGAATACTCTTCCCAGCCCTATATTTCCCACAGACTACAATCCGCAGATATTTAAGACCAATGTGCACAGGTACCTCCTCTCCCTTTCTCCCTCTATACCTTCGGCCCGTGCTGTGTCTTGACCCCGGACACTTAAGGGTATTAGCAATCCCATGAGCGCGCGCAAATTATAAAAAAAAAAAAAAAAAAAATCAAAATACCCATTTAGAATATTAGACCATCTTATTAGAACTCTCAACCAGTTTTGATTGAATCACTGTTTCTTGGGTTTGCAACAAGCACGTAGCTGTGTGGTCCAAAAGTGATTGCATCAAGATCTTTTCGATACGAGTTCCGCTTTTCTTCTTGGATCAATTTATAAGACGAAAACATATCCTTGGTGTAATTTCTTATTATATTATACTGATTTCTACTCAGCTTAGATTCAATTATAATTGAAAGTACCTCCGGGATGAAATTTTCACTATTTTGACAGATGAGCCTAAATCCATGCAGTCTTTAGCATATATTGACACATTTATGGCCTTTTTTACAAGGTTTGCTGCAGCAGTTTTACCTTCAGCCCTTAAATTCATTTGCGCTGCATAAGCCAAAACATCGGCACTGAGTTCGGAACGAATGTCGGCAGTGTTTCTGCGTTTTGAATGAGCACGAAGGCCTACCACCTTTCTTCACTGGGTAGATTGTGAATTCACACGTCTCATCTAACCATGCATTTTCATTAAGTATAAATCTCTCATGATGCCTACCATGCTTGAGCCATTTCGATTTTAATTCGCCTTTTGAAGTTTCGCAACTCTTTCTATAAATCATTCATATTTTCGGCTAAACAGCTTGTTTTTTCGGTCAAAAACTCAATTATTTGATTGAATTTAGATTCCGAAAGTCTTTTTATTGCTCGAAAAGCGTTCTTCTCTTAACATTGAACTTTGGGTCGGATTCTGGAAGAATGTCCGAAAAGTTATTTTAGACATGCGCAAGAAAAAACATGCTTTTACTTTGGACTTGTGTTTAGTATTCAGGACATATTTGTGCATCAATTTGCATAAACAGTACGACGCGTCGTGGGACTCAATATGAGGACAGACTCGATTATGTGGTTACGATTTGAAATACGTCGTGCCATTTATTATACATAAAAGTCAGTCCATTTATCGATCTTTCACAAGACAACCCACTTGTCTTCGAGACAAACTTTCCAACCAGCACTAGCTCCTGATCTGCCTGGAAGACCAGCCTTAAAACTTACATCCACAATGGATCAGGAGGTGAATTCTCAATGTTATTCCATCTTCAGGATTGTTGTGAGCTTCTACTGACGTTAGGGACAGGGTGCAATGTTAATGCCGATGCAGACGATGTTGTCATCGCGACCACGATTAGGGATATTATGTAGTCGTAGTTTTCGAATTAGTTAAAAGATGGGGCCTAGGCGTCAATCCGCTGAAAACATATTTAGTCCTCTTTGCCATAAAATCTTACCAAAATCCCTTTAAAACTGAAACCCAGTTAAAAATTCCTAGGAAACTAAGTTGAAAACCCAACATCCAGAATCGCGTCAGAAATGCCTCCACGGTTCTTTACTATTCTATGAAGGACTCTCTTACTAGATAAGGGCCAAATATGTTCACTACCTTTCGTTTCACTCTACATAAATTGGTGACCAAAACATGAAAATAAATTTATATATTGGCCATGACTTTTACCCATCTTCTGGCAGTTTGTGGATCCCATCCCAAAAGAACTGCGCCGGCCTGGCAGCCAAGAATGAATCCAGCCAACTTTTGATATTCTGCTCTGATGTGAACCGTATTTCAGTCCGACCGACCGGAACAAATGGTAGTCAGAAGGAGCAAGGTCTGGGCTATAAGGCGGATGGAGTAAAACTTCCGATCCACTGTTTTCCAAATAGTTCTTAACCGGAATAGAAACGTGGGGCCGAGCGTTGTCATGATTTAAAATTATTGCCTCGTGTCGCATATTCCGGGCGTTTTTTCGGCTACTGCTCTCTTCAATCGGATTAATTGTGTTTGGTAGCGTTGTCCATTGATGGTTTCACCCGGTTTTAGCAGCTCATAATACAGCACACCCTTCTGATCCACCCAAATACACAGCATTACCTTCGAGCCATGGATATTCGGCTTTGCCGTTGATTTGGGCTGGGTTTCACATATGATTTTTTGTTCTTCGGGTTGTCGTAATGGATCCATCTTTCGTCACCAGTAACAATCCGATGCAAAAATTACCAAAATACGATGACTTTCGGCAGCAGTTTTCTTCATATTAAAGTAATGAACAAGAACTCCCCGCAGCAAAAACACTTGTTCAGGCACAAAGTTCGACATATTTTAGTAAAAAAAATTATTATTGTTTACGCATCAAATGAATGACATGTACTGAAATGACGTACAATGACAGTAGCTTTCCAGCGCATGTTCCAATGGAATAATACAAGTTACGCCATCTCTTAGCTAACCGTACGAATAAAGTTATATACCCAATAAAACACCAATAGTGTGAGATTTACAATTGATTGTGGGTTTATTTTGAAGCAACATACATGTCATTATGCATCAAATAGTATATAATTCAAATAGCCGCTCGGGTTTGTTGGCAGTGAAATCGGTCCAATTATGAATTATTATAAGTGCGGCGTTATTTCGACATGAGCCTCTCCTATAGGGTTCAAATGGGGACTACCACCCCGGGTGGTCCACTGGCTCTGTAGTCAAGCGCATACTACTCTAAGGTGTCGCGATTTGGTAGAAGCACTGGTGTTCTGCACCCAAGCACTGGAGCACTGGTGTTCTGCACTCAATGGAGAAACACAGCTGATTTAGATGTGCGTTACATTTTCTTTACTGCACTCAGGAAACGCAAAAAGAACAGCTTCCGTAGAAACATCCGTAGCTGAAGAGTTGTCTTCTCGACGCGTGTAATGACGTTTGAACTCATCCAGTTTTGTTGACCAGCATTTTCAAAGTTCTTGCGAAACTGGCGACGAAAGCTACCACTTTCTGTTTTGATGGTTTTTATCAGAAGTTCACTTTGTTTGGGCAGTTGTTCTTCGAGCTTTTGCAGGGAGAGGATCGAGTTACTGTCGTTCGCGATTGCTGGGCATTGTGTCTGCTACGGAGAAGAGGGCAGGGATCTGGACGCAGAGGCTTTTGATCCTGTACTCATTTTAGTTTACTTACAAATTTGAAAAAACTAAAGAAATCTTGAGACGCGGAATATTGCCTTAACTACACGATTTCAAATAAGGTGATTCATATGTTGACTTTAGTCTATTTCACTTAGTTTAGTGAACGAGAACGGAGTACAGGCTTTAAAAAATGCAATAAATCGGAAAACTCAAGGCAAAGACGTCTATTCACTATTGCACTTCATTCTCTCTTACTCATTAATCTCCCGCTGCTACATTTACACTGCGGTCAGCAAGGCTTATGCGGAGAGAACTACGTCCGGACACTTTATCATCCTGGGCAGATCCACACGTGAAAACACAAACCGCGTGATACACAAGCCCCTCTTCGAGAAGAATTTCTCAGCCGCCAAATCGCCCAGATAATACTGGGGCGTCGCCCCAGACGCTGGAGGGTCCTCTGTGAGTTTTCACAGATGGATCGAAGGCCGACTAAAGCGTGGTCGCGGGTGTCAATTCTAAGGATCTAAACATTCAATTGCTATCTGCCGACTACCAAATTACCGTGACTATAAACTATATCCATTAAGGAAGCTCTGTCGTGGCTAAAAAACAATGTCATCTGTTCAGCCAGGCAGCGATCAAATCTCTAAGTTTAATCACATTCAGCTCAAAGACTTCCCTGAATTGCCGCCTCATCTCTCAATGAGATGACCAAGTATTTTCGCATCCAACTTATCTGGGACACTGTGACATTCCAGGGAATTGTGAAGCAGACGAACTCTCTGGAAAGGGTACTAGCTCCGTACTCTTTCCGGATGGAGATCCACCATCTGTGCCGATGGCTACTGCAATGCTTGAAATGCTCACTAACGCAAAGCGTAGATGGTCTACCGGCAATGCGTGCCTCACTACAAAACATATATGGCCTATTATTGATCCTAAACGCCCATGCAACCTGATCAGAATGAGTACACCGCATCTTAGAACCATTTCCGGCGTCATAACCGTGCCATTGGAATACATGCCGCCAGATTAAGCCGCCCCTATAACGATGAGCAAGAAGCTGCTTATTGCACATCCGCTGTGCTACTGCAGTGCTCTATCCTCCCGAAAAAACGTCACTTAGTCGCCTACTATTGCAACAACCTGGCGGAACTTAGTTGCAGTCATCTCCACTGCTCTATCAAAAGCGATAACTGGTTTGCGGAATACGATCAATCAGATCCACGAGGTAACACAACCGAAGTAGCCACTCTGGATAGCAGAATCCTAACCAGGCCCACCGACGTTTGGCAGCTGCTTGCATCAGCGACGCTCTCCTGGTGGCATACTTAACCGGGGCCTAAAAGCTCAGCATGTTGCCAAGCATTTCCAACCAGGAAGCGCGCGTATTCCACTTTCATGCGACTGGTTAAGAGAACAGCCTCAGTTTTACTTATCAGGTGGGGTGATCGTCCTGGGGAGGAGTGGGGTGATTGAGAGTAGGCCAACATGTTTCCTATGCCATCGGACCATCTACGATCGATGACGATGCTTTGCAGTAGTGACTGCCATGAATGGCATCACTTTTTGAACGGAGCGCTGAACTAGTGCCCTTTCTAGCTAGTTCGTAAGCTAGTCACATTGTCCCTTCAACCCCATAAGATGAATACTATAATACTTATCCACCTCGTCAAGCGATATGGGCGGCAGTTCAGGGTCTCTCAAGTCAATCTTCGAGTTCAAAGATGACTCCCTCCCGGCCTTCAGTCCAGAAGTCAACTTCAAAGACAGCGAATTCTGAACAATTTGCCTCACAAGCAATTCCCATGATCGCCGGCCGACATATGACAACGAAGTCAGCAAACAAAAACCCACTGGACAGTGGACGCCTCATCGCTTCATTCATAAACCACACAATCAACTGACGACAGACAATTTCAGGGATTTGCGTAACAAAAGACTAGATTACTGCCCGTCTGTCGGCACTCGGTAACGAGACAAGCTCATATCACCGTCACACAAGGGACCGGAAAATTCATAATTTTCCAAAATTACACCGTCCCTGTGAATTGCTGCGCACACATCATCCGGCATTCGTGCACATCGTTGTCGCATCTAATCCCGCATTATCCCATATCCAAACAAATTCCATTACCGCATCCAGTAGCTGTTTGAATGTCTTATCCTTGCCAAGAAAAGCAGAAAAAAGACATCGCAAACCGGATTAAGTGTATTTACCTGACAGATTCCTCACATATTCACACCTTCCACCGAGATGCCGTCACACATGCACACGGAATTGACTTCTTAAATACACCGAATGACACCAGAAATGAATGAGCAAAGGAAAGGACACCCGAACTGTGTCTTCGATCCGCAATGTGGCACACAAATCCAGTCCATCGTCGCCTCACTCGCTCTTGCTCTTGGTCTTACTCCTTCTGCCTGGTGCTTACGTTAAGCGCATGACAAAAGGACATTCGTTATGATATCCCATATCCGTGTGTACTGTGTACCGTATTCACCGTTGCATGGAATGTTATGCTCTCCCCCTGACAGGGAAGGTAATTGGCATAAATTCGGGGATAATTCAATTTCAGGATCAGTCACTCAATCTCTTAGGGAAAAACGTCATATTTTCATCGTCTCCTCGTTCTGTGTTCCTTTCAGTGGCAATCCTCTGTGTTCAGTGCTCAGTGCTCAGTGCCCCCTCCCCCTGTATGTGTGTCATTTTAAGGGCACACAAAGTCGCCAGTCTCGCCTGATGGACTGGGAGCAGGAAGGTGACATACATTTTCTTTGCCATTATCCTTATCCCAGCAGAGAGCCTGTGTAGCGTGTTACGTGTGAAACGAACACACGACTGCTCTTCCATTATTTACGCGCGGAATGAAGGAACGCACAATGCGGTTCGGCAGCAGCAAGGACGACAACGACGACAGCCACACGACGAAAGTGAAAACGGAACAAAAAATAAAAAAAATACATTCAGTCGCCGGCGACCAAGGGAATGGGAGTCCTTCCGTTTCTTTTGATTTAATATTTAAAAATCTCTTTGTAGCCGATGTGGGCGGAAGGTCCTGGAAACGAGATGAAAGGCACTTTTACTCCCGTCGTCGCTCCGGTTTGGGGTTTGCCTGGCCACTCTGCGGAATGACGTCGCGGAATGCCAAGGAAAACGGAAGTATTTCAAAGTTTGCCTTTCATGTGGTCACCGCCAGCGGTGGGGTGGCCGCAGAAAAATGCACGAAAGGACCGCATTTGGTCGCTCGGCTTGAGGACATCTGTTGATTAGCGAAATTCACGAAGACTACTACACTCCACTTGATTAATCAAAGCCCGTGCAGGTGTCCTTGCCGATGCCGCTGACATATGCGCTGCCAGAGTGCGGAGGGCCAGCAGGCAACCCTCCCATTAGGCGGGGCTCAAGTTCAATTAAAATCCTTCAGCGACAAGCCTGACAACAATGCACAATTATTTTGGGATATAACCGTCATCGTTGTTGTCACCACCATAGCCGGTGGTGGTGGCAACGGCGCGGCGATGCTGACGTCGGTGACGGTGGTGGTTCGTTGGTTGGTTCAGACACGTCTGGGGTGAGCCGTAAGATCCTGCCGCACATTTGAGCCGACAACAGGGATTAATATGGTGGTAGCTGCTGGCAGCCAGTGGTGTTGACGTTTCACCCTCCTCCGGTTCGCTGAAGATGTGATTAAGTTTCTGGACGTCACTGTGCACGGCACTGGGGTGCACAAACGCACCCTTTCGTCGGTCGTGAGTAGCGTCGTTTAAATTCAAGTAAATGTCCCTGTTGCAGGGCGCACTGGAAATAACAATGAAATTACGGGCTCGGCCTCGGCCCCGGCTGTGTGTGATGCTGGGCGCTACTGGGTGCTGTGGCCTATCATTTCGAACAAATCACATGCAGAGTGGGATGCCACGCGATGCCGCGCCGTGCAATGGGTGCTGCGTGGAAACACAGCCTTTGTTTTCTTTTGTCGGTTTAAGGACATGTAAGCCGTTTAATGATTGAGCAGCACATTTCAGATTTCGATTGAAGGGAAGTCAGCTTGGCATTGACTGATGGCTGGCAGTGAAATACCTTTTCTTTGACTGGACTGATGCTTTTGTCTGAGATGGGTGCTTCCTTCAGATGGAGGGGTGCCGAGAGATAGTCAAGAGGATCTGGAAAAGGCAGTGGAAACTCAGAGAGATTAGGTTCAGAGACCAGCGCACGATCAGACGACGATAAGAGGACGACTAGAGAATGTACAGAGGCCACCAGAGACCACCAGGATCGATCAGGAGACCAGAGATAACGAGAGGACCAGAGACCACTAGAGGACCTGAGACCACCAGACGACCTGAGACCACCAGACGACCAGAGACCATCGGAGGACCAGAGACCATCGGAGGACCAGAGACCACCAACGGACCAGAGACCACAAGAGGACCAGAGCCCACCAGAGGACCTGAGACCACCAGACGACCAGAGACCACCAGACGACCAGAGACCACCAACGGACCAGAGACCACAAGAGGACCTGAGACCACCAGACGACCAGAGACCATCGGAGGACCAGAGACCACCAGACGACCAGAGACCACCAACGGACCAGATACCACAAGAGGACCAGAGCCCACCAGAGGACCTGAGACCACCAACGGACCAGAGACCATCGGAGGACCAGAGACCACAAGAGGACCAGAGCCCACCAGAGGACCTGAGACCACCAGACGACCAGAGACCACCAGAGGACCAGAGACCATCGGAGGACCAGAGACCACCAGACGACCAGAGACCACCAACGGACCAGAGACCACAAGAGGACCAGAGCCCACCAGAGGACCTGAGACCACAAGAGGACCAGAGCCCACCAGAGGACCAGAGCCCACCAAAGGACCAGAGACCATCAGAAGACCAGAGGACCAGAAGACTCGAAGTCTGCTTGACCATGACACATGCCACGAGTCCGGCGCGAATCCTGATCTCATCTAAAGCCTGAAGGAGACTAACCCTGACCGCCAAGGTTCCAAGGAGTGAATCCTTCAGATGTCCATTCATAAATTTTCTTCTGTCTAAAATGTGCTCCACCCATCACGCCCTCGTCCCACATTCAAAATGTCAACCCACTTAATAAATACCGCTTTTTTTTACACCCTTACAACATGACAACGTCGTGATTATTTTCGGTTTACAACTAAAAGGAGTCGTGCGTCACCCACCCCCTTGCGGCGTATTACCAGCCCAGCTGTGCTTCGGCCTCTCGTACAGCGCACCCGAAAAGAAACAAAAAAACAGCGCACAAAAAACTAGAGCAAGTGTGGGCGAAATTGTGACAATTCCTCGTTGTGTGCTCGCAGCTTGTGCTCGTCCTTTTTGTATTCGTCCTTGTTTCCTTGTCGTATTACTGGTTTTTTTTTTACGGCACTGCAGTCGGGCGATTCGATTCGGTTCACGCCGAAAATCAGTAATTGAAAATTATCGAAACGGTTGTTACGTAATTGCGTTCCGTTTCGTTTCGTCCTTTTTTTATCGCTTTTCAGCTTTTCAGTCGTCATTGTTGCCCGCCTTGACTGCAACGAGTGGGGTTGCGACGGGGGATGGAGCAAGAGTGGGAGGGTGTACACGCTCATACAGTGCACATCTCCCATCCGCACATAGATGCGGGCCACCGCATATCCTTTCTCCTTGGGCTCAGTCCAATATCAACGGTCGTCGGTCGTCGGTTTGGTTTTTCGGTTGCTGTGGTGCCCGCGATGGTAACAAGCAAAAAATGATTTTAAATTAAAATCCTGATGCGCGTATTGATGGGATTCCCTTGTTGTTTTGTTAGAGAGGTCCTTATTAGAGAACGCTCCAGGAGTGATGGGCGCGACGAGATGCCAGATGTCGGCGGATGGCGGAGGCGGACGGAAGGGCGGATATGTGTTCGTTCTATTGGGAAATTGATTGGCTCTGTGATTGAAAAGTGTCAGGAAGGGGAATGGTTTTGAAGTTTACATCGGAGGATAAAGGACGAAGCAAAACGACTCCTTGGCGTAATGTCTTGTCGGAATTGTGTTCCTCCTCATGGTTCTCAAATTAATTTGCTCGCCAATGCGATTTGCCTTCTTTTATGGCAGCGGCAACGCATAGTGTTAAGGGTAGCAGCTGATGGTGGGTGGGTGGTTGGTTGGTTGGTTGGTTGGTTGGTTGGTGTGTGCGTGCGTGTGTGTCAGTTCTCGCGAATTTTTCTAAGGAATTTAATTAAATTATTTTCCGAGCTGGAAATTACACCACGAGCTGGATGAAAATTACGACCAAACTCGAGATTAGAGCGTCGAGACTCAGTCAACGCAGTCGACTCAGTCGACTGATATCAAAGGGACCCTGCTTAGGGGCATGTTTAATTTGAAAAGAATATGCTAGTCCACAGGCATGGGAGTGATTTTTTGTGTGTTCTTTTGCTCCCTCTTCGTGAATACATTTTCGTCGTCCTGTTGAATGAACTGGCATGCATTTGGGTGGGATTCCTTTGCTAATCATTGTCTGGCGAGTCCAAGGCAAATTTAAAGGGATCTCATTAGGTCCGTGTGCATCTGGGGCATGCGAAGCACTTGACTGTGCGCGAGCGAGCTGAATGCTTTTTTTCTAGTCTGCTGCATATCTTGAGGTTAAGGAGAACAATGCTTTCAGACAAGCACAAGTGTGGCTCCAAATTTTTCACGTGGCACCGGATGATCACGTCCAACAGTTCCCCTAGAGCTTCTATGTAAAATTGTCTAGTTCTTTGTACATGCAAGTGCAGGGCAGGCTCTTACAATTATTGAGGACTGCCTTTTATCTTCATCTTCCACAATCTCTGCAAGAGTTGCCACCGGAGACTAGCCTTCATCTGCCACGAGGACAGCACAGAAACAGTCTCCTATGCTGACTCTTGTTCTGATTTTGGTCACCTTGTACTCATGACAAAGTCCAATTAGTCTAGTCCGCTGCAACATTGGATGGCCGCGTCTAAGTTCTCTCACATAATTAGAGAAGTTCCATCCAATATATCGAGCGTGTACCATCCACACTAAGTTGTCTGATGTGAGCAGTAGTGCTTTGATCAATTGCACTGTCCCTTAACGAATGATCCTTATTCGGACCAGTTGCTCTGTTCTTTTGTTGCCAGCCAGGTTGATCTAACGAGTATCAAATGCGTTAATCATGATCCGTCCTATATTTTATACAGAGTACAGCAAACGCAACAGAGGGCGCCTGCGTCTAATGTGGTGCACATATGTCTGAAAGTGGAGAAGGCCTTCAACCAACTTGGTGTGCTTAGGTGGCGGCAGCCAGAGATCGCAGCTGCTAAAGAGGATTGTTAGCTGAGGCCCATGTTCAAGTAGCGCGACAAAGGAAGAAAAAGCCATTGAGGTCATCTAGGTAAAGTTGAATAGACTAACTTATCGGAAATTACCGAATTTCTACGGACAGCCTGGAAATCTGTCAATTCGTCAAGTGAGCACTCCCTTGTCTGTTGATGTTGATGCTGTCGATGCTGATGCTGTTGATGTTGATAGCTGTTCGCAATTCTGTCGAATATCCTCCTTAAGGGCTGCGATTTTCTGAGGCTTGTCGGCATGAACCCACGACTTCAAGTAGCCCCAAAGATAGAAGACTGGGATGGCAATCTTGCTGGCCATGCCAAATTTCCAAAAGGACCAGGAAACTCACACTTCACAATATCCATAGTGGCTCGTGCTGTGTACGCGGCTGCACCGTCTTGTTGAAACCACATGTTCACCAAGCCCCGCTCATCCAATTCAGGCAGTAAGACGTTGTTTATCATGACCTTGTAGCATTAGCCAGTAAAAATTACCGTATTCCCGATGGCGTCCTCAAAAAAAATACTCCTCCCGTGTGAACGCGGGACCACCCAACGGCTTTGAGTGGATGTAATGGTTCTTCGCGTATCACACGCCGATTTTCAGTGCACCAGAAACTAAGACGTAACCGCTAAAATGGAAATGCGCCTCGTCGCTCATGATGATTTTCGACACATCTTCCGATAGGATGATTCATTTTGCTCCCCCTTTGCACATTCGTGTAATAACATTATTCTACGTAGAAAAAAGCAAGTTCGATTAATGAAATTATGTTAAATAGAGTCATGTATATTCATCATGCACAGTGGCCCGTGCAATCCGCATTAACCTTTGTGATCTAATAAAAAAAAAATGTATTAAATTCACGTGCAATTGTAACCTGTGTCTCTATTGCCGTTGAATATGTAACCTGTGTCAAGAATCTTGGTATAATGTGCAACAGTGAACTAACATGGACTGACCATATAGACAGTTCAGTGTCAAAAGTAAAGGGTGATTTTTTAAACGCTACAGGAAAGCTTTTCAAAAAAAAGAAAAACAAAATAAAATTCAGAAAAATGCGTGAAATCTTTATTTGAATCGATAGTACGGTCCATATAATTTAATGTTTGAAGATTATTTCATGCAAATGTTGACCTTGACTGCGCCTCAAATGGTCCATCCGCTTAGTCCAATTTTGGCATACTCTTTCCAACATTTCGGCCGGTATCTCACGAATAAATGCTTCAATGTTGTCTTCCAATGCGTCAATTGAAGCGGGCTTGTCTGTATAGACATGAGCTTTAACATAGCCTCACAAAAAATAGTCTAAAGGCGTTAAATCGCACGATCTAGGCGGCCAATTAACCGGTCCCGAACGTGAAATAAAATGTTCACCGAACTCGCCCCTCAATAAGTCCAATGTTGCGCGTGCTGTGTGGCATGTGGCACGGTCTTGTTGCAACCACATGTCATGCAAGTCAAGCTCTTGCATTTTGGGCAAAAAAAAGGTGGATATCATCTCACGGTAGCGCTCACCATTCACAATTACGTTACGATTCGCATCATCTTCGAAGAAGTACGGTCCAATGATGCCACCAGCCCATGAACCGCACCAAACTGTGACTTTTTCTGGATACATTGGTAGCTCTTGCAATGCTTCTGGCTGATATTCACTCCAAAATCGACAATTCTGCTTATTTACGTTACCATTGAGAAAAAAATTAGCTCCGTCGCTGAACACAATTTTTCGGTAAAAAAGTGAATCTTCGGCCAACTTTCCAAGAGCCCATTCACCAATAATTTGCAAGCGTTGTTCGTTTGTAAGACGATTCATGGTTAAATTATAGACCAAACTGAAGATGTTTGACAGTGAAACAAAACACGAAACGTGCGTCAGCTGTTTAAACCAGTTTTGCCAAAAAGATAATAGCTAAAAAATCACCCTTTATATGCGTCTCTTAGAGGATTTAAAAATTGTTAAAAGCAATCAACGCGACTGCATGGTATGTCTTTAACCGCCGAAGATTTGATCATGTCTCGGACCAACGTCGCATTCTCTTTGGATGTGAACTGGAAGCATTATTAAGCTATAGATCATGCATCATACTCTTCGCTATCTATATGAAAAATTAACTTTTTGTCGATCGAGTCGTAATATGACGTTTAAACCCTCTGTTCATACATGTTTAACATCGCGCAGGCATTTCTTCATTCATGCTTCATTTAACTTCACAGGTACGGTCCAAGACCGAGTACAGACATTTTTGTTCAGCCTGTTTTACTTATCTGTCCAACATGAACTGACATAATTTCCAAAATCTACTTTTAAATTGGTTGCATGTAAATTTAATTTTAATATTCCAGAATTACGCCTTCATATTCAAAAATTAATATATTCAAATCTATAAATTGAAATGTATGTATATATGTCACTATCACGTTATTTATATAATGTTATATTTAAGACCTGTACTATTAAGAGAGTATAGCACTCTTAATGTACAGCGATACTACCTAAACAATAAATGAAATGAAAATGAAAATTCGATTCACGTGAAATGAAATCCAAGTGTACGTGCCACATGCTAATTCAGGTTCCTGCTAAGCTCACATACATCTTGTGGTCTAGTGGATTTTTGTAGAATCCAAGGTTTCTGGGTTAATCGAGATTTGATGCACGGTTCTTCTCACTAAGCCACTACTGTCGCGACGTGTTTTCAGTCTACACCTTGGCGTGTACATTGTTAAGGTTTTCGGATGCCTAAACTTACCAGCCAACTAGGAGAACTATGTGCCGTTTTGATAATTACCAGCTTAGTCCTATTTTCCATACATCTTCAATGTCAGGCAGATTGAGGTTAAGAATTCATCTGTGCTTCGTGATTGCATTTCACGGCCCCTTTAAGTGACATTATCACTTCAGCCTATGGTAACCATCAGTTTCCCTATGGCGTGCGAAGAGAGAATCATTGTTTTCAATGCAGCAGATGGATACACGGACCTGATCAGCAAACAGTGACGCCATAAGTTAATATTGCTCTGGCGATAGTCGTCAAATGCGAAGTTTAGTGACGTCCTTGTCAACACCAAGAAACACCACATTGGTCAACAGTTTTAATACCAAAAGTTTGTTAATCTCGTAAGACTTTTGTAAGGGGTGGTTAAATTTTAAGGGCTGATGTTGAATGTGAACCACACCTAAACGTCAAGTTTTTTTCTGTATTTCATTTGACATTTCCCAATTTTAGACTAATTCAATTTGAATCATATACAATCGAGCAAAGTTATTCAGGCTTATTATGAAAATGGGCGTTCAAATCCAAATGCACTTCGTGATTTTTTTCGTCAGCATAATCGACCAAATGTAGCCACATTTTTATCGGTAACAAGCAGAATTGCCACATTTGGGCAAATGAGAATCCACGAGTGATTGTCGAAAAACCAATGCACCCACAAAGAGTGACTGTTTGGTGCGGTTTATGGGCTTGCGGCATCATCGGGCCGTATTTTTTCCAAAATGAGACCGGTCAGGCAGTTACTGTGAATGGTGTTCGCTATCGTGAAATGATAACGAACTTTTTATGGCCCGAATTAGAAGATATGAATGTGGACGATATGTCGTTTCAACAGGACGCTTGCCACTTGCCACACAGCTAACGAAACAATGGCTCTTTTGCGCGACAAATTCAATGGCCCTGTTATCTCACGTGGTGGCGATGTCAATTGGCCGCCAAGATCATGTGATTTGACACCGTTGGATTTTTTTCATTGGGGTTATTTGAAAGAAAAGGTGTACGTCGATAAGCCAGCAACAGTTCAAGAGCTAAAGGATGAGATAATTCGGCACATTAACGGCATAGAACCTCAATTATGCTTCAGCGTCATCGAAAATTTGGACCATCGGATGGAGGTGTGCCGGCGAGCTCGCGGCAGCCATTTGGCCGATATTTTGTTCTATACATAATTAAACCATACCAATATTATCATAATAAAAAGAAATGAAAAAAAATTCCTAAATAATTTGTGTTTTATTCAAAATCAACATCAGCCCTTAAAATTTAATCACCCTTTAGAAGCTGCCCGGTTTAACAGGAAATGGAAAGCACGACCTTGGCGTCCTACTTTGTCGACAATATCCTTCGATAGTCCACAACGCTTATTCTCCTACTGGATAGCCTCAGATTAATCAGCCGGGTTGCAAATTGAACCTAGTATGGTCTAGTTGCTTCTCCAAGTATTTAACAACAAAGTCGAAGAAAGGCAATGTCAGCGATCTGGTCGCGTCTTAAGGAGAGGATGGACCGTTGCTTCGATCGAACGTTGCTTACTTTCGATCATGGCATGAGTGCCTGTGGCATGTGTCACTAGATGACTCTAGACAACATCGAAATACTTCAGCTGATTGCAAAAATTCACGAGACTCCACATGTCTAATACAAGACAGAGGTGTGAGAGGTGATACAGACGATGAAAAGAAGTCCACATGCATGATACCGAGACGAATGTAACCACAAGCGCGTGGAACCGTTTGAAGAGAAGAACACGTTCCCCTCCCAAAACGTAGCACATTTGAAAGGACCCAACAGCAAATCAAATGAATATCATGAAGACTGCTATGTTCAACTGGACAAATCGTGAATTTGAACCAGTCTCAAACCTCGTCACTTATGTCTCCTGCAAAGGAAGCCAAAAGTTGAGCGACAAATTCATTCCCGAACTTGACCCACCAACGAATCTTCAAAAATAAGCACACCCCTCCCCACCCCATCCGAACCGAATGACCTGAAAAATTGAGAATAAAGGGATACCAGTCATATTAACACCAATCAGCGAAACGAGTTATTTCCCAACAGAGTTGTGCAAAAACAACCACCCCAACCCCATCCGCGGTGTTTTTCATATTTTTTTTCTCTGCCATCAAAAGCACGAAATACTCGTTGGAAGTGTGCTAGAAGTTAGTTATTTGTAGTCCCGTTTGAAGCACAACTTAAGCCTCGAGTTGTTAACCAATAAAATCACTTCTATCGTGCTGAAATGAAATCCCTGCAAACTCGATTGCCGAGCGCCGCCGGACAACGCGTACAACGCGATTCACCTCATGACTGTATGCAGGATTGCATGCAATCATCAAGGACACAGTTTGTGCATGCCGAGCCCTATGCCGACCGAACCTCCCCGCCCACCAGCCAAGAGGATGCAAATTGGAAACGAAATTGTTTAGAATATCCACACTCGACGAGTGTGTTGTTGAATTCGATTCGATTTCTGTTTTTTTTTTTTTTTCGTTCCTGTTTGCATTCGCTGTACACTGGTACACTGTACACATCTAAACAGCGGGCACTGGGCCGCATCGCATCGAGGACGAACTGGTTCGCTATAAAATATGAAAATATCCCGCTTAATTCATCCCTCCGTGTCGCATACCGTCACCTAGTCACACAGTGGCCCGTGCAATCCGCCAGTTATTGCATCGTAAAAATCCGCTCTCACACGTTATCATCTCAACCAGTTGCAAGTGGGCGGTGGGCGATGGTCGATGGGCTCGACACCGGGACACGGTACCCCATTAGCCGGGTCGAGTGTATCACACACTGATTTATGCATGTATGCGGGGAGGGCTGAAAAAAGGGATTTTCTAATTCGCACACCCTAATACAAGCCGCCACCACACCGCATTCGACTGTGCCGCCGCGCCACAGCAATATGGCCGAGGTGGGTCCGTGCGCTGGCGGTGGTGCGTGTGCGTGTGTGTGTGGTGGTGTCATGTCATGAGGGTGGCCGCGCGGGGACGACGACGACGACGACGTGGAAGAGTAGTTTTATGACAAAAGGGTTCAAATTTAATAACCGCTCAGAATTGGTGATTTTCATTTTTTTTTTGCCGCTGTTGCTGTTGTTGTTGCTGCTCTGCGCCTTCTGCCTTGTGCGGCTCCGTCAGGCCCACCCCTTCGCAACCCCATCTCCACGAGCAGACTACCGCCGCAGGGTGTGGATAGAGTTGAGCTGAAAAGCGCGCGCACACACCAGCACGCACGGGGTGGGCACATATTTGTGTGAAATGTGAATATTTTATATTTTTATGTGTACATTAGGGGGTTGTATTGTGTGTTTAGTTGCGGAGATCCTGAAAGGGAATTGGAAATGTTCGCGCTGTGCTGAGTTGGTTTTGCTGCTGCAGCACTCCATGTGGTGCTTCCAGATATCAACAAAAACACAAACGAACTGGTTTGGGGTTTGTCCCTCACACACACACACACGAGGCAGCGAGTGCAGCCCTCTTGTGTGACGGGATGATGCCAGTAGGACGCGCACGGAAGTAAGCAAAAGGATAGCTTCCTCCCTGTGGACAAGCAAACATAACCGCTTTGTTTGTTTCGTTTTCATTTTCCCAAAAAACCCACCCCATGCACGGGGGTTGGGGGGGTGGGTGGTAGAGACACTGAATGAAATTTGCATTGGGCATTGCATTCAAATGGCCGAGTCCGAGTTCGAGTTCGAGCCCTTCGCTGTTGAATGAGCCCCTGTGGGTGGGTGTGCGGACACATTCATCACACGGACACGAGGCCATTCATTTTTCTATTTCCGAATCGCGTGGATGGTGAAATTTTAATAAATCTAAGCATCGACAATAATTGAATAACTTCCGCTCCGGTTGATGTTAGATATCTGTGCGATCTATGCGCCGGAATGTGCTGCTGAGGCGCGGCGTCCCAGCGCACCGCTCTGCTGATGTTGATGCGATGCGTCGAGGACTGTAGCCGGCCATTGTGTTGATTTGCAAATGAAAAGCTGGAATTTTTGCGCCGGGCCAGCATTCATTCGGGCCAGCAGCGGTATTTGTGTAATGAATTACGGATTTGCGCTCGGATATTCGAAATCAATTTGAAACTGGTGTCCTTGATGGGATTTTATTTGAAATTTCCACCATTGCTGCGCCTGGTGAGCCTGATAATCTGAGCAATTTTTCACCGGAGAGGGGGGGCGTTCACCGCATTCAGTTGCAGCAGAAGGTGGGGGCGGTTAAGCCGCTTTTCGATCGGTAATTAAGGGCATTTCGGGCTTTTAATCTCTGGCATTGTGCACAACCACTGTCGGGGAGTAGATTCAGCATGCAAGAGAAGGTGAATTGAAGGAAGTCCTTGAACGGATTAATAATTTGTTTGGTTTATTCTAACGACGTCGTGGTTCGATTTTGGCCACTTCCGCCTAAGCTGCACAACTCAGGCCCAAGGCATGCATAATTGTTTGCCAAAACCAGTTCCCTCTTGAAGGGCTCTTTACGTTCTGTAAAAAGGAGGCCTACTGACTGTCAGTTGTAGCCGAACAGTCGGATGATAAAACTTGTCACTAAGGGATCAGAGCACCTTTGTTGAATTTGTTTGACGTGTAGACGGAGATGCACAGACCACTGGGCTACATTTGCGTCAGCCATCAATCTGGACCAAGGAAATCTTCGATCATCAGTCAGTAACGAGGTCAAAGGCAGACAACTCTTGTCAAGGGCCTATCGAGGCTACTGCTCAATGCAACCTCTGACAACCTTGAAACTCACACAAGAGACCAAGTTGATATCAGATCTCAATTGTCACTCTTACGCCGTCATGCACTTTGATGGTTAGAGAAGCTCCGACTCTTGAGTCTTGAAGTACAAACGGTGCCGACTATACAAGCTCCCTCCCTCTAGGATCTACGATCTAGGCTTGTGCACCATTCAGGCTTCGGACCGAAGTATCGTCGACTTTTGACATGTGCGGTAGAGCAACAGAGGACGTCCACAGTTAATGTGACGCATTTATGTGGATATAGGACTTCAGCGTCATTTGTTGCTGTCCTCTGCGAACTCTTGATTCTTGAGTCACTTGTGATTAAGAATTAGTTGGACGAACAATCTTTCTATTTTTAACCGGCCCTAGGCGGGCACTCTAAGCTAAACTTATGTCTTTCGATCCAACGTGTGTTTGAGTCGGCCATCCACATTTGATGGGGCGATTGTAGAAGAGGAGCGGTACCACATGTTTGTCTTGCATCACCGTGCTTATCCAATTGAAGGAATGCCACTGCGAGGATGAAGGTGTTATGATGTAGCCTCTGGTGGTATTGAGGATTGGAGTAGTAACCCCCAAAGACCAAGATCATCACTCTGGCAGTATGAACGCGATTCATCCTCAGCTGGAAGATGTTGTATAAAACCTCATTGAGGTAGAATTTTCTATACTGGGACTCTGGTGTTCTGTAAAGGCGAGGGCAAGCCCTAAGACAAGCCCTCTCAAACACGTGAATCTTTTCCATCAAGCTTGCACTCACGTTGAACCACACGGGACAGCCATAGGTGAGCATTGGCCGGATGAGGGCCATGTAGCGGATTACCTTCACCCTCGCATCGAGTTAGCTGTTGTAAAACAGTCTCTTTGTAAGAGCGAAAGCACCTCGGGCTCGGGCTAGAGCAGCATCTACACGTTCGTTAAAATATAGATATTGATCTAGCCGGACTGACTACAGTTCATTTGCGCTAGTGGTTGGTCCTGTCCTCCAACAACTGAGAACTGAGAACATATCCGCCGAGGCATTATACACGGACTTCCTAAAACAGAATGGTTGCCGAGTTCCAGTCGTCGCAGTTTCGCACGAACGAATCGACGTCACTCGATCTTTTTGCCTGATCTGCACACGATCAAGTCGTCGGCGTACGCAATTACATGAGAAAGGGAAGTCATCAGGTCGCTTATGCACCCTGTTGCTGATGCATTCCTCTTTAAATGATCATGTTGCGAAAGTGATCAGATCCGCAAAAGCGGGGGAGGCAATCAGAGAGGAAGGACATATGCCTAAAATTCCCATAAAGTCATAAACCCATAGAATCCGCGTTTGTACGGCATCCGTCCGTCTGGACCAGATTTGAAAACCGGATAAAGCGTATTAACTTACCTTTCACAGCAATTCGAATCGGCAACCCCTCTAACCAAGGGCAGGCACTCAACCAACTGCACTATCCAGCCGTTAACAATAGAGGCATGATCTGCCAGAATTCCGCACTGTTAGCATACGCCGATGACATGGGCTTCATTGCCAGAATGCAGTGAGCCATCAATGCGGCGATTGCTAGCATTGGGAAGAAAGCGGCTGTTTCGTCGGGCTCAGGAGTAAATGGAGTAAATGAAGGTCTCTCGAAGGACACAGCTGACTTTATATAAGAAACTGATCATTTCAGTGCTGCTGTACGATGCACTGATGCATGGATAATCTGAAAAGCTGGTGCAGAAGTCCCTTGGTTAGAGGGGTTGAGAAATGTTCTGCGTGCGATCTTTGCTCCGCTTTGTGTTGATGGCATGTGTAGGAGATGATTCAATGGCGTGTACAGCGTCTGTACCAGTGTCTACGAATCCACCCCCCAAGGGAGCACTTGGACAGCTTGACTTCGATTTCAAACCTGCTAGAGAGACTAGATAAAAAAGCCCTCAACCAACTTAGGTAGTGTTCGAAACTGAAGGCAATTAGACAGAGCTGGCTAGAGAGTCTTGTTGATTGAGGCAAGAAGAAGAACAGCCTTCATTTGAAACAGCTGCTACTTACCTTAACACGACGGACTTAAGGACTGTGCTCAGAGAAAGTCCTCAGCCAGGATCCTAAACTGGAACTCAACAAGCAACTGACAAATAAGCTTCGACACAAAATGTCAGTGTCCAGCACAAACTAAACCGTCAGCAGTTGTTTCTCCAAGTTGGCAGATTGTCCATGTCGTGTCTTGTTATAGCCAATACCAGGCAGTAACGACACATGATAATCTTTGAAAGCGGTTGTGACGTTCGCGTCACGATTTCGTCAAGTTTTGAGGTCTTCAAGTTGACGACATATTTACGTGCAGGCGGACGAATTTGGCTGTTAGGGGAATTCATGTTGATGCGTGGATAATGAGGGAGCTAGGATGGTTTGTTGCGAATCGAGAGAGATCCTTCTCCATTCAGGCCTGTCCACCAAAGAAGCAGAAACCGTGGTCGACATGTGGTGTATTTCAAGAACTCAAGTATTCAGACACATTATTTTTCTTATCTGAGCGCAGGAGGAAGAAGCCAAGCGGTGGGGATGATCTGACGGGTTTTTTTTTGTTTTATTTTATCGTTGCATAGGCACCAATGGTCCGACGTCCATTGGTAGTGTCAGATTCCTACTGACTAAAACTACCCACTGAATCCTTCCGTTTATTCCCCCGCGACACTACCGCTAAATTTTGCTTCGCGAGGGACGGACTCGAGCTTTTTGCTTCTTCACGGGGTGTTTGGCGAATGCGCGTGCCGCTGCCGTTCTGAATTTCTTAGATCGCACATTATTCGTACTGCTGCATGGTTCACAACAGCCCAAAGTTGTTCCGACTTCACCATATATTTAACTATGTTTTCTGGTGTTGGCCGTTCATCAAATTCTTCGCGCAATATAGCTCTGTCGTTTGCATACCGAGTGCATTCGAAGAAAACGTGCTCCACGTTCTCTACAGCGCTTAGGCAGCGAGGACATGATGGACTCGAATCACGGTTTCGCTTGTAAAGATATTCCCGGAAACAACCGTGACCAGTCAAGAGCTGTGTAAGATATTAATTTAAAGGGCGATTTTTTAGCTATTATCTTTTTGGCAACACTGGTTTAAACAGCTGACGCACGTTTCGTGTTTTGTTTCACTGTCAAACATCTTCAGTTTGGTCTATAATTTAACCATGAATCGTCTTACAAACGAACAACGCTTGCAAATTATTGGTGAATGGGCTCTTGGAAAGTTGGCCGAAGATTCACTTTTTTACCGAAAAATTGTGTTCAGCGACGGAGCTAATTTTTGGCTCAATGGGTACTTAAATAAGCAGAATTGTCGATTTTGGAGTGAATATCAGCCAGAAGCATTGCAAGAGCTACCAATGCATCCAGAAAAAGTCACAGTTTGGTGCGGTTCATGGGCTGGTGGCATCATTGGACCGTACTTCTTCAAAGATGATGCGAATCGTAATGTAATTGTGAATGGTGAGCGCTACCGTAAGATGATATCCAACTTTTTTTTGCCCAAAATGCAAGGGCTTGACTTGCATGACATGTGGTTTCAACAAGACGGTGCCACATGCCACACAGCACGCGCAACAATGGACTTATTGGGGGGCCGGTCAATTGGCCGCCTAGATCGTGCGATTTAACGCCATTAGACTATTTTTTGGGGGGCTCATGTCATGTCTATACAGAAAAAAATGTACAGTGCATAGTAAGGATTTTGGAGCAACCCATGGCTCATCTTCCAACTGCCACAGCGGCCCAACTAGGCGTTCCTACGACCTGTGCTCACCTGTGGTTATGTGCTGAGATGTGTATTAACGAAATCCAAAGACTGGAGTGGATCCGACGACATCGAATTGTTCACCTAAAAAAATGTACAGTTTATGTTCATGTCTATACAGACAAGCCTGCTTCGATTGACGCATTGGAAGACAACATTGAAGCATTTATTCGTGAGATAACGGCCGAAATGTTGGAAAGACTATGCCAAAATTGGACTAAGCGGATGGACCATTTGAGGCGCAGTCAAGGTCAACATTTGCATGAAATAATCTTCAAACATTAAATTATATGGACCGTACTATCGATTCAAATAAAGATTTCATGCATTTTTCTGAATTTTATGTGTTTTTTTTTGAAAAACTTTCCTATAGCTTTTAAAAAATCACCCTTAAGTTCGTCGTGCTTTCGATTTACCCAATTTTCAATCCTTGGGATTAGTCGGCACGTCCATCTCCCCTTTTTGGGACTCGTTCCATCCTTGTTGCCACGTTTCCACACTGCGGCTTCTTTCGAGTTTCTTCACTAGATTTACGGTTGGAGCGATTTGCACTCGATTTTCATGGAGTATCCCCAGCTTCTAAGGCTAGGATATCGATTGGTACCAATATCTCGTCGTGGGATACCGTTCGATATGCACAAGATCCACATAATCTATACACAGATCTGATTCCTTTTATGTGCGATGTTTTATTCGCGACATCAGACCATATTTGTGCCCCGTACAGCTGTATGGAGGCTACACTACTACTCTGGCAAGCATTAATCGTTTACCTTGCTTCGAACCGCCGATATTCGACATGAGTCTCGAAAGAGCGCCTATCGCTTTCGACGATTTCTCGCAAGCATATGCTAGGTGATGCTTGAAATTAAGCCGTGCATCAATTGTCACTCCCAGGTATTCTACAAAGTGGCTGAAAATAATGTAGTATTCTCCGATTTTTATCGTTATCGTCTCTAGCACCCTTCTACTCGGAATGAGCACGGATTCCGTGATCCTCGAGGTCTAAACTCATATCGCCATATAGCCAGTGCTATTGCTCCGTTGCAGTACAGCTCGATTTCTTCAAGCCGTTTCGCCACGACAACAACAGCAATATCGTCCGCGAAACCTACAATGGTGGCTTCCCTGGGGACTGGGAGCCGTATAATGTCGTCATACATCACGTTCCACAGCAAAGGACCTAAGACTGATCCTTGCGGCAGGCCCTTGTAACTTTATACAATTTCGTTCCGTTGTTGGAGTCGTGAAGGATCAACCTATCGGTAAAGTAGCTCCTGATGATCTGACGGGTGATCCTACCAAATCGACTGAGTCCCTGCCTAGTTCTAGGCCTGCTCAGTAGAGCTGAGTTCCAATTCGTGTGTTCCAGGATCAAACTTCTGAAGATGATTCCACTTGCTAGCAGTCTTTACCTAACACATTGCAGAGCTCCTTCCACGCACTCCCGTTTAAAGGTATCGATTTCCTTCACCATCTCCACCCCCAGCTCGCCATCCTCCAACAGCCCATCAACCACGAGACAATAAACGCGACCTCAAAGCGAAAACATGCTCGAAATCACCGAAAATCACGCTCATAACTCTCCTCCCGAAACGACCAATATAACTGCACGGACATACGGCCAACGGCCAACGCCAGCCAGCCTTTGCGTGCGTCCCTCTCCGAGTCCTTTTTCATCTGGCAATTACCCGCATCGAAGGCAATATCAATTTCGCGAAACATTTCGCCAACGACTTATGACCGCTTACCCAATGTTTACACAACCCGGCCAAAGGCCAAAGGATACGGCTCGCCGGCCACTCATACTCTGTTGCTGCTCGCGTTGACGTTGTCTCTATGAATAACGGTCAATAAAATTTATGCCTACCGAACTGTTTACGGTGAACCGACGAAAGCATTCAAGTTGGACGTAAGAATTTTATTGTCCTCCCATTTCGTCCTCGCATCCTTCCGGGGACGATGTGTGCGTTGCAACGCGCAATGTAACATAACAAGACACCACCACTGTCGCATTGCTGCTGCTGCTGCTGCTGCTGCTGTCGCTGCATCACATCACACAGAGGAGTCCTTTTTACATAGAATCCGAATCCGAGTCGAGTTTTACAGCCTCGAAGACTGTTTCCGCAGAGCGGCTACCATTTACCATGTCGATGCAGTAAAAGAGTCCCATTGTCCGACCGTCGGTCGGTTATTCAAATGGGATATTTGGCCTGCCGATCATAAACTAGCGGTGGAAGCCGGTGAGGCAGTGAATAGAAAGCGGGAGTCCTGAGCGTAAACACAAGTCACAAAACCGTTTATGGCGAGATGGCAATTTTACGGATTTTTACTGCACGCGACCGTTCCAATTGCCGTCCAGTTCCATTGAATCGCGGCCATAAACGCCCCGGGAGCCGCATCGACCGACGCGAATGCAACAATGGTCCGCTGGCTGGAGAGCAGGACCCCATGGCAAGAGGTTTCCACAGAACACCGAGAATTCGCGCATGCAGCCGACACTGTGTGCGTGCGTGCATCGTGTCCCGGTTGCCCGGCCGAAGAACGAGCGAGCACCAGAGGCCGAGAGGACTGCATCCACCGCAGCGGGACGTGTCCTCGGGTAGATGTGTCATCTCTGGGATCCTGGCAAAGGCAAAGGTTTCGCCGGAATCGAAGACACGCGCACCGAGTCGAGTGACGAGGGCGTGCTGCGTTCTGGGTACGCATGCAGCAAGGTTCGGTCTCCTGCCTTGGAGGACACATGACAGCGTGATGAAATGGCTCATTAACATAAGTGTGTTCGGGATGATATCCTCACAGGAGGACGGACGGACGGACCTGGCCGGGCTGGGTCCGGATGACATCTTCATTAGTGAGCGAGCCCTCGCACACGTAGCGAAGACAATTATTTTGATAAGTCAATTCGAGGAGATCCTTTGAGCTGCACAATGGCAGGGGATGTCCTTGGATTACACGGTAGCAATAAAGATGTTTTTGCGTGCGGAGTGCTCTCGGTTCTTGTTGGTAGCTGCTGGTCTGGCCGGGTGCTGGCGGGAAATTTTTGTTGAATCCCGCAGATCCTGGTCCTGGCACACGACTGTGTGACCAAAGGTGTGGACGGAGGCAAGGGCGATGAATGACGATGATGTGTAAATTAAGGAAAACATTGAGGCGGCCGAGTGGGTGAGGTCTTCAAGTTGACGACACATTTACGTGCAGGCGGGTGAATTTGCCTGGTAGGGGGAAGCATGCTGATGCGTGGATAATGAGGGGGCGAGGATGATTGTTGCGAATCGAGAGAGATCCTTCTCCATTCAGGGAAGGCGAGTTCTTGGAAATACAAAGGTGGTCGATGGTTTGGTTTGGTTGTTTGGTCTTTTGCCTGTAAGCCTATTTCACATCAAGACAAAGACGTGAACTCACCCTTGTGCTTGAATACAAAACTGTTGCCACGGAAGGACTCTTTAAACACCAGTTGGCTTCAGTTTTGGTTCCTTGCAAAATTGACAAGCTCCACAGGTAATGTAGACATAAACATGAACAAGAAGGCAAAGATATGAGATATGGGGGCACAATAGATCTAAAGGTCGCGGTGCAAATGTATCCTCAACAATAATATTACACACACATCCCGGAGGAGGCCTATAGGCTTGCTATTCTAGTATGCTCTTGCAGGGAGGTGCTCATCGACATATTTTGAAAAATCCAGTTTGGGTGGAATGGTCGAAGCCGAAACAGTTCTCTCGGTATCGAGTCCAAGATACAGCTGTGGCCGTATGGTCTTGAGCTCAACAGGCGTGACTGAGTCTGAGCGTACTATTCGCATTATTTTGAATTCGAAGGTCGATAGGTAGAACATGGAGCATGACTGTGAGAGCGGCCGAAGGGGTTGCATGCCATGAGCTTCACTATCAACAATTTGCCACAGCGGGCAAGTGGCTGGTCCATACACTTGGCTGTCTCCTTGAGGAAGTCAAGTGCTCTTTGAAACCTCGACCTTTCCTGCTCCCTCACCTCTTTCTTTCCCCTTAGTCTGTTTAGGGTCTGTCCGCAGTTGCGGATCTTGCTGCGTAGGAAGTTGATCGACGATACATCAATTGCTCCGCCACCAGCTACATCCGAAGACTTCCTAAACCCCCATCAAGTGGGTCTCCAAGTCGGTTTTCTGGAGTTCTTTGATGACCGACTCAGTTACATCACAGATCATTGGAAGAGTTTCTTTGCGATTATCGATTCTGTTCCCATGAATGAGAGGTCACACTGTACCCACACCCTGTATATAGTGAAGTGGACTTGGGTCGAATCCGGCTCAGATGTCTGGAGTTCCGTTCGAAGGCATACGCACTGCCGTCCGTTCCTAGGCATGGTAGTTCACACTTGCAACTGCGGGTTTTATTGAGTTGTCGTCCTCAGAAGGACCAGCGGTCACTCCTGTAGGATATGACTGCGTCATGTATGGCGCTCTTGGAGGTGGACATCCCTGATTTACATTAAGAATCACTTTATTGGTGGCTTGTGGCGTATTAAGTTGACGAGATGAAGAATGTGGTCCCGCCAAAAAAATTATTCAATTCTATGTGTTTTCTATGTTTATTCTATGTATGTATGCGACAAATCGATTTAACAAATCATTTCACACATGAAAATGCATTGCCAGCCAGCCTCTAGTTGTTGAGGCTAATCCTTGATGGGCACAAAGCAACACGCCAAGAGTCACATTAGCACCACACCAAGAGCAACTCACCTCACCCACCTCCCTCGTTGGTTCCCCACAAAAATCAATCGAAAAAAAACCCCTACACAACTCTTTTCAGTCGAAACAAGAAGCAATGCATAGCAGGACACGATAAAAGTGTAAATGTAAAATATGCGAACCGCCTAATGAGGCGAGTGCACATTTTCATATCCTTGTCCGGATAATTTCACGACAACGAAAAAAAAAGAAAGAAAAACATTACACGAAAAGGATACAATGGCACTCCATGTGTTGGTCCATGCGCCCTGTACAACGGCGTCACGTGTGCGTAACGACCAACAAGGACTGTCATCCCGTGTTGTTCGCATTGTTCCGCCACCCCCACCCCCACGTAGGGGCACCTACTCGACCATTATGTGGCGAAAAATCACAGTTAACTCGCGTATAATAAGGAGACCATCATCCTCGAGTGCTGAGGTCACGGGCGCGTCATCGTTCTTTTTTGATTTATACTCCCGCGAAGCCGCCACCGACGACGCTGACTTACAACCAAGCACCCTTCGCTTCACGTTGAAATTGACTTCTGCTTAATTATCCTCGAGGTGTCGCGCAGGGTACACAAAAAAAAAAACAACAGACATCCAACCCAATCCGCAACAAAATTGCTTCATGTCGCTGCGTCACTCACAGACTCGCTGTCACCCACCGCCCCTTTGTCGGCCATTTCCCACGGTGGAATTTTTATTGGCACTTGGAACAAGCGCCTAACACCTTTTATGTCCTTTGTCGTGGCACGACGCGACGGCCGGTGCAGTTCGCTTGCGTTGGGGGTCGGTACACAGAATCCAATAATTGAACATCGGATTCAACCAAAGTCGTCACGAGCTTCAGTGGCGTTGCTGTGGGCACACACAGTGAAATGCATTTAACCGCTTCTTGGCCCTTGGTCGTCAGCCGTACACGGGCTGCTGCATCCAGGCGGAGGACCCGACGAAGCCGAATTCCGAAAAATCCCTTGGCAAACAACAAACAATTTTTAATTGAGTTTCATAGTTTTCGCGTGGGTGGGGGTGGCTGGCTGGGTGGTGTGTATCGCTGAAGGGATGTCAGCATGGATCCCATGGATGCAGGAGTTTAGAAAAACGACCAGAACCCTGCCGTATTCAGCTAACTGCCTGTGCACTGCAGCAAGTGCTGCAAACACACACACACACACGTCGGAAGCGGGGTTCGGAGATTGGTACAATCGGGAACTGTTGCCTGGAGCGGCGGTGGTTGGGCGGTTGAATGGCTGGGCTAAGCTAGAAATTTGATAAACTACTCGAAAACAATCTCGAAACGATTCTCTTCAACACATTTTCACAAAAATTGGTGGCACTCGTGAAAAATTCAAAAAGGACTTGTGTGCCACGATGTTGACGATGGCCGGGTGGTGGATGGCGTTTCGATTGAGTTGGATGTCAGTCGGGATGAGGGGTGCATCGCATGTGTGGCGTTGCCATGTCTGTGATGTTCCGTGGAGAGGTGGAGTTAATCGGCGTCACAAAAGGTGTAGTGGGCACCGGCTCAGGTGGGTAGTAGAAGTAAATCGTTCGAATGGGTTTGGAGCGAGTAATGCACTGCGTTGGGGTAGGAGGTGACTTCTGCTTGTCAGATAGTCTGAAGGTCTCCTGCGAGAGAGGTGATTGAGAGCGAGAAGGTGCACAGGAAAAGATTGGCAGCCGAAGCTGGGCTCCTGTGGCGGATCAATTCTCTTCTTCTTTACCACCAGCCCAGCAAACTCCAGGAAAAGGAGGACGGAGCCTCCATAAAGACACCACACTTGCAAGACAATTGAAAGGAGAGTATCCTTGATGCCATTCGTCCCGAGCTCAGACGAGGGCCATCAGTTACATGGCTTAACTCTTTCCCATCCAACCACATCTCCAACAGTCACTCGCAAGTAAATCCAAGCTAAACTTCACGAAAGAAAAACATTCCGGTCTGACAACACCGCCACCAGTAGCTGGCCAATAATACATCTGACCAGCATGACGGTGGGGGCCCCTTCGGCAGTCGCACAGGAAAATAGAGAACGTCAAACTAAATTCCGGTAGTTGTGCATAGAAAGGACTAAGCCCCGGACGACTCCGTTTTGCTCAATTTTTCACGTGGCCCATGGGGGGAGCAACAGAACAGAACTGAAAAAACCCCCCCCCCCACACACACGTGAAGCATAAACCCCGAAAATCAAACAATTCGGATTAAAAGCGTTCGAATGGAAGTCCAGAGCCGATGGAGGGATTCATCGTCATCGCCATCATGGTCATCGTCGTCGTCGTCGTCGTCGTCGCTGGCCGGCCGTATCGCATGATGTGTGTCCTCCGGTTTGGGGCTGGCAGAGGCAACGGAACTACATGCATGCTTCGACACCATCAATAAAAATGTAGGCATGCATTCATAACGACATGTCCTTTTTTCGTCCATCCCAATCCTTGCCCGGCTAAAACCTAAACTCGCCACTCGTTGCTCTGCTCTGAGCCATCCATGGCTGGCCGGCAATGCTGCTCTGTCTGTGTGTGTGTGTGTGTGTGTGTGATGCCGAACTGTGTCCTTGCACAGCCGTTTATCATGCAGTCAGATAATAGTTGTTAGTACCGTGACCATATAAGTTTGAGTGCGGGTACACCACACAGTCGGTTCGTAGTTCGTACACAGGTTACAAGTTGACGATCTCTCTGAGTTGAAAAATAACGAAGAGAGTGGCGGAACGCTGGTGTGTCCTGGCGGAGGAGTCGACATGTGGGTTTGGTGAGTGGACGCAAAAGAACGAAAAAAAAAAAAATGAGAGGATATGCATGGCAAATGGTGGAATTTTTTCGATGGTGGTATGCTTCTTGTGGGAAAAAAATCAAATCGCTCCTAGCAGATGGGTGGAGCGGGGCAGATGTCCAGGATGCAGGACAACGTAGGCTGTGCATACGCGATGTTACATAGGTGCTCGACACTAATATGCTCGAGTACATCTCAATAAAGTACATCACTTGGCCTGGGAGCGCTTGGGGGAGTGGATAGCTTAGAGGTTGGCATGCAAACTGACGGCGATGGTGTTGCAAGTGATGGCTGCGCTTTATGCGATGTTTTTCTGGTGTTCGAAAGGGGCCCTTGCTGAGGAGGTGAATACTGTCTGAGCGAACGATGCCACTGCGTTTGCCTTCTGAGTATCTCTTGTCGCTTGAGACGAGATGTGGCGGTCGCTGAGGCCAACTAACTACATCCCGCTCAAGGACACCTTACATCTGTCCTCGGACGGTGCAAAATTAGATACAGAAGTTGTGTTGTCTCTGAACAACTCAATCGTCGTTTACCCAAGGGCTCCCGGAATATTGCTTCATTTATCGGGCTGAGATCGTGGCGAGAAGCACTGTCATTTGTCAAATGGAACACAATATCCGCTGCCGATGGTAGCATCCACCAAAGGACTGGAATCGCCCTCAACTCAAAGCTGGTATCAAACTGTAGCCTATAGCTAAATGCCACAACTGAGCAGTGCGTTGGGTGCTAATTGCGAAGCGGACGACTCACTCTACAGAACACGACTCAATAGGGGGACCTGAAATCTCTGGCCACGAAGGAAAGCAGCAGAAACCGAATTGACCGGCACAAGATAGCTACCAAGCAGCACATGTCAAGCCCCCAAGATGATCAGGAACAACATAGATCACAATCGCTGTAATACCCTTACTGTCGCCTCTTACCAGATCATTCGTCACAACATCGAAGCTGATGGCAAATCAGAACCATTTATACATTCAATCAGGGAATCAGTGGGAATGGCTAAAGTAACAGACTTCAACGAAGATGATCAGATATCACTGGCACGCAATCTACGTTTGGATTTCACTCACAGTTCCTTCGATGGAATTGCATTCCTGGATCGACACCTATGGCAAACTTGTGGCAACATGCTGCCATAGGACTAAGAGAAGGCAACAGATGGGACAAAACCCATGGCAGAGGACGCGAATGTCTCAAAGGATACAGATTATCTGACGTCCTTTATGGGCTTCGAAATAAAACACAAGACTTTAGCCCAGCCCATCCAAAATTGAAAGAAGCCACGGGATCAGTCATATACGAATGATGAAAATTTGTACTCCATGACATGCCCAAGAACCACTTATGATGTCCTTCATCTGGTTCTTTGCACACAAATGTCGTCACAAACTTTAAAGTATCACCATCGTTACCGTGTTGCAATAATTCCGATCTAATGACTCTGGTTGCATGTGTACTTCATGCCTTTATTTAAAATGCGTGCATAACCAGCTTAAATAAATGTTAACAAAAACGCCATTAGCTACTTTAATTGCCGTCACATGAATCATTAAGGTACTTGCATCGAAAGGCATACCAACCGTTTCGACATTTTACTGAAATGATGAACTTGAAGTTGTTTCTTTTTGTCAAACGGCACTTAAAGATATTGAATGCTACAGCCAGCCACATGTCTGCGGTTCTAATTCATTTAAAAGAGTTAGAACGTCTCTGATAATTACTGTGGCCAGTGGTGTCATGCAAATGCTAATTCTCTGCAAAAACCATGTGTGAGCGGGAATAGAAAAAGAGGTTAGATCAACTTCATACAAGAGTGTGTATTTATCCGAAAAGCCATTTCTTCAGTTTTTTACTTGGCCAGTAGGATTACAGGGATGTCTATGGCTGAAAGTGATAGCTGCACATTTGTCATTTGGACGATTGATATCCTTATGAACGTTTTCAGGCGATGATGAGCAAGTTCAGCAAGTGTTCTCTGGCAGAAATCTCTCTCTTCCTATTCAAATTGTTTTCTGGCAACTTGACCAGCTGCAGGATAAAGAAAGGCTTCTGCAACCGACCTTATTCAAATGAGTTTAGTAGAATTAGAAGAAGTCTAAGAATCAAATATTGCTGAGCCGATGTTTGGCCGCTCCTACGACCTGCTGAAGGGGATTGGCTTCTTTTAATAATAACGATTGTGGTGATTCCGAATGTGTCCGAAATGTCAAATTTCCAATGACTGGCGCATAAATAATCCCGAATTTGACCGGTGGCGGTGGGTTATGTTGCCTTTGAGAGGCGCCGTTGCTTGTTGCTTTTGTGGTTTTGTGGCTCATTCGCATAGTCGCGCGACTTCAGAAAACCCCACAATTTCTTGTGGCCCAACGGGGTCAAATCGATCTCGGCGGCTAGTTCAGTGAGATGACCATGCCCTCGAATCGCTCATGCAGAATTTCCAATGTGACGTGAGCTGTGTGGCACGTAGCGCCGTTCTGTTGAAACCACATCCATATCATCCAATTCAGGCCAAAGGAAGTTGGTTCGCCGTTGACGGTGTTGGCCTAGCCAACGTCCGTTGGACCGATGACGCCGCCAGCCCAAAATCTACACCATTGCACGCTCTTGGAGCTCATGTGGAATGGTATCAATCCAAATTCGGCAATTTTGTTTGTTGGCATACCCATTCATCCAGAAATGGGCCTCATCTTATGGCTACCGTAAAGTGGGCTAAGTGCGTGGAACGAACACCTATTTTTAAACAAAGAACACATGCTTTAGCGTACTATTTCCTGTTCTAAATTGTACAACGCTACAGTCCGGGCTATACCTGGGCCTCAACCAAAGGCGAAGCTATGTTGTCCCTGCGCTCTAGCCAACAGTGGCTGTATCCGTAGACTCCTGGCTGTTTTCATGTCGAGTACAGTTCGACCCCACCTATGACCACATATGCAGCCATAAGACTAAGAGAAGGCAACAGATGGAACAAAACCCACGGCAGAGAGCACAAGGTAATATTACAAAACACGAATGTCGCAAAGAATACAGATTATCTGACGTCCTTTATGGACTTCGAAATAAAACACAAGACCTTAATTCCCACAAGACAGGAATGGGACGAAGGGAAAGTCTGTAGTCCAGCCCTTCCAAAATCGGAAGAAGCCACGGGATCTGGCATATACGGCAGCTTACTAGAGATCTCGGATGCAATCCGACTACCGACTACCACTGCAGTGTATTCCAAGCGGAAGTAACGGGTATGCCAATGGCAACAGATCAGGAGACACCCCACCCCCGCTGGAGACCAACATACAGCTGGATAGAGTATTCCGATGCATACAGATTATATCGCACCCTCCGTACACTCCGAGTTTGGGTACAAAAAAGAGTGATCCCAGACTGAGAAGACTGGGCACAGGATGTAGTCAGAAAATCTGACAATCTGGCCAATCTGCCAATCCAAGGGCTGTTTCAGAGGTTGCCCGCTTACGATTTCTGGAACGAATCGAAAAAGTCCAGAGGACAAGGTGCCATTTGATTGGTTTAAAATATCTACCGCCTAGACGCGTCAGGGATATACTTTCCAATTCGAACGCTTGTAAATCACTACTCCAGCAGAGATGGTCTTCGAATCCGAGTATTCTGGGCCAAGAACAGAGGCAGGTCTTGATGATTGGAAGCAGCGTGCCCAGTACCGCTAACGATGGGCGGAAGCCACGTCAGGAAACCACGTAAATTGTCCATGGTTCGAATTTACTTTCATATTAGGCGCAGCATTAGCACAACGCCCATCTACCTAGCCTAAACCGCTTCATCGTCGTCCGCTCGTCCATTGAATTGTAGGACCTCTAGACTCGTGAGCGGTATGACCAGGTTCATCTCGAACTCGTGTCATAATTTCTTGACACCAGCACCCCTCGTCCGTCTCCTTCCCAACTTCAACTCCAGAGAAACTCCACGCTCCACTCAGCAGAGTCCAAAAAGTGCAGCTCCTAATAAACACCAGAAGCAACTCAAGTGAAAGTTCACTTGGCGAAAGAGAGAGAGAGAGAGAGAGAGAGAGAAACCGGCACGGGGACTCGAGTGCTGTGTCCTGTGTCCCTCGCTTCAAAGTGAACTACTCCTCAAACTACGTCATCCTTCAAGCGGATTATTCTCCACGAGAGTTGAGTGTGCAACCACTTCCACCGTTCACCGCCCACCCACCGCCGCAAAAAAAAGTTTCGAATTTCGATACTCCTGCGGAGTTATGTCCTAGTAGTTTCACTTTTTCCACACACACACACACAGTCGCACCTTGCCACCGAAGGCTATGCGCTTGTAAAGGATGTTTAGTACCTCCACACGTTCCAGTCGCAAGTTGGTGTCGTTTTGTTTTTTTCCTCCTGCGCTGCTTTTTTTTCCATTTTTGCTCCGCTTTGACTGTGTCCTGACGTCGGTCCTCCTGCATGGCCAACCCCCACACCGTGCCGTGTGCTGTGTGTACCAATGTGGGTTGGCATCATGGTCGGAGCCAGGCCGTGGTATTGTCCGCAGTGGCGCTGCAGCGAGTGCAAATATTGAAAATTGTCCATTTTTTCTGTGTGGGCTGGGTGCGAGGGGGACGGACCAGCCTCAAGGAAAAAGCCGGGCTCTGTCTAAAAAGCGAGAAATCTTTTGATCCGATGCCGGTGCAGCCTGTGGGGATGCTCCGTACATGCACGCCCTCAAGGTAGACCGAGTGCACAATGGGGACACGGACAGGGACAGGGACAGGACGGGATGCTTGAAATTGGCATTCTCCGAGTCGGAGGTTCATTGTCATGCGACGGACGTGACTATAATCGACATGATGGACAGGCATTTTAAAAGCGGCCTCCAGCCATCGGACCAAGCCGCCAGCAATGGCCTCGCCAGCTGGAGCGTGGATGCAGGCGGCTTTGTTGATTCTTTTCGGCGGCGCGATAGTGCGGTCGGTGTTGGTTGCGTTTTTTGTGGGGCGGTTTTCTATGCGGCCGCAGTTTGGCGGCGGTGGCGGCGGCGACCCCTGCTGGTGCGAGGTGGCGAATAGGATGCAATTGACGCCGCTGCACCCGGGAATTCGATTATTGGTCCCGAGGCGTGTTTCGGACGAGCGAAAAAAACGAGAACACAGAACTCAAACAAGAGTCAGTCCCGACAAACAATGGCACAAAGGGAAATGAAATTTCATGTCCATTCGATAGCCGCGCCGCCTCGCCACCCCCTCCCACAGTAATCCGCATCGATCCAATTTTAGACACAAACAGTGCTCGACGGGCTGCCATGGAGAACGAGGGGAGCGAGAGCAGCCAGCGAGCTCTAAGTGGAAAGTGAAGAGGAGCTAAAAATACCGATTGTCAATTCGTGTGTTAATGCGCGGGTTAATCTGTGCTCCGAAGACACTTCACGGTTGAGTTGACGTCGCTCTTCCCCTTTTATGGAACTGTCGCTCTCTCACTCCGCTCTGCACTTCACTCCACTTGGCAGCGTTTTACTTCAATTCAACGCCACTTAAGGCGACGCACTCTCAAAAGGTGACTCCGGGCTCACGGGCGCACACACATCTGGTGCGGCCTGTGGGCACGAGCTGTTCACGCCGCAGCGGCAACGTGAAGATGCGACACGCGACTCCGTTGTGTCTTGTGTTTTATTTGTCATTTTGTTGGATTGTCAATTAAGTTAATCCCGTGCACCCCCTTTTGTGCAGATGATTAAGTGCTTCGAAGCGGTCCGAAACGGGGCGCGGGTGTATGGCGACGCAGGACAGACGGGTTATTTTTGGATAGTCACAAAGTGTTTTAGGGCCCCGTCGTCGGGCTTTGTTTGACAGGACAAATCTTTTGATTCATGGTTCATAAGTTGCGTGTAAATCACTTCGGGGCGTGTGCTCCTTTGTGGGGATCCTGATCGGCGCACGCACTGTGCGGGCTTTTACGAGGTTCTCCCCGTTTTTGGCCAAAAAAAGGTGCCACAGCTGTGATGGACGAGGGGGATGAATTTAAAGTTTTTTTTTTTTTGATTTTGGCGGATTATAGCGGCGCTCTGATGACATCTGCGAATGAGCTGAGTTTGGGGTAGACTATGGGTTCGAATTGACGGAGGAAGGAAGTTCGGTCTTCTTGGGAGGTGCAACGATGAATATTTTTTAAAGGAGTCCCGTGTACTCGGTGTCTGAAAGAAGGCGCTCATTAAGCCACGCATTAGGCCTTTAATTTTTGGACACCTCCATTCATGAAGGAACAATTGCACATACGACATGAGTGGTTGCTCTAGAAGCTGAGCGCAGTTCCATCTCGAACTTCCTTTCCTGATTACTGCTAGAGCAAAGATAGGCCGAGATAGGAAGAGAAAGAAGTCTCCTCCTCCTCCACCTGGCTCCTTGCATTGAATTCATCGCAGCTTTCGTCGCCCCGAATACGCTTGTACCCAGTGTTCCAGCAGGAGGTCAGGTTGCATCTGGTATCTACCCGCTGCTTACGACTTTTTTTTCAAGTGTAGCAGTGCGGTACAATGAAATTGAGTGATCGGCTTGATCTATGTCATAATTGTTCTCGAAAACGGTTCATTCTTTCACACATTTTCTGTCATATTACACCATCGAAAGACGATCTCCACAAAAAAGAAGGCCCCTTCAACAGCGCCAACGACCGAGGGATAAGTCTCCTAAACAACGCTTATAAGATCTTCCCTGTGTCTTATGTGTGAGCGCCTGAAACCATTCGTCAATAACCTGATAGGCCTTATCAGCGCGGTTTCAGGTCGGTCCATCGGCCAAATCTTCACACTCCGGCAGATCCTGGAAAAAACACAAGAGATGCAGATCGACACCCACCACCTACTCGTCGATTTCTAGGCCGCATATGACAGCGTGCATAGAGACGAGCTATACAACACCATGTCTAGTTTTAACATTCCTCCCAAACTCGTCAGGTTGTGCAGGATGCTGATGGAGAACTCTCGCTGCTCCATCAACGTCGGAAATGAACTCACCGAGACCTTCAAGGTCAACAAAGGTTTTAGACAAGGCGACACGCTGTCATGTGATTTTTTCAACATCATACTTGAGAAGATCGTGCGGAACTCAAACGTCAACACCAGAGGCCCGATCTTCCAAAAGTCCATTCAATTGCTGGCTTACGCGGACGACAACGTCAACGAAGCGTTTGCTGGTATTGAAACGGAGGCGGCGAACATGGGTTTAGCAGTGAACGAGGACAAAACGAAGTAGATACTGCCATCGAGAAAGGATGCACAACATCGACGACTCGGCCAGAACGTCACCGTAGGCAGCTTTAACTTCGAGGTAGTTAAGGACTTCGTCTGTCTCGGCTCTGCAGTAAACAGGGACAATAACACCAGTACCGAGATTAAACGCAGAATAACTCTTGTCAACCGCTGTTTTTTGGGCTCAAGAGGCAATTGAGTAGTAGAGCCCTCTCTCGAAGTACCAAGCTGACATTATATAGCACCCTAATCATCCCTGTCCTGCTCTATGGCGCAGAAGCCTGGACAATCTCAAGAGCAGATGAAGAAGTCCTTGGTGTTTTCAAGAGAAAGGTTCTGCGCTCCATCTTTGGTCCTGTTTGCGTTGATGGTTTTTGGAGAAGAAGAATCAATGTACAGTGACATGAGCCTTGTCAAGCGTCTACTCATTCAACGCCTAAGATTGCTAGGTCATGTAGAGCGCATGGATAACACTGCTCCAGCCCGAAGAGTCTTCGACTCCGAACCAGTTTGACAACGCAATAGAGAACGCCCACGGAACCGATGGCGCACACAAGTGGAGAAGGACCTCAACCAACTTACTTGGTGCGCTGGAGAAGCTTGTTGACTGAAGTCCAGGTCCACTCCGGACTGTAGCGCCTTTAGAAGAATAAGAAAGACGAATTGCTTGACGAATTGCCTGGCATAGCACAGCAATATAAAAATCAGGGTTGGTTGAGCGAAAAAGCGAGAATGAAGATGTTAAAACTAGAAGGACGGACGGGGATCATCAGAGCCATTTTAAGGTTTAGCGTTTTATAATTTCGAAACTATTAATTATGGCATGTCCTTTTGTGACTTTTAAATTTAAATTTACATACACACTACAAACTCGATTTACGCAACTAATAGAAATTAAGGCAGTTGCAATAACCGATGTTGCAGCACATACCGGGTCACAATTTTTTTAAATAAGAAATGATTTTTTTTATTGTTTTTGTTTCTACAGAGAAAGTGTCAACGTGATAACGATAAACGCATTTTTGAAATGAAAACAAATCGTTAATGTTGAACACATTTTTACATTACAAAAGTTAACATTACACAGTAAAATTATAATGCGTTAATTTTTTAAAGGAAATTGGATATTTTAGGCCAAGTTTTTTTTTGGATTCCATATTTACATTACATACAGTTTCATGCCGACTTCGAACCGACTTCAAAACTGCCAACTCTTTTCTCGAGTTCTTCTAGTTTTCCTCCTATTATTGTTTTCGGTCCATTGTAAGCATTTTTTGAAGGATCGAACTACAACTGCTGTTTTAACTTTTGATGAAGGGAGGACAGCTGCAACTTCACCTTTCATTTGTGCTCTCAAATTTCAATCATTGATTTGTTCATTCCAGATTTTCTGAACTAACGAAGATTAGTAGACTTATTACTAAAGTAGTTATGCCGGCTCAACAATAGAGGCCCGGCGAATTTCACGTGACGTGGTCAAAATTGTTTAATTTTACAATATATGTGACATGCTAAATCTTATGATTGAATTATAATTTATTAATTACATATGGTTTGTACTTTATAATAAAAGGAGGAGAAGAAAGATCTGTACGTTATGACTGATGAATAAGACACAGTTGAAGAAAGCTACTTAAATAGTGTGTGCGTTGACAAGCACATTTGCCCGGATCCAAGAAATCCAACTGTAAAATGACGGCATAAATGACGAACAAAATGGAGAAGATGCAAATGAAGAATGTTAAAATCGAGGTACCTTTTTTGAAAAGATGCACTTACTGAGTCAAGACGTGGGACGATTTGCGTGTTGCGCGAATCGAAGGTTGAGTACAACGAGTTTGTACTGTAGTTTCACTGTTGTATCTTCATAAGGAAATGAATAAACATATCACTTACCTACAAACCGGCAACGGTCATTTGACCCATGTGGCAATTTTTTTTCATACAGACTGTCAATTTCGATGGTCTATCTTTCATGCATAACATACATAAAAAAGGAAAATATTTATTGTTTGCTGTTCTTATCTACTACCAACGGATGGAAGCGATGGTGCGAAATTAGAGAAAACAGTTTCTGTGACAGAGTCTTTTAATTATTCAAAGGATATAAAAGATCTTGCCACAGAAAGCGTAGCGTAGCTCGGGACACTACGTTCTCTAGGTGTTAACTCTCAGTATCGCTTTTCACATCAGATGTTTGCTGCGCGACTAAGGATCACCTACAGACTTTTCATCTCATAGATTACTTCAAATAAGCAATATTAATTAACAAACAATGAATAAACAGGCTTTTTAAACTGTTCTCGTGACAAGCTAAAATCAATTTCTTCGCAAAGATCATTGAGGGTGCTTATGCACCTGGTACATAATGGGTTCAATGCAACCATAGTTGGCTCTATGCCATTTATCAAGGAGCAAGATTCTCATCCGAAGAGATCTTTGGGGAGCATATATATTCATGAGAAAAAGTATAGCCATAAACATGGCTGATGTTGCCTTACGCCTGAAACTTAAGGTTTGCAAGCCAATTGTTTTATGTCATAGTTAGAAAGCTCTTCGAAGGAATATAACTTTCGGAAAGCATATCTCGTATAATACTTTTGAACTCTTTCGAGTCTAAGTTCTTGTGTATTATATGGTATGGTATATTACCGAAAGATAAAAATAAATAAAAATATCGAGTCACCCTGCACGCTTCCACGTACATAAGTACACACAAATTGTCTTAACGCAAATCTGCAATCAACTTCCTAATATCCTCTCAATTATGTAAACGTATGATCTCAATTATATAAGCTCTCATTTATATATTCTCCCATTTACGTATGCTCTGTTATACTCACTCTGTTATACGCATGTTATAAAAAGCCTGATCGGTGTTATTAGCGATCTCTGTTAAATTAAATCTGTTGTGGAGATACGTTCTCGAGTGATTTTGTCTTTTATTTGCCTTTACAATTCTAAATACGTTCTAACTAACGAACAGTAGATGGACTTTAGACTAGATATATCACGAAAATCCTTACTATTTCTTTTCAAAAATCCTGACATAGCGTTAGACTTAGCAATCGTGTAGTGAAAAATCCAACGTAGGGTCAAAAATTACGATTAAGTCCATTATTACGATTAAGTCTATGATTGCTTATGAAATAATCGTAAACAATCGGAGATGTTATTCTATATGCCGTGAATAATTTACATTTTCAAATATTTAGATCTAAAGCATTATGTTCACACCATTCCGCTAGGTTTTGTATATCCGATTGAAACTTAATACAATCGGTTATATCATTTATCGATAAATGCAACTTGAAGTCGTCCGCGAATGCTAGAATTTCGCAGTAATTAAACAATTCATGAACATCGTTTATGAACAAATGAAATAGTAAGGGACCCAATGGGCTACCTTGCGACACGTCCGATGTTACCTTTATTACACGTGACTTAAAACTACCGATCTTTACCAACTGCTTCCTTCCTATTAAGTAATTGCAAAACCACTCTAACATTATTGAGTGCATTCCCAGCGACATAAGTTTGTTCAAAAGCAAAGTGTGATGTACTCTATCGAAGGGTGTCGAGAAATCGGTGGGAAGTACATCAACTTGCAAACGATTTTCCAGATTTGAATATATTTAATTTGAGAATAAAGACAAATAGAACAAGTAGAACATGACCTACCTCGTACAAAGCCATTTCTTTTACTAAAAAATAGAATATTTCTTTTACGAGGCATTCAATCAATTTTGGTATGGATTAAAGCTTTGATATAGGCCGATAGTTTTCTACTTTTTGTCGTAAACCGCTCTTGTAAATTGGTGTTAGAGAGGAACATTTCCATTCATCTAGGAATTCATCCTTTAAAAGCGACTGATTAAAAATTACTTCAAGAGGTCGAAAAAGGAATTCCAACACTATTTTAATATTACAGCCGGTCTGTTGTAATTATCCCACAGACTTTCTAAATTCATTGGATATACTGGCGCCGCATAATCTTCGATTGAAAGTCGGTGTGACCATTATTATGTTTCGTGATATCAATTGGAAGCGATGGTACGTAACTTGCTGTGAAAAAGTCAAGTCAATGTCGCTTGAATTCAAACGTGTGCAATTTCCAGTGCGTGTTGCCTTTGCAATTACCATTAATGAGGCGCAAGGCCAGTCTTTGGGAGTTTGTGGGATACACTTCGAATTTCCAGTATTCTCTCACTGAAAATTGTACATTGCCTGTTTACGTGTCAGCAAGCCATCAGTATTATTAATTTTTTGTCAAGAAAGTGGAGAAACAAAAGATGCAGCTTATCATAGAGTATGTGAATTCAAACGTTATTTTCTTAATTTTGCACAGTGAAACGTTCACGGGGTCCGCTAGTTTCGTATTTATTTTATATAACATTATATTTGTGAAATTACTTATTTTATGTATTTCACTAATCACTGAACAACTTCGCAAGATGCGAGGAAAAATCACTTCTCCACACTCTTTCTGATTACTCTTTTGTTAGATAACACGTCAATAGCTTCGTAAGCATCAAATGTCAACAAAAGAAAGAATTTGACTAGGGGTCTTAGTTTGGACACGGTGCAGCGGGCGCATATGAGTTAAGCATCTTGAAGTTGATCAATAGCGTCTCCAGGGCCTCCATGCCAGCCACTGCGTTGTAAGGCAAATGCATTCAAATGCGTAGATCGACGAGCCACCCTGACCCCGCCAGCCATTGCTCATCATTAATCACGCCCTCGAATCCCTTTCATGCTGCACCGGTGGCATAAATGTTCGTAACGCAATTAATCCATGCGAGTCAGTCCAGTAATTGGCTTTGTTTCAACATTTCAACATCCTCACATGCTCCACACTGAAGCACCCCTTCACTGCGCCATCACGTCAAAAGTCCTCTTCAAACACTTTTCCTTTCTCGTGGCGAAGTGTACTTACCACACCATCAAGCCATTCACTCTGCGGCCCCCCCCCCCCTCCGAACCCCAACTGCACTTTGTAATTCATTTAGGTCCCCGAGGCCACTGAATAAGCAATTAGCGTCGTCCACTCCGTATCCGAGCGGGGCGAGCAACCAATAAAAATCCAATCCTAACCGGAAGGAAGGCCAAAATATTAACACATGTTAAGTGATTTTAATGAATTTTGCCCACGTCCACAAGACCAAAAGGCCAGAGGCTAGACTCTGGGGCCATCCATTCACGACCCCACTCACACGCTCGTGTGCAACACAAAAATTCAATTAGTCCTGTTGAACGCCTCCCGAAAAATCTCAACTTCATATCCATCTCGGCTCTGTGTGTGCAAACACTGTCAGCGGCAGTGGCCACTGACCACACCCCCGCACCGTAATTCCACCACTAGCCATGGGTGAAAAGAGCAAACGACGACGGTGCGACGGGACTCCAAGCAATGAACCCTCGACTGGACGATTATTATGTCCATTCTCTCTCTCTCGAAATATGGCCACATTAGCACCCCAGACTTTCTGGCCAGAAATTGGCTTGTTAGTTATTTGTCGACGTCGTCGACACAGCCACCATCACCACCACGTCGCCGTCATCGTTATCCTCATAATATCCTATCGCGCTAGAAGGTTGACTTCATCCAGGACTCGAACTCGGCTCCACAAACGTGCCTCAATTCATTTCGCATGCCCTTTGTTCCACCTAGGGACACCCTGACGTCCACAGCAACGAGTAGGAGGTTGAGGCAGCAGCACAGCGTAGAACACGGACAAGCACTCAAAAAGATACAAGACACTTTGGTTCACACAAATCAACATATGTACCTAGGAGCCAGTGCACAACCGAGTTCCTGGCTCGGTCCCGGCGAATGCTGCCCAACTTCCTATTACGCCGAGAAGATTAATGGATGAACGAACAGACGGACACGGAATGACCAAATGGCAGTTGATCCCTGCCCGCCCAGCCTCTGTCGACAGCGGTGCCGCGACGGCGCCGGGGCAGGAGTGACAGAGACGGACCGGGGAAATATTTCACCGTATGTGGGCCAATAAATATGCATAGTTGATTGGGATCGGTGGAGAGTTGTTGGCATCGTCATCATTGGGTCAGGTAGACCGTGTCCAAGGTGGTCTATACACTCCGGCTCAATTCCGTTAATGGTGGGTGCACCACTTTGGTCCTCCTAAAGTGCCAACTATTCACGGGGCGCAAGGAAAAAAAAAAAGAAGAGCAGCCAGTCCTTCCATTCCATCCACCCACTCGGTGCTGGCATTGATCCGAGCGGCCGCGGGGTGGACCGTTGCCATTTCAATTTATGTGCCACCCTACTCTGTGACCGGCATCGGCATCGGCATCGGCATCGCCATCGCCATCGCCATCCGGACTTCACGGCAGGCAAAGTGAGTTTAAAAGCTATAATTGGTAGCTCGTCCTGGGAAATTGCAGTTCCAAGTTCAACTTCCGTAACTTAATGAATTACCAAATGTCCTTTGGTGCTTGTAAATTCCCTTGGCCCTTGGTGGGGGGCGGTGGGACGGGGATGGGTTTTCGTTACGGCTTTTCGGTGTCTCGACTCGATGTGCCCGATGCTGGGTGCTGGTCGAGTCGGTGTTGGTCGGTCGGCTCTTTGGTTTCTGTCTGGTTTGGGTCACATCTCGGCCACTTGTTAGGCGCAAGCGATGACGGGGAAGCGGAGGGCTGCAGTGAATCCGGATGGTGTTGGGCGCAAATGAAGATGACCTCTTTGGAGTTAAAGTGGCAATTTATTGGCTTTGATTTGTTGAGAGTTTCTAGCCTTTTTTTGGGGTGTCCTCTCTCTTTTTTTTCTCTTGCACAGAGTGGGGTGCAATTCACAAGCAATGGCGTGTGTGGGGTGGACATGCAATCAATTGGTCAATTAGGGAAAGTAATTCCACCCCAAGGGGCGCGGAAATGAGCTGCCGCATGTGAGCGATGTAATGGCGTGTGGGAGTGCGAGTCTGACTGGAAGAAATGAAAGCCATCAAAAATGTTGATCCCTCGGCCGAAAGTTGACGCAAAACGCCAGCAGGGGTATGAGATGTGTCCTGTGGGGGGGGGGGGACTGAGGACAGCCTCTGATCGGGTTTGGGAGCATTTTGATGGATCACAAGCCTGTCGTCCGAACTCTACAGAAATGTTTGTGAGCAGACTTCGAAGGACTTCGAGGCATCGATTGTGGCCAGTTAACCATATTCAATGTTCGCGTGGACCGCTCTACCCTGAACTCTGAAGACAGCGAGGGCAGCTCAAGGGAATCACGTCCTTTGGCTTCTTTTCTTTGACAGACTGGCTCCAACGATCACGATCAGAGCTTGAAGGAACAAGAAACGAGTGAAAAAATGTAAAGGAACTGTTTTCGTCAGCCTTCACGTAATGGCCGTGTAAATTCGTTCGGGAGAGCAATTTCAAGGAATGATGGCTGACTTCGAGATATTGCTGGCTCCTATGAGCTGCATCTAACCATCGACCGAGCTTGTAAACATTCTCATCTCATGCTCATCATGACGACAGCCATCTGCAAGAAACATAAGTGTGGACAAGAGCGGATCTGCAGTACGAACTACGCCAAATTGAGAAGAATTTCTGTTTACAGAGGGACTTCGGGAATGACTTGGGCAAGAGCGAGTACTCAAATGCAAGTAGAATCTGTAAAGGCAGCATCTACTGGAATGAAGTGAAGACAGTCATACCTAAACCGAAATCCAACAAGGCTGCTGGAGCTTAGTGGCCGACATTTTCAAAGCGGCAGGCGATGCCGTAGAAAGGAGCGTGCACCAACTATGGCCGATATGGTCGAAGGAATGTAAGCCCGGTGAATGGGACCTTAATATTCCCAGATCCATAGAAAATGGAGACCCTTTGAATTGAATGCACAGAGGCATCAGTCTTCTCAACATCTTATCATCCATGCTGTGTGAACGGTAAGAGCCTTTCGTCAACAGCCTGGTCGGTCCCTGCCAGACTGAATTTAGGCCAAAAAAACCATCGACTAAGTATTCACAGTGCGGCGAATTCGGTGAAAAAACCCTGAAGAAAAGGAAACAAATCGAAGGGAAGGTGATGGGCAAGAGGGAAATGCTAAAAGGTCCTTACTATGCACTGTGGATTTTTTTATTCGATAAATAGACACTAGAGAAAGGTGTACAGAAGTCGTAGGTAGCCTAGTTGGGTCGCTGTGGCAGTTTGAAGTTGAACCAGGAAACCAGAAGGGTGAACATTTTGAAGCCTTCTGATGCACGCTTTCGATTAAAAGACACTAGAAAACACACCCAAAGGTCTAAGACGTCATATGACAGCATCTTTAGAGACGACATATAAAGATGTCTAGTTTCGCGACATCTTCAACATCATTTTTGAAAGAATTGTTCAAAACTCTCACTGGTTTTGGATGCACAATCTTTCAGAAGTTCGTTCAACTCCTCGCATATGCCGACGATACTGACATAATCGGAAAATCACTCAGCGTGATGTTACTTGGCACTTGGTATTGCAATGGAGGCCGCGAAGATGGGTTTAACGGTGAATCAGAGCAAGACCAAGTATAAGAGAAAGGACACCCAACATTGACGTCTTGGTCACAACGTCACAGCAGGCGGATGTAGCTTTGAGGTAGTCGAAGACTTTGTCCAAACGCTCGCAATGAAACGAAGAATAACTCTTGCCAATCGATGTTTCTTTGGGCTCAAGAGGCAATTGAGTAACAGAGCCATCTCTCGAAGCACCAAGCTGACTTTATATAAGATCCTAATCATCCCTGTCCTGCTGTATGGCGCAGAAGCCTGGACAATCTCAAGGCCAGATGAAGATGTCCTTTGTCTTTTCGAGAGAAAAGTTCTGCATTCCATCTTTGGTCCTGTTTGCGTTGATGGTTTTTGGAGAAGAAGAATCAATGTACAGCGACATGAGCCTTGTCAAGCGTCTACTCATTCAACGCCTAAGATTGCTAGGTCATGTAGAGCGCATGGATAACACTGCTCCAGCCCGAAGAGTCTTCGACTCCGAACCAGTGGGACAACGTAATCGAGGACGCCCATGGAACCGATGGCGCACACAAGTGAAGAAGGACACCAACCAACTTACTTGGCGTGCGAAATTGGAGGCAGCTGGCTAAATATCGTGCCAGCTGGAGAAGCATGTTGACTGAGGCCCAGGTCCACCCGGAACTGTAGTGCCACTAGAAGAAGGAGAAGATAGAAGTACGTAGGAAAAATATGAAATATCGCTACGGCAGTCAGCGATCGACTGTGATTTAAACTGCGACTGCGATCATAACTGCGATTGCGATTTAGTTTCTTTTTAAAAATTACAACCATGGTTTGAAATCATACCTACACCTCAGTTGCTCTCGTTAACAACCTCACTCGCATATTGATTCCCACAAACGATTTCATGGTTAACGTCATGAAGTGTGGCAGATGCGAATAAAATGGTGTGCGAGTGTACAAAATCAGAGTATGCTATGACTAGGGTTGCTCTTCATATTTTTTAATGTGATGTTACTCTTTTATCCATTGTACCAACGTTCAGAGGCAATAGTGGGAACAGTTTAAACTTCATCCATGAGGTAGGCCTATAAATCAGAACGTCGCGTCGTAGGGCAGCAAACAACGAAATAGGGAGACTTGGAGAAAAATACTGGAGCTACCTCCTCTTCATGGAGATCGGTGGTTACTTGCTTACATACTTATCAGGCCTGTGAAGGGCCTGAGCCATCGGAAGGCAATCGCTGACAGTTATGAGCACGCTGCTTCTAGTCTTCAAGACCGGGCTGTATGGCGACGGCGAGAACTGTTTTTTTTATACCATAGGTTAGGTCTTCCTCTCCGTCTCGGACCAGGATGCTGGGATTCGGAGACCAACTTAGCTGGAGCGTTGGTGCCTAAAGGTGGCCGAGCCAGTTTAGTCCACGGATTCTTGCCTTCTGAACTACATCCACATCTTGGTACAGCACGTAGAGCTCCATTCGCCTTCCTCGCAGACGGGATCATATACTCGACGAAGAATTTTTCTCTCGAAGGCGATACGAATCAGCTCTGCTGTTTTGCTTAACGGCCATCTTTCGGATCCATATAGCAGGACAGGCAAAATAACAGCCTTCTCGATCAGGAGCTTTGAGCCCGGTTGTTTCGACAAACCGAAGTAGCGCCGCTTTGCCAAGTTCGTTGCTGCGTCGGATCTCCACTAAGATGTGGTTTGTGGCGTCTGTTGGGTGACCTCATTGGGCCAGTGTTCTTCTAAATCGAATCTTTCAATGTTACAAAGTTGACGATTCCTGCTGTGAACGCAATATCAAAGACGTCTCTGTCAGAAGGCTAGCCATAGCTGAGCTAAAAAACATACTCCCTAAGGTGGAAGGTAATCACAACCCTCCCCCGACCTCTCCAAAATCCATAAACGAAAGATCCACACAGTGAAGTGTCCCCCAGCGATGTCGAAACCCCACATGGAGGTGAATTGAGTGAAATGCACGTCATTATCCTCACCTCCGATGCAATGACGAGGAAGTCCTTCATGTCGCCGTCGACAGAGTCAGAGTGCCTTCGCGCACCATTCGCCATCGAAATGCATTTCCACTTCAATGTACCGAAAATACAATCCTTCCCATCGTGCACCGTAACCGTAATCCCCCCCCCCCCCTCCGCCAACTGTCAATCATGCCATCAATGCATCCATTCAAGCTGTCTCCCCTTCAGCCATCAATCAATTAATAACATTACATACCAGCGGGTGGCGGTGACTGCTCCAGATCCTTCGCGCAACCGAAACTGACAGCTCGAGTGTTACAACAACAACAGTCCTGTCTCGCCCACTCACTCCATTCATTCACTCGCCAACCACCCACAAACAGTCCAGCAACCACGCTAGTGAACCAAAAAAAGAAACTGCCAAAATACTCGTAATCCAACAAACTCTTCCGTGTTCCATCGGAGAGGAGAGGCACCTCCGACCACTCGACGGTGCCTTGCATTCCGCACCGAAATGTCCTTGAGTGAAGGGACGAGAGGCGAACATTTTCTCCCGAAGCCATTAACCCACAGGGTGCCACTTACCCTTCTCAGTGCAATAAACACGAGCGAGCAACAACAACCAAAAATACGGCAAACAGTGCTCGGCGATGGCATGCATGCACTTGCATGCAGCAGCTCAGCGCTGGCATGTGAATGCCACGCCAGAAAGGGTTGTGCCGAAAAATAATAATAATAACGGCTTGTCCATGATGAGACAATGGGACAAAGGCACTCCCTCGTCACCGGCTTCCATATTCCGCACTGGCACCGTTCGGTGACATGCAAATCAGCTTCGATCTGCCGGAGAGGTCCTCGAAATCTCGGAATGCAGTGTGTGCTGTGAAGGTGAATTTTTGAATTTTATGACGAATGTCCTCACCCCTTTCCGACAGTTGTCGGTGCGGTGCGGTGCGCCCAGATCAGAGGTTGCTTGCGTGGCCTTGGTTTGCGTTGAACGCATTTAGATGAAATGAGAGGTACTTCCTCAAAGAGTTGATATTTGCGTTCCCAAGAACGACGATGAATTTGAATAACAATGAGGCCTGGACACGCTGACACTTCGTCGAGGAACCGTGTTATCCTTGTTTGCTTTTGTTTCAACGCTCACCCCTATTTAATGCGTTGCCGGTTGCATTGTGCGCCCTTTTGTTGGTTACCGCCCCGTGTGTCCGAACCGCCGCCGTTGTGTGTGCTGTATCTGGCCGGCATTAGCAACCGAGAAAGGATTAGCTGATGAAAGATCACAGCGTAACGAATCCTTTTCTACATTTCTTTTCACTGCACCGAATTGAAGACACACGATCGCACCCGGACACGGTTGACAGGTAAACGGCAGGCAGCGGCAGGCAGCGAGTTTCGTGGGAGGGAATGTTTGGGATTGGGATCAACCCTTTTTCCACAAATCGACTGGTAGGCGGAAGGATATCGAATGTCCTCATATTTAGTTTCTGCGTGAGTGTACCACATGCGGACTCGAGCGAGGGATATCAATTAACCCTTTCGCTAAATGGGTAAATATTTGAAAATTCAATTAGCCGAGGGCAGGGATTAGCACGTCAGGACGAAGGACGATTATATGGTGATTAGATATAATCCCATTACAGTTGACAAATTACTGTCATCAATCGGACGAGAATGGACAGCAAATGGACGTGTGTTCGTGCGCGATGGAGTGGGCATCAAAAGATGGGGGCTGTGTGCGCTGCCTCACAAGGACACGTTGTCACTTTATGTGGGCTGGCATCTTCAAGGAGGTTACATGCTCTACTTCGACTAAGTGGACTTTGATTGCGAAGGCCACTGAGTGAAATTTGGCTGCGAGGTGTTGGCCATGGAAGCCAAAGGATGTTTGACCAGCTCTTCGACATCTTCAGATTATGTTCGTCAGCTCATGTATGTGTGTGTGGAGGCTGTGATCCGGAGCCCATCGGTCGGAGTGGATAACATCACATTTTCTGTGGGCGCTTGCTGGCCATGCCCGTGGGTGGTAAATGTCTTAATCTCCTCCGCTGACCAGATCTGCATCCAATAGCTGTTAAGGACCCCAGCAGTCAAGTCTGATTACAGACATAAGTAAGATGAAGTGCCAGCAGCACTCCCATTCCGAATGTTCCGTACCGAAAATCACAGGTACTGACGTCAAGGATCTACATTCGTCAAGTTTGAAGAGGAATCCATAGTCAGTTCCGACAACTCATTCAAATTCTCTCAAAAATCACGGCCTTGATGTTTCCTCAGACCACAGCAATTGGATTGGCGGCTTAAGACCATCGATCTAGATGTTGTCACAGAATCGCATATCTGTGTATCAGCAGCGGATTAAATACCACCGTCGTCGGTTCGAATCCCTTCAATTAATTACCACATCACCTCCCTCGCACAGCACCTACACTGACCAACAACTAACGCTAATCCCTCGAGAACCCATTAAGATCCCATTAATGCACCACAAAGTTACAGCGTCCACCCACTTTCCCCCCTCTACACACACACACACGTAGGCCAAGCTCAAATAAAATCAGTGCTCTCCCTCTCTGCGCTCCTCACTGCCAGAAGGTGGTCATTAAATGGTAACTAAGCTTATTTATCGCCGGCGACCGCCACTATAACCACCAGCAGCACCTTTTGCCGTATACTTCGGCAGCTGGCCAAAAAGTAGCCAGTCTCGACCGGCCGAAGGCTACTGGGCGATTATCCCCGGATAAAGTGTGTACCCGACGTCAGTTTCACTTGTTGTGCCACCCGAATTGTGGGCTGCACACCCGACGAGGCGACCATGAGGGAGCGGTGGATTAGAACGACTAGCAAACGCTAAGTGGATTTTGGTTCGCCTCTGTTTCATAAACCAATGGACAGCGCGTCGGTTTTGTATTTTTTGCTCCTTCTGCGGAATTAGCTGAGATACGATGTGTGCAGTGGTTGGAAACAAATTGTGCACTGCACACCGGTGGGGTGGACGATGGCAGCTAAATCTTATTAAAGTGTCGTGTGTCCTTGGCTGATGGCACGGGGAATTAACTTGCGTACGTTGGTCAACATTAAGTGGCGATCTTCGTAAGACGCGCCTTGCGTGAGACATGACATCGCCGAAGCTGCTGGGGAGGTGGCGCTGCTCAATGACTCGAGAGAGATCGACAGGCACGCGAGCTGTTAAGTGGCCATCAGTGGGAATTGCCGTACTCGGCACACTGAGCGTTTCTGCAGGTTCGCCCTTGAGCCAGGCACACACTCAACTGCGTCTGAGAATTTGGTCACACACGGCCCAAGGACACTTGTTTCTGCTCGAGCAAAACTTCCCGACAACTCTGTGTCCTTTCGCCCCGCAGCAGCGACAACGTCTAACACCACCCCCCCCCCCCCCCCCCCCCCCCCGCAAAGACTAGATGGAAAAATGGGAGCAGTGAACCGCTAAATTCACTCAAAACGAAGCCACCCACACGCGCCCCCATCATCCGGAACGAGATGTGTCCTTGCGCCCCACCAAGCCGGCGCACACCCACACACACCACTTAGTGCGTACACAGAGAAGTCATTGTTGCCACCGTTAGTCTCCCCCAAGCTGGTGCTGGTGGCACTTGACTAAATTGAAACCCGCCCCACACCCCCACAACGACAACGATGACGACGCCGTTCAAAGGCCCGAGCACTGGCAAAGCATTTCTGTTGCTAATCATCGGAGCGTCGCTGTTGTTCGCTCGTTGCAAGCAGCGCGCCATGCCAGCGGGAGAGCACAATTAAGGACGTTAATTTTTAGCACATGTCATGTTGATAAATAATTATTAAGGGCGTGCGGCGTGCGACGTGGTCGTGCCTCTTTGCATCTGCAAATTGGGACTTAACCTAAGATCCGGTTGGCGGGGATGATGGGGGGGAGGGGGCAGGGAGAAGAGTCCCGTTGTGTCGGAGGACAGGAAACAAACGCGTGCGGCACACAGAAGGACATGTGTTTTAATGGGCCGCAAATACGCCGCAGTTGTGAGGTGCGAAGAAGTGATCCTTTTGACGGGATTGAGCATGAGACACACACGCACCCACGCTCTCTCTGACTGCAATCGCTGAGCAATTATCCTTGAGTGTGGTGCTTTTCAACGCGGTGGCTGTGCTCCTTGCAGGCGTTCGGGATCAAAGAGCGAAGCGCGTAAAGTGCTGCAATTAGGAAAATTGCAAATTAATGTTTAATGAAAGGTTTTTTTTTTCCCGCGCTTTGCTTGCGGGTGGATGGGATTAGAATTCTGTTTGAGCATGTGATGGGGCTGCGGGGGCGGGATCGTGTGTCGTCTTGCGGTGTCGACGATGACTGCAGTCAAGTTGGACAAGTGGGTACTTAGCCACCACTTTGCTGAGGATGACAGTGCATCTTGGTATCAGAAGGCCTCTTCAGTCAGTACGCTCTCTTAGAGTGAATTTCCGGGTCGCCGCCTTAACGTCGATGCATAATGGACGAGGTCTTACACGCCCGGCTTCAGCGGAAAGACTCCAGCTGACTCAAAGCGTGATCCAAGGTGCCAGTTAGAACCGACACCGCACTCCCTCTCTTCGAAAAACACCACTCCCTGCAAGCCAAAGCCACGTCCAGTGGCATCACGTTTGTTCTCTCGCCAGTCACATTCTTCAGCACCGCCCACGTATTTTGGTTATCCTTCTCAAAGTCCTCGCCAAGCCAAGCCCCGCCAGGATCTCTCTCCAACAGTCGGGACTCCCCATCGACTGCTCGGTGTATAAATTCCAGCTCCCACCCCCCGGGTGGAGTAAAAGAGTCCATCTAATTAAAAATTACAAATTAAATTTTTGTAATCCAATCCTCGTCCGTTTTTCCAACCCCAGAGCCTTTGTTCCTGCCAACCGAGGCTGCACCCGCTCCCCGGCGCGGCGTGGTGATGGGGATCTTTGCATGATACCGAGAAGAATCCTATTGCCAGTCCTCACTCGAGGGTGCTCGGTTGCTAGATGTCCTTTTTTTTATCCTCTTTCTCACTTTCATTGTGTTTTTTTTCCGTTTTTTTGTTTTTTTCTGCCATTCACTCATGTGTGACGTACTTGATGTGATATTGGCTCCACCTGCTGTTGGCTAGAGTCTTCTGGACACACACCACTTGGCCGGGCGTATTGTGTGTCCACTTATTAAATTCGGTTCACATATGAGGAAGAAATCCTTTTTTTGCTGCTGGATGGGGTTCCGTTCGTATAAAAATATCCTTTTCACTGCTTTGTCACCACGCAACCGGTTGCCAGGGCATCAAGAGGAACTACACGAATCTGCAGTGATGCCGTGGTCCTGGGGGCCGGTGGGAGGCGTAGCACCGCCCACCGGAGGAATGGACATCTGAAGAGGATTATTCGCACATTTATTAAGATTGAATGAGTGGGTGCACGGTGTATGGGTCCTTGAAATGATAATACTTCATTTTCTGCCGGCGATGTCCTGGCGATAAATTCCGACTGTGATTAAGTGCGCACTCGACGAATGCGGAGGTGTGCTTTGCGATTTTTCATTATGCTTCGGACAATGCGAGCTATTTCCCTTTTTGGTCCTGGCCTCTCCGTCTCTCAACGGTCTCTGGCTATGAGGGGGCACTCACATCTGAAGGACGACTAATTAGTGAGCTATTTTGCATACATTTCCTCTCCGGCACTTCAGGGCAGTTGTTTCGTTTGCCGTGTATGACAAGTCGAGGCGAGGCCATTCGTCTGCGAAGGCAAAGGGGCTACGTGAAGATCCTTCGGAGACTTCAGAGAGATCGGTGTTTTCAGACATGACTCCGCCTCTCGGTGGAGCCGGGGACTTCTTGAATTCATTTGTCTGCCAGAAGAAGCACAAGGATGCAAGCCTGGGAAGTTGGTTTTTCCTACATTGCTGCATCAGAATGTGATACCATGACACGACTGACGTTTACTTAAGTCGCGGTGCTGGAGAAGCAGCAGAACAGACTACAGACCAGCTGTCTGATGAAGTCCTGAGGCCGTTCGGATATGACTTAGGAACATGAGCCGCGGAATGACCACTGAATGGACCCACTTGACATACTGAGTAATGACGGAACTCTTTTCCGGAGATAGGTTCGAAAGGGCCGTAGTTGGTGCAGTGATGAGGAAGCCGAAAGACGAGAACACACCTAAGGTAACGTGGGTTTCTTTGAAGGAATGTCATAATACAGGATGTCAATAAATACGTAACTGCTGCTTTCACTAAGCGTCAAAGAACTCTACCACGCCTGGCTCTGCTCTTGATGCACTTCTGAATCCCCCCCTTTGATATCCACATCATGGGGTGCACTCTCAAGGCCATCTTCCGTTTAAAAAGAAGTAGTCGTTGGTACAACTCGCACTGGAGTTTCGATGACCTTGCGCATCGCCCTTCTTCTGACCACAGACTCATGGATATACCTTCTGACGCAAGGACACCAGCAATCCAGCTGCGACGCACATACAAAGTCGGGATCGGCTCTGGCCAGAATATAAGCCTGGAAAAGAATGTAGTCGAATCTTCACGGATTGCTCCAAGACCAATGAACGATCCGGTGCTGGCGCTTTCGTAGAGAGCGACAACATTAGACTCCACACCTCATTAGGTAAATTTTGCGTCGGTCCTCCAAGCGGAAACCTATGCGATCTTTATGGCCACGAACTATATTATGAAGAACAGATGGAAGGAAGAATCGACAGCCAAGCTGTGCTTAAGGCCCTACTCAACCATTTAACCACTTCCAAGATAGTCTAAGAATGCAAGTCTTCTCTAAATTGGACCGGCAGGTTCTATACGGTAAGACTTATGTGGGTCCCGGGCCACCACGGGATCACGGGAAATGAGATCGCCGATGAACTTCCTAGACAAGGATCAGAGGAGATACTCCTCGGACCCGAACCTAAACCCGCGTCCTCGGTTACTGATTCCATCGATGACTGGGCTTCTCGAGAGCACAACCGGAGGTGGCATGACTCTCCAGGATGTAGAAAAACTAAGCGCATGCTCCCTAATGTCTGTAAGAAATCCGCGGCATTTTTGTTATCTCTTAACAGAAAAGACTGCAGACGACTTACCGGCGTACTAACAGGCCACTGCCTAAATGTGCTTGGCCTAAGCGAGGAAACCCTCTCCGACGCCTGTGGAGAAGACGATGACACTGCAGAGCACTTCCTCTGCCACTGTCCCGCCTTTGCTCGGATCAAGTGGCAGTTATTTGGTGCTGATGAGTTGAGAGCTGATGATGTAGGCTCCTCATCACAGAAGCGCCTGCTGTTACAATGGACAAGGTTTTTGAGTCTGAGTGCTCCAGTGTAGTGTTCAAAAACCTCCGACAAAAAAAAAAGGGTGTTGGTTAATTGAAAAGGTGACCAGACTTGGCTAGCCTATTCAAGAATGGGTCTGACAAAGGTAATGAAAAGGGACTTTGTAAAGTAAGGATGCAATCCTATAGATGTACACAGCGATTGTTAGGCCGAGCTTGTTATATGGCAGCGTAGTATGGTGGCAGGCTTCCCTGAAATCCACCAACTTAATTCTGTTAACAAGAATACAGAGACTTGTATGCCTTGGTGCCACAGGAGCGATTTCTACTACTCCAACGGGGGGTATAGAGGTCCTACTAGACCGTCTACCACTCGACCTGCACATGCAAACTACTGCTGCAAAGAGCGCCATCAGGATCATTCGACCCTAATGCCAGCCGCTACTATAATAATAATATGGGTGGCGCTACAGCCCGTAGAGGGCCAGGGCCTAGGTTCTCAGCAACTACTCGCGTGAAAGGGACCTACAAATTATATGTCGACTCCGAACGGCCAATTTGAGATCCTTTTTCTATACAGTTATACTCCTTGAGCATTGTCGGTGACTCGAAAGAGGTGGTCCCGTGAAAAGCATTTCTTGTCGTACTGGAATTCGAACCTAGACGTCGAGGTTCAAGTGCGTAGGAGTCGACGCACATACCCACAATGCCACCGCCGCCACTGGCGCCTACTGGGCATGCAAATATACTGGATGCGAGTAGAGACCATGTTGGTCCCTTGTGATACCCATAGTGAGACTACTACCACTGACCGACAACTCCAGTGATAGTGCCGTTAATTTGATCCTAAGTCCCATCCCAACTGGTCACTGGACCAGATATGAAAACCAGATAAAAGCGTATTAGCTTTGCTTTCACCGGAATTCGAAACGGGGTCTCCTCTAACCAAGAGCAGGCGCTCAACCAAAGGTGCCATCCAGTTGCTGATAATAAACGATATCTTGTTCCGAGAGTGTAAAAGCAATTCGAACATGCTCGCCTCATGAAATATGCAGTCTAGGTATCGACTCAAGCAAAACGGGACTGATGCTCTTCACCACAAAAACTAAAATACCCAACCTCCCACTTCCCCGCCTGAACGATCAACCGATCTCTCTCTCTCTCTCTCTCTATCTACCAGCGCTAAGTACCCAGGCGTCACATTAGATCCCAAACTCAGCTGGAAGCTAAACACAGACCAGTAAGTTAAGAATGCCTGAATAGCTTTTTACGCCTGCAGTAGAACCTTCGGTAAAAATTGGGGTCTCCAACCAAAGTTAAAGGGAAAGTACATCAAAATATCTTGGCTGTATGCATCGATAGACAAGCTATTGCCTCCTTTACTTCATATTCAAAACTAGTGCGGGAATGTCGGGATGTGCTAGCGTCATTTTAAGGCCAGGTCAAAATTTGCCTTATCTGGAATGCCAGAACACAGTGACATCCCAGGACATGAGAACGCCGATGAACTGGCGAGGCGGAGATCCGTCTCTTCAGTCGCTTGCAAAAGATGTGCACATCCCATTACAAGCTGTCGAGCCTATAACATGAGCCCGAGGCGCTTTCGCTCTAACAAAGAGTCTGTTTTACAAAAGCCAACTCGCGGCGAGGGTGAAGGTAATCTGCTACATGGCCCTCATCCGGCCAATGCTCACCTATGGCTGCCCCGTGTGGTTCAACGTGAGTGCAAGCTTGATGGAAAAGATTCGGGTGTTTGAGAGGGCTTGTCTTAGGGCTTGCCTTCGCCTTTACAGAACACCAGAGTCCCAGTACAAAAAATTCTACTCCAATGAGATTTTATACAACAGGGCGAACCGGATACGAGTGGACAATTTCCTGTTGAAGTTGATTCGAGGCTTGAACTCGGTCAATAACCTGATCTCGGGGGCTTACTACTCCAATCCACAATACCACGAAAGGGTACGTCACAGTGGCTTCGTCCCCCCAGAAGCATTTCTGCATCTAGACAAGTACGGACTGATACAAGACGTAAAAGGGGTACCGCTCATCTACCACATAGCCCGTTCAACTGCGGTTGGACGACTCAACCACGACCGGTCCGTCGCACAACGAGCTGAGGAAGGTCTCCTCCGATTCAGTCCGGCGGTATCAAGGCGAGATTTGCGAGATGTTGCAATGCAACATCTAAAATTCTGGTGGCTGGGGAGTGAAGGAACTCCCTCGTCGAACCCCTTAGACCCGGGTTAGAGAAATGGCAGTAAATATCCTCTTATGGGGAGCAGTCGGTCTCTGTCTTGCAGCGGATCAGATCAGCTGGAACCTATGGTCGACCTACGTATCTTAGGTAGTAGTAAGGCGTATATATGTAAAAAAAAATTAAAATTACGTATACACATTTGTACATGTGTGTACTTATGTGTATACCCTTGTAAATATACTATTTAAGTACATAGTCATGCATCATTTAAAACGTATGCATATGCATTGTTAGGTTAAGTCGAAAGACATAGCTTAAGATTAAGTTTAGCTTAGAGTGCTCGCCGAGCTCCAGTAAGTTAGAAATAGTAAAACTGTTACCAACTAGTTTTAAGCATTTTTGTGTAGTACGTAAGTTTCCAATGAATGTATAAATAAAAATGAATTAAAAAAAAATGGTCTAATCATAAATGCTGCTAAAACAAATGTGATTTACATTCGCACTCCGTCAAAACCAATATCAAATATTCCAGCGAAATGACCGCTGTCCACTATCAACAAATAGCAACGCAATTGAGGTAATCAGAAATACTATTTTTGCAAGACATATGTACCTTAAGCGTTACACAAGCGTTGAAGTGCAAAAGCAGTCGTATTACTCGTTAGCAGAGTCGCGCATTAGATACGGTATCCTAGCATGTGGAAACGTAGCAAAATCGCACATTGACAAGATATGTAACCTACATCATCGTCTTACTAAAATGGTTAGACTTACTAACTCACATTTTCAAGTTTTAGATCTTAAAGCTATCTTTCAGATGACAACATTGCTACAGATCAACGCTTTCAGCAACCCTTAAGTCACGCACTAAATACAAGAAGACAAGCCCAGGAGCTTACAACTTGTATGGAGACCGGGAACAACGATGCACTGTACCTAAATTAATGAATTCGCTGCCACAAGCGTGCTCAAAGCCACTTAATTTAAAGTCACTTCAAAGCATGTCCGAATTTATTTACAACCACCTGCAGATAAACATTTAGCTTTGCAGGTTGTAAACGATTGTAAACGAATATAAAAAAGTCTTTAAAAAAATAAACTGATGCACTTTCAAATTCCTTCTTGTAGCATGGGGAAAGGAACTCACTAGAGTCTAACGAAGCTGTTTGCTAACGTCTGGATAATCATCAGGGATCTGCTCCTATTGTCCTTTGGGCGGACTTATTTCTTAAATGGCCAGTTACCTAAGGCGACGAGGGTTATGTTGAGCGAACAACTTCTCCCAACCGTTCAACAGAGCTTGTGAACGTGCTCTGCTCTTATGATCTCTGTCCATCCCAGTCCCACTCCATCATCTGATTTGGCTGTAGTTTCGAACCAAGAGTCCTCTTGAGACGTTCAAATCGCAAGTCATTATGCTTCCACGTACCACAAGAATCTCTCGCCCAAAGTAAAGCACACACCTCCTTTCAGTCGTCCCCTGCCTGCCTTTATGCCAATTTAAGAACATCAATCCACGAGGCCGTTGTCACACGATTAACCGCGCTTTGTTTGAATTCAACGACGGCGCTTGTTTGCCAAATCTCTCGTAGACCGTGAGACAAAAAAAAAGCCCTCCCCCTCCCCCAAAATGCATTGCATTGACTATCCAGCCAACTCACATAAAAGTCCAAGTCCCCCTTTTCAACGCCCAAAAGGCAGCCCCCATGGCAACGAATCCATATCCGCACGGTGAATGCGGGAAAAAAATCAATTGAGTGCAAACCAGACACGGTCTCTCTCCAAAGTCCAGTGACACAACATGCCCGCATCCACACCGTCGAGGACGAGCTCCAAAAAAAAAAAAAAAAGTAACCAACGAAGACAATCCCTCGGAGTGCACCAGTGCCCAGTCGCCCACCAAAGAGACTTAAGGATCACCGCCCCATTTTGCATCAATCCACTCCAGCTGTGCACTGCAACAGCGGTCCAACGATGCATTGGCCAGCACTCGGCCCAGTCCTTCGGCGCCGTTTTGATTTTTATTAATAAAAAGTGAACTCAGCGAGATTTCGATGTTCGGCCAGGAATAAAGTGCAACGTCCTGTCGCCTGTCCGCACCGCATCCATCGGGAGAGTCCATTTACACGACACGGTGCGTTGGGATGGCCTCTCACTCAATTTGGTGGGATTCGCCTGTCAAAATGTGATTCTCTGCATGCATGATGCTGCGACACACACAAGAAGGACTACTGCTGCTGCTGTTGCTGCTGGCCTGGACCTCTCTGCTCGTCACTTGAGCGCTGTCCTTGCTGCAGCAATAATGTGAAATCCTCTCACGAATCAAAGGATATTTCTGCGGGCGCATAAAGTGCCACACATCAGCTACCCGCTCACTGCCCAGCAGCAGCAGCAGGACCAAAAAGGATCTCCTATCCGGCTGCAGCCACAAACAGTATACGTGTGTGTTTGAGTGTGTGTGATTTTTTGCGGGACCCGCTTCGTTTCGCTTCTTGCCGATTGCAACGCGAATATTAAATTTGTCCTGACCAGCCTTCGAGATTGGCGATAGGATGATGATGTGTATCTACTTCCGGTTATTTGCATGCAGTTGAAACGAATCCTGTTCGTCGTTCTTCTTTTTTCCTTCTGGTCTGTTCTGTTCTTTGTTTTGGGGGGCGGGGGGAGTCGAGTGCTGCAGGATGTAGGACTCCCATTGACAACTTGTTAGGAGGGCTTGCAGATATGTGATCCTTTGTAACGATGTTTTATTGACTGTGTTAATGGTTTCGACTCGTTGTTTTTTTTTTGTTGCCTCTTCTCTGTGTGTGTGTGTGTCCCCCACTTCCTGGTATCCACAGTGTCCGCTAAGTGGACGTGGGTAATAAAAATGAATCCTTTATGGGTCGTTTCATAGGTGCGAACGAGGGCCCTTAATGCCCGTGACTGCTCGAGGGGACAGCACAAATGGAACCGCTTTTACGGTTTCAGCTGAGTGGAAAGGGCTCAACTTTGTGTTGGCCACTCGACGGGGGCTGAATGGGATGCGTAAATGCTGTTTTTTTTTTTTGGTTGCCTGATGCTCGAATGGGAGCTTGACACAACAGCTTTTTGAACATTTGATGATGGCCACTGCATTGTGTCGAGGGCTAAGATTAAAGCGGGCACGGCGTATCCTGGAGCTATTTATCTCAGTGTCTATCGCCAAATCTGCGGTGGCTTCAATGTCATCATCACCAACTTCGCTCCTGCAACGAGCTCCTCAACCCGCTCACCTCACTGTCGCAACCCAAATCCGCGGCGGCTTCATTCTCCCGCTTGCGGTCATCGTTGCTATCCGTCGTCCAAAAGCCAACCGCAAGGCATTTACACCAACATTCGCGCACCCAGACCACCGTCGGGCGCCACTGCCGTCGTCATCATCAATTCAACTTAAAACCCCCGTGCGTCCTTAATTATTTTCACAACTGTTGACCCAACCTCACGGCTGACCGCAGATATTACCAGGGGAAAAAACTGCGAAAATCTGCGTTAGCTTCATCAGTCAGCCGCAAAACCGCACCGCCACCCGCCATCCACGACCCGGCTGTAGTGGAGGGCAACACACACAAAAAAAATATATTCCCTTCACAGTTAACCACAATTCCGATTACCTTGCCGCTTTGAACTTGAAACAACAGCGCGTCCTCGTGACGAAACCTCAACAAACGAACCGCAAGCCTGGTCGCTGTCGTCGTCGCAGGACATTACACCATCCGCCTGCCACCACGCGTCGTTAATTCAAAATTGATTTTCATCTTAAACGGCGAGTCTTAAAGTTCAGCGCCGGCCGCTCAAAAGAATCCCCTTAACTGAAGTGAATTAATTTCGTTTCAATGATCTTAATTACCGTCCTGGCAAGAGGACAACACTCGACTGGGTGATGGGCGGTGGGTGATGGGAGGCGACTACAACGGCGACAATCCAAACAGAGTCGCTTCGTGCGACTTGACTTGTCAAACAGACAAAAGAGTTAACCTCCGTCAATCGAGGGCACACAGACCGAGGCTGTTGATCTTTGGAAATTAAAATCGCCGAGTCGAGTGAGTCCTTGGCTGGGGATTTGCAAAAATGAAGGAGCATCAAGGGAACATCCCCCTCCCCCCACCATCCCCCCTCCGACACTAATGAAGTTCAGGCGTTGATTGCTAATTGATTTGTCAACACCAGGAGCTCGGATGAGGCAGAGAGCGAGCCAGGAGTGACCGAAGTTATGTTAACTTTTGCGCCAAAAGCTGCAGCAGTCGTCGATGGTGACGATGGGGTGGGGCTGGGCTGAGGACCTCGGGTGATGACCATCAAAATTGTGCAAACGATTGCGTTTGTGTTGTGCGACAGGCAGTGGCCCTTGAAGCTTGAGCAAACCCTTCCACTGGCGGCCGTGGCACTAATGAAGTGTCCAGCGAGTCGTGTTGGCACACATAGAAATCCAGAATATTTGGGTTCAATCAACGGGCCAAACTGTGAGTTCAAACACGAGTCCCAATGTCCAACAATCCCGACATCCGACACATCTCGGCACAAAAAAAGCGGTTCCGATAATTACCGGTGTTGGACAAGAGCGCACACAGCCGGCATTGGCTGCGGCGTTCGTTTTAATTGGCCTCTTTATGCACCCCTTCCTTGTGGGAGGTCTTTGCCAAATACAATCATCGTTGTCGTCGTCGTTATCGTCGGTCGATGTCATACCGAAAGTCACTTGTCAAGTCTCTGCGCATTGTGACATCGATTCATTGGTTCGTCCTTTGCCATGCGGGCACAATGGGTTTTATACTTTCGGAATTTTTGTTAAAAGATTGTCAGAGGGAATTAATTGGGCATCAATCAGGATCACAAGTGGAGTCGAGGGGTCGATGGGTCGAGGGGTCGAGCGACATGACAGGGCTTTGTGGCCGCGTGACAGGAGAGCTTTTCATATTTCATCGAGTGTTTGTGGCGGACTGGTGTTCTTTTTTTTTTGCTCTTGTTTGATCGGCGTGATGTGTCCTTTCTCCGCGCGGACTCCTCTGTCGATTGATTTGATTGAGTGTAGAGAAAAGAAGGGTTGGACGTGACTGGGGGTGGATTGGTCTCAAGTTGTGGCGGATGGTCGTGGAGGTCGTGGAACGTTTAGGCGAATGTCAGGCCTGGCAGTTGTCCAGCAAATGGTTTGATTACTTGTCAACATGGGCCTCAACCAAGAAGTCAAACCATGGAGTCGTCCAACAAATTTGTTGGTCTACTTGTCAACCTCATCCAAGAAGTCTTTCCCGGTACCGCCGTCTCTGGCTTCTGGCTAGCTGCCTCCAGCTGGCACCAGGTTTAAAGTTGATGCCCAGTTTAAAAAGTAGGCAAACCATTCTTTGTCCAGCTCCAAGGCCAGACATTCGTGTAAATGTTCCACCACCCCCCTGACCATCTGCCAAGCTCTGACATCCAGCTCAAATTTGTTCAACCGCACATGTGTGAGCCATCTTAGATGCTATCCCGCCTCACCCCATTTTTGTTCGCTCACTTCTACCGACCTCCCTTAACCACCACAGCCTTGAGTCTCCACATCGAATGCCAACACATCATTGAAGAAAATTCAGTCCCTGACTTGTGGAACATGAACCTGACTCCTGTTGTCGGCATTGTTCAAGTCGATTCTTCGAAGGTAGCTACTGTGTGTGTGCCCATCCACTTCCCCGTCGTAAATCTGCACCGCCGACAATCTCTCAATTGAATGCACGCGACATTCCTCCTTCGCCTCCTCCGTCTTCTCAGCGCACCACGGGGGACATTCCGCATACCCATCCGCCGCGACCATCTCCGATTCGAAACAAAAACAAGGCAATTTATCTCAAGGTCATTCGATATTCGTTTATGACTTAATTGCGATCACATTGTTTGCGTGAGCACACGGCAATGCTGCTCGATCGCCTCGCACCACGGCACAGTTTATGAACGTTTACCTCAGAAGGACGACGATGGACGCGCAGACAATCACCACCACAAATTGTAGGTAGCTCGGGGATATTTGTTTTAGACAACAATCGAGATCCCCGGCTCTCGGGCGGACTATTGGTAGATGCGATACAGAAGTTCCACAGAAATGCAAGGTGCTAAAAGGAGCAGGCCTCGTGCGTGCAATCCGCATGCATGCTGTGTCCCCTCGGGAGAAAGTCATTCTCTCGCCCGGTTACTACCGGGTCATGGGCAGGAAGGATTTCTGGAAATGCGTGCGTGTGCATGTCGTAAAGACTTTGTGAACGATGCTCGGCACACTGAATTGAGTGTTTAAGTCGATGCCCAGCGGGTTGCCCGGTTTGGTTTGGCTGTAGCGAGGCTCTCACAATTTGAAAAGGACAACCGTGTTGATGAGGGCATCAAAGCGTAAAATTTGCGCGTGGATTGGAGAAGAGTGTCCCTGACTGAAGCTGGGAAGTACTTAGATGGCTGTGATATGACATTTTCAGTGTCATCACTACAAATTGAAAAGGAATGCCTTTTCTTTTCTTTTCTTTTCTTTTTTTTTTCTCTTATTTGTCCCTCTTGTTGTCCGGCCTTTGTCTGGAGCTCTTGTTACCTTCTTATGGGTCTTGATGGTGTACTCTTCCGAATTTTGTCCTAGATGTGTGTGGATTCCTCTCCTTCGGCTTGCGTCTCATCTGAAATCTTTATTTCTAGGTGGAGATTCTTAGCCTGTCCGTGCTGAATTGACGTCGGACGATTCTAGAGCAACTTTCCGTGGCCCTGCCTGAATTAACCGCACGTATTCAAAATGCCGGATCGAAGTTGTTTCAGAAGGTAGTCCAAGATTCCAGATAGAACCCCAGAGAGCTTAACAAAAACTCCAAAATGCCAAAAATATGCCTAAAATGTCGTCGATCCAAATTTCAGAGTCCATTGTAAATTGGCCAAAATTGTTCCAAGAAAGTTCGAACTTCTGAAAACATAGAGTCACGACTCACCAACACCAAAGTTCCTCGTCGCACTAAACTCGTTCCAAAATTGAACGAAATTTGCTCAAAAATTTCAAAAATTGGCTTGAAATTTCTCAAAAGCTTTTGAAAGTTTATGCACGTCCAAATTGTTCCAAAAAATTACCGTGAATTGATCCAAAAATTAATTAAAATTCCAGAGTGCGGTAGGAATTGGTCAAAATTGGCTAAAAACAGAATCAAACTTCGGTGCCGCACTGTGATCCAGAATGCACTTATTGGCCAAAGTTTTTTCCAAAAAACGGACAAAAAATTGCAACAAGATTCCAGAGAGTAATCCAGAGCAAAAAATTATGTTTTCCTTCAACTAGAGCGACGGACGGGAGAGGGGAACGGAAGTGGGTACCACGCCTTGCGCATTCGTCGACTTCGCAATTCACTGAATGACAGCCAAATGAGACGAACGCAAAAATACTCGCGAATGTCATCAAGAGATAGACGGGCGTTAAGAGGGAAGTCTTGGATTGAAACAGGCAGATTTGATCGCACCCTGGTTGTCAGACGAAGTGACGATATCCCTTTTCGGCATCCTGTCCATCTTGAGGTGCGATAATTAGGAGCATCCTTAATCGTGTCTATGCGGCTGCTCCTATCCGCACTCCTTCGCCTGTGCACGCAGGCTGTTGTCATCTGTCTTCCGAATATATCTGGCTACCGGAAGTTGCCATTAACGCCTCAAAAGTTGCAGTTGTCGGCATTATTAAGCGCAACTCCGCGCATGGCACAATGGACCCAACACGTTGGTCTAAGAGAGCCACGGCCATGTGGACGTCAGGCTCCCAATTACCTACCTACTTAACTCCACACACTCCACCCTAAGGGTTGATATGAATTTTATATTTTCTGGTGTCTAGACCACGACACATCTTCCCAAATTGCTCCAAGTCCAGTTTAAGCCACAGAGTGGTCAAAATTGGGCTAAGAAAGCACAAAATTCGCCGGGGAACTTCAAATTGAGTGACAAAACGTCTTCAATAATTATCAAAAACTAGAAAGCACGGGCGTTCGGACGGAAGTTTCCCAAAAAAATCCAAAAAGTGACCGCTAATTCTAGAGTGCAGACATTCACCAAATACAGAACCAAAATTGCTTAACAATTCAACAACGCATTGCCTATCTTCTTTTTCTGCTGGCGCTACAGTCCGGGATGGACGTGGACCTCAACCAATTATCCTCTCCAGCTGTTCCGATTTTTAGCCAATTGCCTCAAATTAAGCACGCTAAGTTGGGTGTGCCGCAATATCGACGACTCTTTGGGCTTAAACCGTGCTGTCGATGAGTCAAAAATGCGTAGAAGGTGATACAAATTATTATTTGATGTGTTATTACCCAAATCGATCCAGATTAAATTTAGCAGAAGGGGACTGATATTCCATGTTACTTCCCGCAGAGAATAGTGAATGTATTTAAGCACCAACTCCTACTGCTGCTTACTTGGCCTGACCAGGAGAGAGAGTGATAGGAAATCAAGAAATCCCACCTTGAGTCGATGAAGTATTCCTCCCGCCTAGTTTCGAAGAAGTTGGCACTACCATTAAGAAACTGTAGAGCTAAAGAACATGACGCCGCAGGCTCAGATGACATCCTATCAGAGCTCTTCAAGACCGGTGGCGAAGTTCGGGTAAGGAGCATGAACCAGACCATGTGCAGAATTTGGAAAGACGAAACCATGCCCGACGACTGGAAAACCAGCTCCATGTGCCCCATCCGCAAACAAAAAGGCGATTGCAGATGTATTCCCCGGTTTAACGTCGCCTATAAGATCCTGTCCAGAATACTGTGTGAACGTCTAAAGCCGTTTTTTCGCCTATAGACCAACATTCTCACACTGAGCTATTTCCTGGAGAAAACCAGCGAGAAAGCGCACCACCTTTCCATCGATTTTAAAGCCGCATACGACAGCATTCATTGCAGGGAACTATTGGAAGTCGTGGTTGTGTCGCACCACATATGCTACGCACGAGGCAGTTCGGTTCAAAGACCTCCGAGCCTTTCGAACACTGCAAGGATATGCGCTGTCGTGTGATATCTTCAATCTGCTACCGGAGAAGATAGAGAAGATGGCAGCGGGGAGCTGTAAACACGGGAGGCAACTGTTGCGTTACACAGATGCCATCGACATGGTCGCACGTTCCCAACGTGCCTTAGTGGAGGCTTCCACGGACATTGAAGAAGAGGAGAAATGAGCTGGTCTTAAGGTCACGAAATATATGCCGTCGACAAAGAAACGTTCCGTCACACACCTCCCGGGACAGAACATAGCACTCGACAGCAACAATCTTGAGGTTGTGGCGGAGTTTGCCTACCTCAGAGCAAACGTGAACTCCACAAACGACGTCATAGTGGAGATCTGACGTAGAATCGCCCTTGGCAACCGTTGCTACTTCGGTTTGTCAGAACAACTGGGCTCTAAGGGCCAAGATCATGCTCTACAAAACCCTTATTTGGCCAGTCCAAGTATATCTGAAAGCTCGACCATAAGCAAAACAGAAGATTCTTGTTGCATTCAAAAGAAAAGTTCTACGTCGAATATATGGCCCAGTCTGCCCAACTGCCGCCATGGAGGTTCTACTGGAGCTGACTCCATTGCATCTGGTGGTCGCCGAATGTGCAAATAAAACAATCATGAGAATGGCAGAAGAAGGGATAGGAGAAGACAGGTTCAGTACATCGAAACAATTCGATGCACTAGTCAAAAAGCTACCACTCCTGGCCACTCCGAAGGATGCCGCGATTAGGAAATTCAAAGGAGCTTACCATTAAGCTCAGCACCAAAAAAGACTGAAGCAATGAATCCATGGTCCACAGACTGAGCAGCAATACGGTAAAATGGTACACGGATGGATCAAGAAGTGATGAAGGGCCAGGAGTATTTGGACTGCGGACAAAGTGCTACGAACCCATGGGCAAATGCACCAGGATCTTTCAAGTCTATGCCACAGGCAGATGCGCTCAGATCAATCTTGACAGGAACCATACCAACTGTGACCTAGCAATAATGTCGGACAGTCGTGCCGCAATCCTGGCATTAGACTCCTATATCATCAAATCCAGGCTCGTGTGGGAATGTCTACAGAAGCTCAAGAAGCTGAGTAGGAGTAACAGAGTAAAACTCTGGATACCTGGCCATACAGAGATAGAAGGCACTGAAATGGCCGACTCCCTGGCTAGGAAACGGAGCATCGGAACATTTTATAGGCACCATTCTGCGCTGTAGGAGATCACGTCCTCAGGTAAGAGTTCAGGGAAATTGAAAGAAGGAGCCGGGCAAATGCATGAACAACGCTCATGCTATGAAGCAGGCCAAGAAACTCTTGGACAAATCTCTTCCACCTTCGCGCAATAGGAGCAAACAACCCTCAATACGACTCTGAAAAGAGCTGCATGGCAGGGGAGCTCTTAAGAAAGCAAAGGAATAGGGGGCACAATAGATCTAAAGGTCGCGGTGCAATTTACCCTTAACAACAATAATAAGGCCCAGTCTGCGAGGAAAGTGAATGAAGGAGAAGACTCTATGAGCTGTACCAGGATGTGGATGTAGTCTGGAAGGCAAAAATCCGTCGACTTCTTGGCCCCATCGAGCGCACGGACGCCAATGCTCCAGGTAAGTGAATCTTAGAATCCGAGCATTCTGGTTAGAGAAAGAGAGGAAGGTCTTGACGAGTGGAAGGACCCAGGATCATCAGCGATGGAAGGCAGCGAATGCTCAGGCTCAGACTGAAATTCTGAGATCTGAAATCCATAAGCCTACAAGCCATGATAGAAGCTTTCCACGTCACCTACAGAAGCACCCTTGCCTTCCTCTCGAAACAGAAAATGGCCAAAGACAAGAGAGATGCCTCCCCCTACCCCCAACTCAAAAGGGGCTTACATTTGTTTGGCAATTGAATCTCTTTAATGTTCCGCCAGCAACTTTAAACTCCCACTTTAACGCCACACCACTGGTCCGCTGGCTGTTTCGCTATGTCTGTGGTCACCGCATCGAGTAGACACCCGCGACCTGATCATTAGAGAGAGAGACACGAATCCGATGGCAAATACATATCGACTGCGACCAAGGGAACTGCTGAAACAATTTCACAGAGTTTTTATCTCAGTCCGCGGTACACGGCAGCCATTGTCCTGTCGGCTGTCACCCACCTCTGGGCGCCCCCCTTTTTCTGCAGCTCTCTGTGACAACACCCAACAAATCCTCGACGCATTTAATTAAAATTCATTTGGGAAATTGAGGTTGGAAACAGGCACCGAATCCTATCACTTCCACATTTGCCAGCGCAGGACAGCGACAGCGACAGCGACAGCGACAACGGCGACGGCACACACGTCGCACACGTTGCACACGTTGATGATGCATCGCCATTGCCATTGCCATCGTCATTACCACCAAAAAGTCTACACACGCTGATAGGTCGGCTTGGCCGCGCTTCAAGTACTCCTCCAGTCTTCCAGCATCGTGACCACCATCGCTACCCACGGCCAGTGCCATTTTCGCGCGGCACGAGGGAGGGGGTGCACACCGAAAGTGTGGGGGGGGGGGGGGGGGGGCGAGTACACGCGTTAGTTCCATTACACGCAGAACGGTACCGTAACTATGCCCACCGACCACCAAAGCTGGATCCATACACATCCGGATCCCGTCGAATCACTTGCCATTACGCGTCAGCTGTTCTCAGCTGTTCCACAGCAACAGTCTACGCCCAAACGAACCCTTAATGTGGTGAACAAATGCCGTTCGTTCGCCGGTGCAGGCACACACACTCACACACTCATGCACGCCCTGATGCCAATGCCGCGAGTGTGGTCAAGGCAACCAAATTTCGTCGAATCCTATTGACAGGATAATTAACGAATTCTAACGGCCGACATCGCCGCCACCAGTACTGCCACCACCTCCACCGCCGCTACCGTCGTCGTCGACGACGACGTCGTCGGGGAGAGACTGCTGCATCTGTGCACCATCGTCGGATGCAATCAGCGAAATCGCGGCACAGCGCAACGCATAAAAGTAATTGGAACGAACATTCAGCGGAGGCTTCACGGTCTCCGCAGCGATTGGGGTCAATGCATGGAATGTGTGGTGGGCAATTCTCAGCGTTGTCAGCGGGGGGCGGGGGCCAAACATGAACAGATTGCAGAAGTTTGATCGGAATCAACACACGAGGCCACGAGTTGCTTGGCGTGGTTTGGACGTTTGCTTGGAGCCTATTTGGTAAACGCCGCACAGTGAGCGCGGGATAGCTGAGCGGTTGGTTACGTTACAGGACACAGGGTCTTGTCTGACAGAGTTTCATTAGAGAACCATCGTAAATGAAGAAGACTCTGAGTCCCAAGGCCGCGTCTCTTGAGCTAAGACCGTCCAAACTTGGGCCGAGGAAGAACTGAAGCGTCCTCAACTGATGCTGAACTTCGAGGTAACGCTCTCAGAAATTGGTCGATTGCTAGACGTGTCTGCTCTTGTGGCGATCGTCAGCATGATTCCCAGAATGGATTAAGAGATCAGTCTCGGCAATCAATGAAAAAAATAAGGCATTCTTCGATTTTTGGACCACCGAATGAAGATGTCTATAAACATTGTAATTTTAATCGTCAAATATTGGGAGCAAGATAGTTTCCCTTTCGCTGCATACAACTTGCAGTGGCATAAGATGAAAAGTGCCTCAGAACCGTGGTATAAGCCACAGTCTCAGTCCTCGCGGGAAGGGCGAAGTGTAGGACGCATTGATCCGCAGAGGACGACGAGCGATTTTGGAGACCATATTCCTCCCTGCGTCCAGGAAATTTGGCACGCAATGGAGTAATTCACACGCTATGAGGATAGCGGTGCCGTGCTGCTTACCTCCACCAAGCTACAAACCGTCATGTCCCCCTACCAAACTCGTCATGTTGTGCAGGAGGACGATGGAGAACTATCTCTGCGTCGGCCACGTCTAGAGGTGGATGTTAGGGTGCCCTATTGGCACAAAAAAAAATGGTAGGGTGCACTGTTGACCTTTTTTTCCTCTTGTACAACCCATGCCGTGAAGGCAACGACACCGCGACACCAAGATAGATCTATTGTTTTGGCCCTGTCGGCCTTAGACCGTGAGGCCGTCCACGACCCGGCCGCAACCATTGTGTGGTCTGAAATGCCGAATGTATCGCTCAAGTGGTTCAGGATGGCCATAGAGTACTCTTACTTCGCAATTAATGCCGGAGACGGTCTCTCTGAGACGTTCAGTGTAAAAAATGGTTCTAGGTTAGGCCACGTGTTGTCATGTAGTTTTTGACGAAAGCGTTTATTTCACGGACAAAGCTGCTGGTGCCGACGGGTAGCAGGAGATGATCTGTATGCACCAGGAGATGATCTGTATGAAATGGTAAGAGGACAGGTATGAAATGTCTGCCGAGTGGACTATCAGCCTCGTATGCCAGATTCACAAGAAAGTAGACACCTTTGACTGCGTCAACTGCGGAGGGATAATTCTCCTTTACGACGCGTACAAAATCTTGTCTGCGGTGTTATGCTCTTGCCTGAAGGCAGCTTATAACAGACCATCAAGCAACAAACCAGAAGGAGAGTACACCTTCTGACGGGTCTGGTAAACGATGCTGAGACTCCATCCGTTGAGCATATTCACATCCGACCAGATCTTGAGTTGGTTCTAAGTCCCCAGCTCCTTTGAAAAGTTTGGCAGGCAGTCTTGGCAATTGACCCGCAGCCTGGGTGGAGTTTAGCTTTTTGTCGCCGTAACTCTACTGAGGTCAGAAGGACTGAATTCGTGCCGGATGGACAACTGATGAGAGACTTAAGTTAAGTTCCGGTTTAAAGCTTACATCACGAGGTACATTCGTTCAAGAGGTCGAGAGACGCCGAACCAACGCATTGACTTCAGCACTCAAGCAACAATTGAGTTCATGTGTTGTGAACATCCGGCTTGGTGAAGTGCGAGGCCGATGAAAACTTACTTGCTCACCGGTGTGCTGAGAAATCCACCCTGATTCGAATCATGCTACCATTCACGTCTCAGAATTGAATGCTCGACTGCGTGTGATCCAACAACAGTCTTGACATTCAGGATGACATCGCCTGCTCCGGTAATCAATTCACCATCAGAAAGGGCTTCAAGCAAGGCCGCGTACTGTCATGTGACTTCTTCAACATCATTCTCTTAGACCACCACTAGAAGCACGATCTTACTGAAGTCCTGTGAGAATGCAGGGAGCCGTCTGCATGAGGCGTATGCGTATGCCATAGAGACGAAATGAGCTGAAATGGCTTCGTCGGTGGACGAGGCTATACGCTGATCTATATGCAGGCCTAAAGAAAGGACATACAACGTCGACCTCTTAGGCAGAGCGTCACAATGGGAAGCTTCGAAGTGGCTAAGAAGTTCGTCTACTTGGACTCCATCAGACCGAGGTCAAACGCAGAATAACTCTTGCCAACCACAGCTTCCTCGGGCTCAAGAGACAATTGAGTAATAGAACCGTCTGTCGGTGGACTAAGATGACTTTATATTGGTAAAAGGAAATCCATTATTTTTGCACGAAGAATTCGCCTTAAGAGATGTTTGTGAAACGAGGTAAATAAAGCCTTGTTCCACAAACCTCTGTAGAGGCGAGCTTTTCACCAGCAAGGTCGTTCGCCATGAACAGGAACACTGATGCTAGGTCCGGACTATAAGGTGGATGCATAAGGACCTCCCAACCAAGCTGCTGGAACTTCTGGGGAGTCGCTATCGATGTGTGTGGCCTGACGTTGTCCTGATGCAACACAATTTCCCTCCTATGGGCCGCTTCTGAGCGATTGTTTCCTTCAGACGGTCCAATTGCTGACAATACAAGTCCGAATTAAGGGTTCTGCCGTAGGAGATCGACGCATAGTAGGTGCTCCCCCGCCTATCCCACCAGACACACAACTGAGTAATTGATTAACGTGATCACCTGGCCTTAGCCTTATATCACGAGTTCTTTTATTCTTAGGACCAGACGCCTTCAGTAGGCATCTCAAGTTCCAAATTTAGAAATAAGCTTATAGACATATTTCTCCACCTCGGTAAGGTGGTGAGGCCTACCCAAGCCTCTGCTACTGTTTGGGTCGTAGCACCCGGTTATCTGCACAAATATTTGAATCATATGCCTCTCACGTATCGGAGTCACCCCCACCCAAGGTTGCAGGTATAATCTGCAACTCTCCCCGCGACTTTGGGTTTTAAACCACAGCGACCACGACGTTCCCACTTGGAGGCTAACCTCAATTGATCAGGCTGGAACCTATGCTGATCTCAGAGCTTTTCTGATCTTCCCGTGGCACCAGACAATAGCCTCTGGTCCAGTAGGATGCCATATCATCCCCAGACTGGCTGCTATCGCCGTATCCTATTCAGCATCAATCTATGATTCAGATTAATTTCTTTGCAAGCTTACAACCATCATATTCGACGAGCAGTGGAATAGGGACGTATCCCAAACCAGTTGCTCTCAGCTCATGGATTTTAGTCGCCTCTTACGACAGGCATGTCTTACCTCGGGTATATTCTAACCCCTACCCGAAGGGGGAACCAAACACACAGCATGACCTTCGTGGTCGTCAATCCTGGCTTGTCCACCGTTTGCGCCGATTCACCGCGATTCGACCACAACCGTCGTAAGTGATCCACTTCTCGTCGCCAGTCACAATCCGCTTCAAAAATGTGTCGATGTTGTTGCGATTCATCAGAAAAACGCTGATGAAAATTCGGCACATGAGTTACTCGTGTGGTATGAATACCATCGAGCTTCTCTTTGTATCCAGCCTTGTTAAAATGGTTCCAAGTGGTTTCTTGTGCAATGTTTAGCTATACCACCGAGACACTGATCCTCCCAGTCCTTCTGTAAGGCGCAGAGTCATGTCAGGACAATCTCAAAAGCGCACGAAGAAGTCCTTGGTCTCTTCGACAGAAAAATTCTGTGGGCTACCTCTTCTCGTCTTGATGGCATATGGAGGAGGTGATTCAAACACGCCCGCAACGACATTAATCTGACGAGTAAGGTTAAGTGGGTCAAGTGGAGCAGACAACTTGACTCCGACGCACAAAATCTTCGATGCCGAGGCATTGAAACACTGCGGCACAGGCGGTTGTTGGATCACACGACTTATAGTCGAGCATTCAATTCTGAGACGTGAATGGTAGCATGATTCGAATCAGGGTGAATTTTTCAGCACACCGGTGAGCAAGTAAGTTTTCATCGGCCTCGCACTTCACCAAGCCGGATGTTCACAACACATGAACTCAATTGTTGCTTGAGTGCTGAAGTCAATGCGTTGGTTCGGCGTCTCTCGACCTCTTGAACGAATGTACCTCGTGATGTAAGCTTTAAACCGGAAATTCATGGAAGTGCATCAGCGAACTTAAGTCTCTCATCAGTTGTCCATCCGGCACGAATTCAGTCCTTCTGACCTCAGTAGAGTTACGGCGACAAAAAGCTAAACTCCACCCAGGCTGCGGGTCAATCGCCAGGACTGCCTGCCAAACGTTTCAAAGGAGCTGGGGACTTAGAACCAACGCAAGATCTGGTCGGATGTGAATATGCTCAACGGATGGAATCTCAGCATCGTTGACCAGACCCGTCAGAATGTGGACCCTCCTTCCAACTATAGAGGAATAAGTCTCCTAAACAAGATCTTCTCTGGCGTTCTGATCTATCCTTCAAATAATGGATTGAGTTCAGGCCACATTGCCGCAGGAGTTTAAAGGTCTTTGATCGTAGGTTAGTCGAGTCTTGACGCCGCATTGTCAAATGTTGGAATCCCTGAAAAAGCCGTCCGTCTTTGCGAAACGTCGATGATGACTGCCCTGCTGCTCGGTCAAGAGCGGTAAAGACTTCACCGAAACCTGTGATGGTCAAAATATCTCAGGAAGATCGTCCATAACTGAGACGTCAAGCGTAGAGGAATGATCTTTCAGAACTCCCGTGACACTGAGATCATCATGCTGTGTCCACCAACTCCGACGTCTTGTACATTTCGTCGCAATATGCCTTCTTCTTCTCCTTCTTCTCCTGATGTCGCTAAAGTTCGGGTAAGACGATGTACAGGCTGTCCTCCAACACCGACTTAGAAGCTCTGAGTCAAAGACCTTGTCTCTTCTTTTCCTGCTACAGTTCGTGACAGGGCCCAGTCACAACAGGCAATCCCCCTCCATCCTGAGGAGCGCATACCCAAGCCCACCACCGCCGAAATCCCTTTAAAAAGCAAAGGCAAGCGACGACGAAAATAAAAAAAAGAGAAAAAACAAATGCATTTCTCGCTTATTTTGCACAAGCTTTCGCTTTTTACATTAGCATCCTTAATGCATGTCCTGTCGTCCAACGGCCCAGCCATGCCCACCGCACGCCGACACTTGTGTCGACTCCTCAAAGCGGAAGCCATGTACAATGCATTTTTCAAGCCATCAACCACCACCGCCACCACCACCATCAACACCACCACCACCAGCAGCAGCAGCAGCAGCAGCAAGTTGCACATATTCCATTCTGCGGCAAACCCCGGATAACACCACACATACTGGGGCACTCGACCACCCCACCCCACCCCACCGCGCTCCGCCAGGACTACAAGACAAAGTGTCGTCCGGTACTTGCCACTTAGGCTTTTGACGCCATCCCAGGCGCCGGGCCAGTGTGAGCGCCGCTGAGCCCCACATTAAGTGCCAAGTATAATAATTATATCGCCGACAAGGAACACCAGCAGCCGGCAAGTCCTGACTGCAACGAGCAGTAAATAAAATTGAGAAACATCCAAAATACAGTGCCGCGTCGCGCCGCGCCGCCGCCGCTGCACACAGGCACGCGGGCCCGGCCATTGCGAGGCTGGAACAACACAACCCAGTGCCAGAGTGATTGACGTTGAGATGCCCACAGAAGTGCATTAGCTTTTATGCACGCCAGACTTCATCCAACATTTAGTTTATTGCAAATGCCACCGGCGTTGGAGGCAGCGTGGCGCGACAGCCAGAGATGGAGTCGGTGTCGGTGTCGGAACCGGAGCCGGAGCCGTGGCCGTTGCCGTTGCCGTTGCCGTTGCAGGAGCACTTGCCTCTCCATTTCAATCAAAGCCCCTTTGGCTTGGGCAGAAGCTCTCGTGCAGCTTTGTTGGCTCCGTGTTCTTCACGCGTGTATAGCCCACGCCATCGCTGCAGCTGGCCCGTCGTTTACCACTTCAACATGAGTTTTTGTGTGTTTGCCCGGCACTGTTCCGGACCGGGGGCCATGGCGCACGGACGAAGACACTCGAGTGGCGATGCTAATTTTTACCGATTTTCGCCATTTCATCCTCCCCTGGCCCCCCCTCCCCGCAGACCACCCACGCAATTGTTGAATCAAGCGATTCTCGACCGTGCTGCCGAATGGAGGCGCAGCGAAAACCAACGGCAAAGTCAAAGCCGAGCTGCATCGGGATCGGTTGCCTGGTAGTTTCACATCCACCAGCCGGCCACTGGGCTGGCCGCAGGAACAACAAGGAATAGTGAAACGCGCGTGAATTGCCTCTGTTGACCCTTCGCCTCGCCGTACTCGGTGCGAGGGGTCGCGGGTGTACCCTGTCTCGGTGAAGGTAAAAACTTTCGAGGATAAATCAGCCACGGCAGGCCGAGTCGCAGAGGCAATTTCGCGCAGGATACACTTTTCGACGGACATGCCAAACAGACAACCTCTCCCCCTCCCTCACACACACACACACACAGGCTCTCCCATCCAACCGCGCACACAGGGCGAACAAAAAAAAGCACAGAAAACGAAACGAAACGAAACGCAACCACTAGGCCCGCTATTGATTGCACCAACTCATGTATAAAATAATGGTCCAATATTTACCCTCACGTTGGTCGAGGATATGAACATCATGTGCACGCGGGGCGGCCGGGGGCCATGACGTCGAACTATTTCGGCGAAAATCCAGCGAGTGCCGGGGAGATTGGTCAAATCGGCGGGCGAAACTGCTGCGAATTGTGAAGAGGGTGTTCTGCACCCTCGTCGATTTCTATTTCGCGGAGGTATTCAGTGAATTAAATCTCGATAAACTGAAGTGGTTACAGTGTGGCTAGCAGGGAAGTGACATTTTTGAATTTTCGACTCTTGGTCGGTTGGTCAGAATCAGCATCTGTCTCTCTCTCTAATAGACCTCATCGTCATCTTCCAGTATTTGCGTCAAAACGACATCGGCACGTGTCCACATCCATGTCAGAAATCGATTGTCCACAAAAAAACAAAAATCAGAGATCAAAGCACGCAAGTGATTCGCGTTGCTTCACACATGGACCCACCCTCGCCTTCGGCAAGTGTAAGCCGATAAATGACTGAACTGCGTTACACACTTCGCTGAGATGCGCTGTGCAGATAGAGGATATGTGTATGGAACATCCCGGATGCTTACGATATGCATGTGCGTGGTAATTTGTGCAAGGGAGAAGTTGTTTACGCTCAAGAACACCCTTGCCAGGGGGACGCACTGTTATGGGGGATTAAAGTAAGATTGACAAGAAAGGATACATTTTTTTGGATTTCATTCAGGAGTTAAAGGCGAATTCAGTCAGTTCGTTTGAATTCGTATTGGAAAAAATGTATACTTTATTAAGAGAGCTTTTAGACTACCTAGAAGTTCACCTACATACCGTATATAAAGGGTGGTTACATTTTAAGGGCTGATGTTGAATGTGAACCACACCTAAACGTCAAGTTTTTTTCTGCATTTCATTTGACATTTCTCAATTTCAGACTAACTCAATTTGAACCGTGGAAAGACGCACAATCGAGCAACGCGTTAAAGTTATTCAGGCTTATTATGAAAATGGGCGTTCAAATCAAAATGCATATCGTGCACTTCGTGATTTTTTCGGTCAATTTAATCGTCCAAAAGTGCGTACAATCGGAAAAATCGTGCACAAAATTTGAGCAAACCGGGTCTGTAGGAGATGTGAAAACACCAGTGCATGCTCGTACAGCTCGTACTACAGAAAATATTGCTGCTGTTAGCGACAGTGTGGCTGAAGAGCCGTCCACCTCAACTCGTCGTCGTGCCCAACAATTGCACCTCTCACGCTCGTCGTTGATGAACATTATGCATAAAGACTTGCATTTACACGCTTACAAGGTGCAATTGACTCAAGAACTAAAGCCGCTTGACCATTTCAAGCGTCGTCAATGGTCAGAATGGTGGCAAGAAATGGCAACAATGGATGATCAATTTTAGATGTGGCACATTTTCACCTCAGTGGATTCGTCAATAAGCAGAATTGCCGCATTTGGGCGAATGATAATCCAAGAGTGATTGTCGAAAAACCAATGCACCCACAAAGAGTGACTGTTTGGTGCGGTTTATGGGCTGGCGGCATCATCGGGCCGTATTTTTTCCAAAATGAGGCCGGTCAGGCAGTTAATGTGAATGGTGTTCGCTATCGTGAAATGATAACGAACCTTTTATGGCCCGAATTGGAAGATATGAATGTGGACGATATGTCGTTTCAACAGGACGCTTGCCACTTGCCACACAGCTAACGAAACAAAGGCTCTTTTGCGCGACAAATTCAATGGCCGTGTTATCTCAGGTGGTGGCGATGTCAATTGGCCGCCAAGATCATGTGATTTGACATCGTTTCTTTGGGGTTATTTGAAAGAAAAGGTGTACGTCGATAAGCCAGCAACAGTTCAAGAGGTAAAGGATGAGATAATTCGGCACATTAACGGCATAGAACCTCAATTATGCTTCAGCGTCATCGAAAAGTTGGACCATCAGATGGAGGTGTGCCGCTGAGGTCGCGGCTGCCATTTTGCCGATATTTTGTTCCATACATAATTGAACCATACCAATATTATCATAATAAAAAGAAATGGCAATATTTTCCTAAATAATTTGTGTTTTATTCAAAATCAACATCGGCCCTTAGAATTTAACCACCCTTTACCAGTGGCGTGGTATCAATATAAGAAGAAACATGAATCTAAATATGTGCATATAAACATTATATTTGTGTGTGTTACTACACCTGACACGCAAGCAACATATTCTACACAAGCCCACCACCTGCTAGTCAATAGTCCTCCGCTTTCCTATAGTTCAGATCAGACACATCATTGCATGCCTAATCTGCAACATCACACACTCCATAGGCCACAGGCGCAGAGCATCATTCTTGGGCGCAGAGTAACACGGAAAATGTCGGGTCAATAAATATATGGTAATACTTACTTATCAGGCCGGCGAGCCATGGAGTGGCCGAGCCTGAGCAATTGCTGCCCCGTCGTTTACGGTCCTGGGCACGCTGCTTGCAGCCATCAAGACCAAGCTGCCTTGCATCCGCGATTACTTGGTCTTTACACTTGGTCTCTTTCTCGCACCAGTAGGCTCGAATTCAAAGACCCTCTTTGCTGGAGCATTGTTGTCAGTGCAGTCGTCGGATTTTTGCCTTCCGGACTACATCCACATCCTGGTACAGCTCGTAGAGTCTTCTCCTCAATTCGCCTTCCTCGCAGACGGGACCATATATCCGACGTAGAATTTTTCTTTCGACGGTACCAAGAATCAGCTCTGCAGTTTTGCTTAGCGTCCAGCTTTCGGCTGTGATATGTGGCTGGTTAGAACAAATTTGTTTTCTGCCCTTGTTTTCCCTTTATCGTTCACTATGTCTGACTCCTCACGGTCTAACGGACGCTTTCTTATGCAAAAAAAAAAAGCCGCTTTTCTTGGGCTTACTTGGTGAATTTTGTGTGTACACACACCAGAGGTGTAAAAGAATGCAATCATTTGAATTTGAGTGAAGTCAATGAAGTCAATGAATGCAATCAAAGGAATGCAATCGTCAGTGATTTCAGTGAAGTCATTTTGAAGTCACTGAAATAATTCAAATCACTTTGAAGTCATTTTCATTTACATGACGCCTTATAAATAAAAGGGCTCATTGAACCCCGGTTAAGGGGAACCACCGATTAGATGAAACAATTTGTTTGAGTTATGGTGTTTCAGAATCGTGTCAAGCGGAGTCGACTGTACTGGTTTTGAAGATTTGTTCATTGTCTTATGATAATCTCGTAAACACATGCAAGTGTGCATCGTGTCTTCCTTGTCTTGCCTTGCACCGCATACATTGAATTTACTTTCAACAATGGACTTCAATCGTAACAACCCGAGCATGCTTCCGCAAATAAATAAAATCTTTCGCAGTAAGCGTAGCGATCTTTCGTGTCTTAAGCTAACCAGAACGACGGACAACGAACAAATACTGACTACAGCAGGTATTGATCCGGATAACGCGGTACTCGACGATAACTTCTTTGTGGTCGAAGACCCGCAAGAAAAAATTGAGGTACTAGGCGCGGTCTTTCAGGAAGTGTATAAGGTGAATGTGAGTGCTCGCCCAAACCACGACCTGGAGAATCGCGTACAATCTAGCAACTCGCAACTTCGAGAAGACATGCAACAATGGCGATCTGAGAACATCGGCTTTGTCGTGTTCAATGAAGATAACATGGCAGATAATGTCATCGCCGACGAAGGGCTTCATCCCCCGTTCATAGCGAAGACAGAGCTCCAAGCGGTCTTCGAATCACTTAAGAAGAAAAAGTCAGTTGGAATCGACGGGATCTCGAACATTGTGCTAAGACATCTCCCCCTAGATGTGGTTAATTGGAAAACTGCGAATCCGTGCAACCTCCGGTCAATTAGTCTCCTTCCGAACATCAGCAAGGTATTCGAGAAGGTGATAAATAGAGCTCTGATCACCTGGACAGAGGACAAACATATAATTCCGGATAACCAATTCGGTTTCAAAGCGGGGCATGACACTATTCATGCCGCGTCGAAACTGGTGTCGGATATCCAATGGAACAAGAGCCAGAAACAATGTACGGGTGCCTGCCTGATTGACCTGGAGAAGGCCTTCGACACCGTGTGGTTAGAAGGACTTTTTTACAAGCTCAATGGGCTAGGCATTAGTAAACCACTGCTGTACCTACTGTGTAACATGCTTACTGGCAGAAGGTTCGTCGTCAAGAATGGCAATGTGACCTCTGCAGGTATTTTTGAAGTAAAAAATGGTCTCCAACAGGGTGCCGTTAATTCGCCGATCCTGTTCAACATTTTCTTGAGCGATCTGATAAGTTCTCTTCCTCACGTAATTGCGTACGCCGACGACTTGATTGTGTATAGATCAGGCAAAAAGATCGAGGACATCACTACTCTCGCGCAGGGTGACTTCGACTCATTCATGAGAAGTTGCGATGATTGGAAGTTGAATATCAACTTTCAGAAGTCGGAAACCATACTGTTCAGAACCCCGTTGTATAAGGCTTCGACGGATACGAAAAAGAATTGGCGAAAGTTCTCAATTGTTGGGCGTCACGGGCAAGCACTGGCGCAAAGGACTGTAGTCAGATACCTGGGGATCTGACTAGATCATTATCTATATTTTAACAAACATGTAGATGCTGCTCTAGCCCGAGCCCTAGGCGCTTTCGCTCTTACAAAGAGACTGTTTTACAACAGCCAACTCGATGCGAGAGTGAAGGTGATCTGCTACATGGCCCTCATCCGGCCAATGCTCACCTATGGCTGTCCCGTGTGGTTCAACGTGAGTGCAAGCTTGATGGAAAAGATTCGGGTGTTTGAGAGGGCTTGTCTTAGGGCTTGCCTTCGCCTTTACAGAACACCAGAGTCCCAGTACAGAAAATTCTACTCCAATGAGGTTTTATACAACAGGGCGAACCTGATACGAGTGGACAATTTCCTGGTGAAATTGATTCGAGGCCATACTGCCAGAGCGATGAACTCGGCCAATAACCTGATCTCTGGGGCTTACTACCCCAATTCCCAGTACCATGAAAGGGTACGTCATAACGGCTTCGTCCCCCCAGAAGCATTCCTCCATTTGGACAAACACGGTCTGATACAAAATGAAAATGCGGTACCGCTCCTCTTCCACATCGCCCGTTCGGCTGTGGATGGGCGACTCAACCACGACCGTTCCGTCGCACAACGAGCTGAGGAGGGTCTCCTCCGGTTCAGTACGGCGGTATCAAGGCGAGATGTTCGGGATGTTGCAATGCAACACCGAAAATTCTGCTGGATATGCAGTGAGGGAGCTCCATTATCTAACTCTTTAGACCCTGGTTAGGGAAAGGGTAGTACAGATCCCACGCAGTCGGTCTCTGTCTTGCAGCGGATTAGTTCAGCTGCAGCCTATGGCCGATCTACGTATCTTAGGTAGTTTTTAAGGTAGTTTTGTAATAAAAATGATATTAATAAAAATGAATTTAAAATAAAAAAAAATGCAATTCAACCGCATATTGCTATACAATAAAGAACATAATAATAAAAATAAACATATATGTATTTATTTTATGTCTTAGCTGCAATAAATTCAATTGATTGCTGAAAAGAAGGGAGCAAGATCAATGGATCGAAGTCGTCTGAAAAATGAAATTGTCACCGCCTTAGGGTTGCAATTAAAGTGCCCACTCATTACAAGTTGAAACTCTGTGTACGATGCCGTAAATGATCGAATTAGACATAAAGATGATTTGTCGGATGTTGGAGGTGCAAACATTTCTTCAAGCGGTCTTCGACCCTTTAGCGGAGTATTTATTGTTGCTAAAACCTATTTCGGAAGTACTAGAGTTTCTTGAACGGGAAAACGGAATGGTTTTTTGGTTATATTTTTTTCCCACAATAACATCCATGGTAACAATAAGGACTGAATATAGTAAAATTATCCTTAATGACCCTCAAAAAAGTTTTGCCATTGGAAGTAGCTTCAATGTTAGACGAATCCCTTTTAAAAAAAGATTCCCTCAGCACTTCAATTTGTCAAGGGAGATCAATGATGCAATTGTTGCATCTGTTCTTTGTCCGTCCGTTAAACTCAAGTGGATATCAGCACTTTACGCGTCTTCTTCCGATTGCAAAATATCTAAAATAAGTGCAATATCATTCAATCAGAGCAGACTACAAGAGTCGATCCGTCCGGAAGAAAACTATGAAACGTTGTTTTTCGATTATTCCCTTCAAGGTATCTCTGGCTTTAAACGTAATTTCAAAAATATTTCATCATCATCATCATCTTCTGACCCGCATGATCCACTAAAGGAGTCGCGGGGGTAAACCACGCACGAGAGATCTCCAGGCAACTCGATCCTCCGCCATCGACTCTAATTCATCAGGAGCAATGCCCAAGCGTAACACGGAGAGTTTTTGGACTTGTTCCAACCACCTCGTCCTGGGTCGCCTACCTGATGGAATCGCATTCAACGCCCGCCTCAGAAGTCGTGATGATGGGGACATTCGTGCCAAGTGACCAAACCACCGAAGCATAGCCCTTTCCGTTCAAAGAAGCAGCTGCCCAATGTTGAGTTCCTCGCTCACTGCCGTGTTTCTCACCATATCCCGGCGAGTAATTCCCACAACAGCACGAAGAAATCTCATCTCAGCAGCTTGCACTCGCGATCTTATTCTTTCGGTCATTACCCAAATTACATGGCCATAGGTGAGAGTTGGAACAAATACTGAGTTGAAAACCGCTAACTTGGCTTTGACATCAAGCTCAGCCTTTCTGATTACAGAACTACCAAGCTGTGTTTAAACTGACCCAGCTTTACCAATCCTACAGGAAAGCTCAGCATTACTGCTTCCATCACTCGTGAAAAAGACCCCGAGATACTTAAACTTCTCCACCTGCTTCAATGGGACTCCACTAACATGCAGAGTGCATTGAACAGGCGTTCTGGAAATGACCATAGCCTCCGATTTGTCCACGTTAACCCTCATTCCAGCATCAGCACATACGGCCACAAACCTATCGAGTGCGCGCTGGAGTTCCGTCTTCTGGGAGGATGTGAGGATAACTAAGTCATCTGCAAAAAGAAGGTGACTTACCCTCAACTCTCCCAATGTGAAACATTCCTCACCTCGGCTGCGCTGCAACATCCGGTCCATATATACAATGAAAAGTAGAGGTGACAAGACACACCCTTGGCGAAGTCCACGGTGAAAGGTGTTGATTTGGCACCGTTTACCCGAACACAGTTTGTGTATAGAGACTGAATGGCCCTCAGAAGAGGACCATCAATCCCCTACTCCTGCAGGACACTCCAGAGTTTACCTCGAGGGACTCGGTCATATGCCTTTTCCGCATCTACAAAACAACTGTAGATGGGTTTGGCATACTCCCAAGCCTTCTCAAGTACCATTCTTAGAGTGAAAAGCTGGTCGGTTGAACTTCTGCCGGGAAGAAAGCCGCACTGTTCATCCCCCATCCTGGGCTCGACCATAGCTCTAGAACGCGCTTCCAACACCTTAGCCTAGACTTTCCCGGGGATACTTAAAAGCGATATGCCCCTGTAGTTGAAGCAATCTCTTTTGTCCCCCTTCTTGAAAAGTGAGACAATCCCCCCAGTTTGCCAATCGCCAGGTGTCTCACCGCGTTCCCAGGCTTTTATATTGTGCATCAGAATATCAGATGATCCAAGGAACATCTAATGCTGGAAACTCCAACACCTGGTACTAATACCCAAAGGCAATGAGCCCCCCGGAGAACCTTCAGCGTATCGACCGATTTGCCTGCTGGACACCACGGGAAAGATCCTGGAGAGCATCATATACGGCAGGCTAATCGGCGTGGCTGAGGAGCGAGGAGCCCTGTCAGACCACCAGTACGGCTTTAGGAAGTCGCGCTCCACCATCGACGCCATCAAAGAGGTGGTAGACACAGCAAGTGAAGCCATAACGGGTACAAGATGGAGGGGCGGTACAAAAAAATACTGTGCCATAGTTACGCTGGATATAAAAAACGCGTTTAACTCGGCGAACTGGTCCTGCATAATGAGAGCCCTGAATAGGATGAGCACACCGCAGTACCTGAAGAGGATCATTGTCAGCTACTTTACCAACAGGAAACTGAGATACCAGACTGACGATGGTACTAAATACTACGACGTCTCTGCAGGCGTTCCACAGGGTTCAGTCCTTGGACCCCTCCTGTGGAACTTAATGTACGACGGAGTACTGAGACTAAAGCTGCCACATGGAGTCAAGGTCATCGGCTTTGATGACGACATCGCGGTCGTGACGGTGGCCAAGCACATCCACGAGGTGGAAACCGCCGCAAACGAAGCAATCGCCAGGATAAAAAAATTGGCTGGAATCTTCCGACCTTGAATTGGCTGACCACAAGACAGAGGCTGTTTTAATAACCAGCCGAAAGGCTGGGTTGGCTCCCAGCTAATTAGATCCAAGGAATCACTGAAATACCTAGGAGTGATGCTCGACAACCGACTTAATTTCAAAAAGCATGTCGAATACTGCAGCAGGAAAGCTTCAAAGATGCAGGCAGCACTTTCTGGTATGCTGCCAAACATAGGAGGACCCGGATACCCAAGAAGGATTCTGCTTTCCAGAGTGGTAAGTTCAATTCTCCTATATGCTGCGCCAGTCTGGTCGAGTGCTCTCTCTATAAAGGAGACAGCTAAGAAGCTCTCGTCACCATACAGACTCTGCGCCATAAGAACAATCAGCGGCTCCTGGACAATTTCGGACGAAGCAGCCTGTGTGATTGCGGGTATGGTCCCCATCGACATTCTCGCAAATGAGATGCATAGGGTCTACCTAAGGCGATCGACGAACCGGGCAGAGACTGGCGTAAACAGGATAAGGAAGGAAGAAAGAGCAGCCTCAATGACAATGTGGCAAGCCAGATGGGAAACCTCAAACAAAGGTAGATGGACTCACAGACTGATTCCAACAATCGAAACGTGGACAAAGAGAGCAAGCGGAAACTGCAACTTCCACCTTACGCAGTTTCTGTCGGGCCACGGGGTCTATCGAAAGTATCTCCATAGGTTCGGGCACGATAGCTCTTCCCTTTGCCCAGAATGTGAGGACTCTGAAGAAGACGCAGAACACACGACTTTCCACTGCAGACGATTTGAAGGGACAAGAATAAACTTACCAACACCGGAGCTCCTAGTCGGTCATATGACGGAGTCAGCCGAGAAGTGGGAGGAAATCTGTTCCTTCATATCAAACTTGCAGATCGAGCTAAGAAGGTTTGAAAGAGTAAGGCGAGCCGAACAGGCAAACACAGTCGATCCAGCTTGAGTCGCTAACCAGCCCCGCGAAGTAATACCTAACGGCAGTTCCGCGGGGAGAGTGGTAGAAGAGTGCAGGGTGTGGGTTAGTACGTAGGCGTATTCCCGAAATCGAGAACTTGGGTTTGCGAATCGTGCATGCTAATGGCACGGGCTATTAGTATCTTTCGAAGATTGCCACATCCATGGACGTAACAAAAAAAAAAAAAAAAAAAACATCTAATGCTGAAAAAATCGCTGGAAAAAATTAATGCTTCGCATACTTAGCAAATACATGCATAAAACTGGAAGTATTCAAATATATATCGATGAGGTACAGTCCCGCTGGGCTAATCAAATTCCCACGACGTTGAGCACTGTCGGTTGCAAGTTTCGAGAAACTGCTTTTATTAAAATCTAATAGATTGGATGATGTCAAAATATAAGAATTTTGAAGGTAAGTTACATCCTTTGTCGTTTCACTAATATTGCATTTTGTATTTTGTTCAACATTCCGAAGAGACCTGAGATACGTCAACACACACACAAGAAAACGAGAAAAAAGATATGGTGTTTTGAATTTTTTTTGTTGTTATTGGACTGAAGTTAATAAAATGCTGTCAAATAAAATTAATTTCAATTCTATTATATTTAATCCGGAAGAATTCATATTAGATAAATGAGAATGTTATCATTCTGTACATGAATAGATAGTCAGGCAATCACAAGGTCTTCATCGTCGATAAAATCCAAGACCGTACAACTGTGTCATATTTTTCTCCATCAGATATCGTTCAGATTCAATGCCACCTCGCGCGGCTTAAGGTGATATTGCGGTCAACGTAAGAGCCGAGGAGTAGACAAACGAAACAAGAATGATGAGGATCGTTTGGCGCGAAAACAGGCGTCAGAAATATTTCAGGCGGGAAAAAATCATTCCCTATTCGCATTAATTTAAGAGAACCCCCTCGCCTTACCACACGCAAGCCAAAGCTTAGCTAAATGCCGTCGCAATTGTCAGTCGTTGGTGGACAGAATTAAAGCCTCGTATGAAGGATGAAGGGTACTACAGTCGCCTCCCCCTTAGTCGAATTTCACGGGATACCAAAACGAGTTAGAGGCAAATTCGACTTCGAGGAAGGCGATGGTATATCCGAAACGAACCAACATTTTATCATAAACAACTAAAGTATGAGTCAACGTGCATTCAACATCGGCGGCGAAGTGATGGAACACATCGTTAAAAATTCAATAGGAAAAACCAGTAAAATCCGATTAATTCTGTACAGACTTCAGCAAATTCACGTGAATTGAGACCTTAATCGATCACGGTGGCCTTTGTGACAGTCACTCTTATCCACCGTCGAACCTTCGACGCACATTGTCTTGTGCATCTAGACTCCCCTGTAGAACTCCTTCCCAATTCTCACTCTCAGAGCCAAGCCGACAGCCCGCAATCCAAAGCCGGACCGGACACAAAAGCCCAGACCACCAAACCAAATGAATTCATTTTTTTTTTATAAAACTTAAATTCTTTTATTTTCTCTCTTTTCGTTCATAAATTAACCTTAAAGCTACGAGTTATAAATGTATCTATATCTTAAGTATAAACTTTACACGAGAATAAATAAATTCAAAGACTATCTACTACTTTAACAATAAGATACAACATTCTTTGTTTTTGTTTTTTTTTGCGTTTCCTTTGTCACCGCCTTCCCAAATAAATACTTGGTCTCGCATCCCCTAGTCACTCACTTATATTTACACGAGGAATATGTTGTTCAGTTCCACCCCTCCGTCGGCGGCGGCGGTAGTGGTGGGTGGTGTTGGTGGATGAAATGAATTTTTCCGTGTATTTTGCTTGATTTTTGTTTGTACATTTGTTTTCGCTGCGGAATGCATGTGCGGATGGCTGTGCCTGTGTGGCTTCACATCCATACACACGTGACTTCCACACCACTCCCCCTCCCCCCTTCCCCCTCCTCATTCACCCTTAATCATCCCTCTTACGTCACTATTATCACAAAAGTATGGCATCGTCTTAAACATCACAAATTGAATTTTTTTTTTCTGCTTAACGTTCGATGAACGGCGTTTGTATTTTTTTTGTTTTTTTTTGGTTTCGTCTCAAATTTTTCTTGAACATCACGGTAAAAAAAAATTGAAAGCATCAGGACCGCACGAGAAACTGGACATCTGAGCACACACACACACATACGCGCGCGCATCTGGAGATCGTGTCTGGAGATCGCGTCTAGAGAGCGCCCGTCCAAGGGGAGCACTCTGCACTGTTCGAGCATCGTTTTGATTCGGCTCAGAGAACTGGAACTAGGCTGTGTTCACAGGGTTGCCGCTACTGACCACGGCTGGCTAGGAGCGCGCCGTGCAGAGCTGGATAGAGTTGCGTACTGGATTTTGTTGCAAATCCATGTGTGGTCCTCAGTACGGCCGCCAGACCGTCTTCTGAGCGGAAATGTTGGTTGGCTTGAGTTTGGTTTCGGGCGATGTGGGCATGCCCTTGATGGAGGTCTCGTGGTAGTGTGACTTCATGGCGGATGGGGCCTTCAGGTCGCAACGGAGCCGGGGGGCGGATTGCTGAATGGTGCTGAGCGGACTGCTGCGTGTCGAGTCGAGATCGTCCTGGGAGCACATGCGGTCATCGTGGCTGGCCAGCTGGGGGCGGAGAATCGGTACAAAGGCCGACTTGACGACATCGATTTGCTCATCGTCCGAATCCTCGGACGACTGCTCGTGCAGGGAACTCGTCTCGAGGGAGGTGTTCAGCTTGACGGATATGCTGTGATTTGTGGACGGTGGACTGGACGACGATGGGCGGGACGAGGCTGGCGAAATGTGCGCGGGCGAGATGTGCGCTGGGCTCATGTGATCCACAGAGCCGTGACTGCCGAGGGAGGTGTTCAGGGGATTGACACCCTGCGGGGGGAGGCCGTTGTTGCGTAGACGCAGTCCGGGGAAGTTGTACGACAGGAACGGCTGGGCGGGTCCGAAGGGGAATTGCGGCATGTATGGACCGCCGCTTGTCGCCGAACCAGGCGATGGGATCAGTCCGTTGGGGCCGGACATCGGTGGCAGACCCGGTGGGGTGTTCGGTGCTGGATGGAAGTCGTTCGGTCCGCCGACATGTGGTGGCGGCGGTGGTGGCTGGGGCACTGCTCCTGGTGGGAGCGCTGTGGTAGGCACTGTTGTTGGCAGAGTTGGTGATCCTGAAGGAGAGAAAGAAGAAGAAAAACAAGGCATAAGTGGGCTGCTGATTAAAGCGGGTGCATGTGGTCGAGGCGGGACGCGTTTTCATTTGAAATTCAAAAAGCGAGAGATTGACGCATTCGATGTCAGCCGCTGGGGCATGGTCGGTGAATGAAATCTCGCCACCCTCGAAGCTGCCACAGCCTCGGAGGGTTTGAGGCGATGGTCGATTGAATGGAAGACCGAGAGCGAGCGGTTTTTGCAATTTTTGGGGTTGATTTGGGTGTACGCTCGCGAGCAACCCTTGTGGGATTGTCATTAAGCATACAAACGCACAACGCCCCGGAGGGTTGGAATCGAACTGAGCGGCGGTGGGCGGTAAGTGAGGGGGAGGGAGAGGAGGCTGAGCAAATGCAGCAGCCATTGTCCTCAGGTTTGGCATATGTATTTGCTCTTCTCGCTTCGATTTTAATTGAAATCGCTCGAAATGAATTTCAAATGAAAAAGGTTTTCTGTGTTTTTTTTTGATTTAGTGGGAAGGTGAATACTAACCTTTAGTCATAGACGGATGATGAACTTGGTGACGGAAATAGTCGGCGTATCCGTATGTCATGTAGGCGGCATCCAGCCAAGCGGGATTCAGCATGAACGGGTTGAACGCTCCTGGATGGGGATATCCGTAATCTAAAAGGGAACAGAACAGATGTGTGAGTTAGTAAAATGTGTGATTTAGTGGGGGGAGGGGGGGCGGAAAACTGAAGGGAATTCGATTTTATGGCAACATCGGCGCCAGCAGCAGCGGCAGCAGTTTGGATTCAATGTTTACCCAAGAATCGCCGCCGCCGCCGCCGCCGCGCACACATTTGGTTGCCATAAAAAAAACCCGATCCCAGGGACAGACATAAACACAACACAATCTCAATTTGAAGAGGATACGTACTTTGCTTGGATCGTGGCTCCCTCGGTCCGTCCACGGTAACCTTGATGGCCTTGGTGTATGAGGCAATCTGCACGGGATACGTGGCAATGGTGATGGTCAGCGAGAATGACTTGCCGCGACCACTGCGTCCGACGAAACGCAAATCATTGAATTTCGCCACTTGATTCTTCATGATGGCCGTGCAATTACGCAGCTCGCCACAGTAGTTCTCGTCGTTGCCGCACTTAATGCTGACCAGTGTGCCGTCCTGGACATCGTCGAGAGCGATCACCTTGAAGGCGCCCGGCAGCGATTTGTTGCTTCGCCAGTGATTTGGCAGCGCCGAGCAGAGGATCGATGGCGAGCCGGTCTGTGCCAGTTCACCGTGGTATTCCTGGAGCATTTCGTGGAGCGTGTTGAACATGTCTGTCATGGATGCTGGCATCTTGGCGGCCGGCGATGTTGTTGTGTTCGTGTCCTGCGACTGGCAAGAGTCACCGGTCCGACTGGACGGGTTTGCCGCCGACTGTGGGGGTGCTGCTACAACTGTGGGTCCTTGTGGTAGATGCATGATGTATTTTTTTCTTTTTGTGTTATTCCTTGGTAATCCTTGAGTGTGGGAGATTGATTGTTTTTTTTTTTTGTGTTCACTTCACTGTGTCACTTGTGTTTTGATTTTCTTTCAAATCTTTTTTTTTTTTTGTTGGTTTTTCTCAAAAAAAAAACTGTCACTAGCACACGATCGATTTCGAAAAACGCTGTATGCGACGCGATCAACGATGTGTGTGTTCTGCACTGTCCAACGGTCGATCACTGAATGATGTTACACTTCTGGTCTCGGCTCACGACGACACAATTGATTGAGCTGCTGCCTCGAGTGAGAGGGAAGAAAATTTCGGGGGAAAACGGAAAAAAAACCGGGAAAATAACTCAAAAGAACGGAACGAAACACAATGCGAGTGAATCTGTGCGGCCGATGAAATCCAAATAACGTGCACACACTCCTGTCTCACTCTCCAGAGTCTAAATAAAGAATCGAACGTCAGCGATATTCACAGCGAACAGATGTCGGGGGCAAGTGAATGTATGCATCCGGGGATGATGGGCGATTTTTGTTTGCGTTTCTTGTTATCGTCTTCGTTTTCCTGACTCGCGCTAGCGTTTCTAGTTCTTAACCCGTAAGAGTCTGAGAGCGAACTGTTTCAATCTTTCCGATCGACGTTGCTTTTTCTATTAAGGGAACGGCAGCGACCGTCCAACAACAACAATACGCAGCGACACCGACACCGACACCGACACCAACAACGACGAATCGACGGTCACCAGGCGATATGCCACAGCCAACCAACCAACCACCACCATCACCACTACCACACACGCACACCCATCATATCAGCACACAACCACCACATAACCGCAGGAAACAAACTGAACCAAAAAGAAAGGAAAAAAAAAGCGAAAAAAAGAAATGTGTGCTCTTTCCATAGGCCCCCAGCGAACGGGAGTAAAGGAAACGACCGATGGAAAGTTGAGAAAAAAAATACAAATTTCACCTTTCTACCCTCACGCATACAGTGACACATTTTTTCAGAAAATTTTTTCCACTTTTTTTTTTTTTGTTTCTTCGCTTCTTTTGTGGAAATGTCCCTTTTTCTGTTTGTGTGTGTGTGTGTGTGTCGTTCGTCTGTTTTGCACTCAACAGCAGCACCATGAATCAGCCCTCGTGCCACTGAGTTGAACACCCTTCCAACACACACACTCACACAGGCAGTCACAGAGAGGCACAGTGGTACAGCGGCAGTCAGGCTGGGGGTTCGCGAAAAAATGTGCAAACCAAAAAGAATGAAGCCCAGGACGAGGGGTACCTGCTGCTGCTGCTGCGATGATGATGAATCGTGAGCGGGGCTGATGGAGCACAAGTCCTTTTTAACCCCCCCCCCCCCCTCCCCCCGCCTGTTTTCCACCATCACTCTGTGCCCCTGTGTGTGCGAAGAGAGAAATATTCTCGACAAAAGAAGAAAAAAAAAGCTGCTCCAAACCACTACCACAGCAACTCATTATCCCACCGCTGGGAGAGAGAGACACACATCCAGGAGGCGACCGCGCCGCGCCGCGCCGTGGAAACGCAGGGAAAAAAAAAGAAGAAAAATCCCAAATGACTCAAAGGTACACTTGCGCCACTTGCGCTTGAGGGCGAACGAGAGGCGAACAGCGAAGACAACAAGGATTCTCTCTTAAAGGCAAAAGTAATCGCAAAAGAAATCATCATCATTCGTCCTTTGCACTCAACCGGCAGCGAATCGTGGTCCTTGTCTGCGAGAGTTGTTTCTTTTCGCTTATTTTTTTCTTTTTCCTTATTTTCTACTCGCCTTGTTGTTGCTTGTCACTTTTCGGTCTTATCCCTCGTTCAGGGGTTGTTTCGGTGGTGAGTTGCCATTGGATCCTGTCCCTCGCTCTGTTCTCTTTCCCTTTGGTCTTATTTTTTTTTTTTTGCTTCTATTTTGGTTGGTATGCCAACAAAAATATACCACAATCGTTTGCTGTGGTATTGGCTTCACAGTCGTTCGGTAACCAAAGGACGGCACGGACCCCATCGACGTCGTCGTCGTCCTCGTCGTGGCCGTTGTTGTTGTTGCTGTTTCCCATCGAGGATATTCACCCACCGCCGGGCTAAATTGAAGATTCATCGATACACTCTCCACGAGGGATGTGTGTGTCGTTGACTGCGAGGCAAGACAGTCTTGAGAATTTTAATTGTGACCAACCCCAAAAGCGTGTGCGAGCGTGTGTGTGTTTCTGTGTGCGGTGGGGGATTGTTGACGATTCGTGGAGGGGAGGGAGTGGGGTGCAAATTAGTTCACATTTGTGGGGGGATGTGTGGCGGCCGACTCACACTCACTCGCTCTCGCTCGTTCACTTTTGCGCTCAGTCTCGCCTCCTCCAGTCGAATGTGCATTGTGGTTGGCTGAATGTGAAAATTATTTTCCCAACCACAGACGTCTTGAAGGCAGCCACAATTTTCGGGTAGCACACACGAAGCACCGCACCGGCAGTACGTACGTACGTACAGCAAGAGAGACAGCATCGGGCGCCTGCCGTGTGGAGCAGATTGCTGTGAGAACATTTTCGACTGGCAAATGGGGGGGCATTCCGGCTGGGGACGAGACTATGACCAATAACATGGATTTGGGGGTTTGGTTTTTGAGGCGAAGTGATTGTGCGTACGGCAGCCACTCTGCTGTGTGGAGGGTGAGGAGGAGGGTTGTTGCTTGTTGGACCGATTGGCTGGATGCGCTTGTGGTTGGGGAAATGCAGTCGCAATTATATGATCTCCTATGTTTGGCAGTGGACATGACAAGGTGAAGACATGCACGGCCCTGGCTGCAACCTTGAGAGCGGGTGAAGTGCGCTGAGTGGCGAACAAATGTTGGGCGAGCTCCAGTGAATGGGACCGTGGCCACGAAGTTGGGCTGCGTGTGAATGACATTTAATGTCCCACTGTCTTAAAAGAGGTCTATCCACATCCTTGTGGTGTTAGGGGACGCAAATGAGGTAGCGTCTGTATTTAATGCGTCGTAGACAAGTGAAAAAGCAACTACAGTGGCTCAGAACAGCAGACAATTGGTCAGAGGTCCAGGTTTAGCAGGATTGTACAAACACCGAAAGAGGAGCAAAGGGATGTGGGAGAATGACTAAACTTCTCATGATTCAAACGCAATTTTGTGGCAAGAATTTGGATAAAGGACTTGTTGCTTCCACAGTCTGTAAACGAATGTGTGGGACATCATATTTTTCTGTGGACTCAAGGATGAGGATGAGTCACTTTCGGTGGTCGCTTTGAGATAATTTTGAATTCACTTAGGTCGCTTTTTCACACGCTAAATTCGTCGCCGATTTTTGAATAAAGTGGACAAGGGAGGTGAGACAGAAGGGATCACACAAAGGAAATAACAAACACATTGAAAAAATCGGCGTAAAATAGACGTCTGTAAAAGCGGTCTTAGTTGTTCAGTGAGAGGTGCTGGCTGAAGTTGCTTCCAGTGACCTCCAGTTGCCTCTCTTGCTGTGACCATCGGGGGATGGAAGTCGATTTGAGTTCATGCTTGTCGTCGGTTCACAATTGGATTTACTGGTTAAAGTTCGCCTTCAATGAACACCCCATCTCTCTCTCGCTCTCTCTCTCTCCTGCTGTGACTGTGTCTACTGCATGCGATGTCGCGTTCTATACAAGGCGCTGGTCAATCCATTCGAAATCGACGACGCTAATGATATACGACGACTATATCCGTACCGGAAGATCATCAAAATGAATGTTGTACTTAGCCTTTCTCCAACTTTGGCTTACCGCGTTATTCCAAGCAGGGCTTAAATGTTCAAACGGCTAAAGTTGTATGCGAAACTAAGCAATCATAGTGGATCCGTAGTGAGTCCTAAATGAGATTTGATTGACGCTGACCTACATACGCACACTTATCCAATGCAGGCTCACAATTTCTCATTTTTGGAGTGGAAATCTGCGGCGACTCTAAGCCAGGTTTAGCATTTTTCGCCTACAAACTGTAATTCCTATTAAACTGTAATTCGATAGTTTGTTCTCCAAAAACAAGATCAAAATTGACGGCATTCTGATGCACACTCAAGCAAGCTTAAGTCAGGCTTTGAAATTTGTGCTTATTCAATCGATCTTGGGTAAAACTGAATACTAGTTTGGCTGAAAGGTTATTTAAGACAATGCCGACGTGCAAATTGAACGATTTTTCGAGTTTTTAGGCTAGGCTTAGAGTTTAATTTTTAAGCTAGGCTTAGAGTTTTCACTTAGCACCAAATTACGTCCAAATAAATGGAATGATTTGTAAGCAACTAGAACAATCAGCAATGTCGCTTCATAATATCGGCTAATCACATAAAAGATTAAGGCCCCAAATTCGCGCTGCTGCCGGCCTCTACCAGGGACCACCACATTTATGTTCGAATATGAGTCTGAAAGATATGAGTCCAAGGATGTGCACATAATGACTCGAGTTGCACCTTTATAAGCCAACAGGAGGCTTCTGAAGCTTCTTAGATCGTCTTCCTTTAAAAGTGAACTTGAGTCTAGCTTCCACACCGCTCAGAGCGGCTGTCACGTCTGGATCTGCCCCAGTTTTCTGCCGACTTCGAATGGATCATTTCGAGAAGCTTCGCATGACAGATGTACTCTCCGGAAATTGTGAGTGATTCAAGAGAGATAATGTCGTTTATGCTAGATATCAATCGGCGCAGGATCACTTCGGACGCCTGATTTCTAGGTTTCGACTCATTCGATTGCCTCTAAAAACACTCGCAGTTCTGATGACAATCGACTTAGACTCAAACATGTTTAAACTCTAGCATGCTCAGATACAACTCTAAGCAGAGTCGTTGATTTTAAATCGACGTAATTTAACTAAACGTGGAAACCACGTCTCATTTATGGTCTGAGTGGACCCATTCTGATGATTTTAGGTGCGATTTTTGTGAGACAGAGACAAACAGACTCCCATTACCACGTCCAGGACCGCATTGCATAGCATTTTCCTTAAAAACAATGAAAATGACCACATCTGCGTACACACCATCCACAGACAACTCAACACCCGCCAAACAATTGACCGCAAAAATTGACAGAACCTTTTAATTCTGCCGAATGAATCATAAAGCAAAACGAATCCGCCTCAGAACAACAAACTGATTCGTCGGTTAAATGCACTCACACACCAACCGTCATGCTGCCCGGCAAAGTAACTCGCATCCATTCATTATGGAATGTTGACCCGTGTCGTTATGGTTATCCTCAAAAATATGTCTGCCGCAACGTTTAATCCGCTCTAATCCTCCGGTAATCCATAAACATTCGCGAAAAACATCATAAACACGAGGCGGACGAGCAAAGTCGTATGTTTAGTTTGCGGGCGTTTCAAAAGCGCCCACATTTCCTATCAAGCGACCGAGTTACTTCAAAACGCGTCTATTTGATGGGATTACGGTGTGTTCGGAGTACCTGGCAATCTGTGTACACGGCCTGTCGTAAAGTTGACAATTCGCCGTACCTTTGGCTGGACGTCTTCTGTGTTGTTGGGTGCGGAAGGGATGTTGTTTAACACATCAGAATTGAGTTGAGTTGACGAACTTGGCGAAATGCCACCAGAGTCTCTTGAAAAGATCGAGATGTTGTCGAATCGAAAACGTCGATAGATCGCCTTAAAAGTGTGGGTCACTACTCACTGATCGGGCCAGTTCTATTTATTGTCGTAATCAAAGGATGGTACATCCTTATCAGGAGCTGCTTTCCGTGTGACAAAATTGAATAGAAAAAAAACAATTATGAACGTAATAAAATAAAAAAATCATAAGAAAGCATATTTCTCCGTCTGAGGGGATCTGGAAAGAAAACTCGTTAATCACTTTATTGTGCTGTTTACTTCGAGACGAACCTCAAATATTATGTTTTTACAGAGGTTTACCTGATTTCTGATGAATTACGGTAATTAGGGCTGACTCAGGCAAGCATGCAGGAGGCCCCAATATTGAGCAGACATTTTGGCCAGCATCTCGATGTGGCTTAATTAAACACCGATCTATTCTGTCAATTGAATTGCATTTGGCACGGATAACGACATTTTGGGAGACTTCATTCGACTCGGTCTGAAGGCTTGTTTAGCAGAAGTACACGACTCTCCCAGAGGACTAGCTAGACATCGAAGAAGGAGTTCATTGATGGGGCCCTACAGTACGATTTATCTGCCTCTGTTTCTGGGGCAGCTGCTGCCGGCCTCATTGGCTTGCACTGATTGAAAAAATCGTTAAGACGGTGCGTTTGTTGCTTACCAGATGCTTCAGTCATAGACGCATAGACACTGGCTCTGTTGACACCCATGCTCTTGAGGCTTTGTTAAGATTCTTCCAGGTTACAAAACCGGACAGTGAGAGCATATTGGTCCACCACATTGGTCTAAGTGGAGTTTGGCTGTATGTACTAATAATCGAGCAGTCACCTTACCTACGTATGATTCGTCTTGGAAATGGTACAGTCTTCACTGTCTTTTCCATCAGTATCCGCACTCAAGCTTTCACAAGACCTGCTTCTGGCTTAAATGTTTAAAAGTGGTCAATGTTATGTGAATCCAATCGTAATGAATCACATTCGGCCGCCCCCTTATCCCAAGTCCGGCAAAATCCCATAAATTTACTAGGCTAGGCTTGGAAATTTGCATCTACAGCCGACCTCTGTAAACTTGGCTGCCGGTTTACTTAGGCAGAACGAGGGATCGCCTTTATCCACTGACGGTTCAAAGACGAGCGAGGGTACAGGCGCTTCTGTGAACCTTGCAAAAATTCGTGGCACAAATGGATGACTGTAGCATTTTTCAAGCCGATGTGACTATGATACACTTGGCGACACTCCCGTTGAAAGACCACAACGTAACCAAACAATCGATTGCAATTCTGCCTGATATCCAAGTGGCAATACATCAGACAGATCAGACACTCTGACGTCGAAGCATGTTAGGCTGTGCAGACAGAGCAACAGTGAGGTATCCTTTTTTGGGTACCGCAGCACACTGGAATTCAAGGAAACGTTAAAGAAGCGAACATACTCGCGGAAAAAGGGATCCGTATGCATATACGCCGCTTGGCTCCACAAGGAAGGAACTGGAAGACGATGCTCTGGATAAAATCAGAACTGGACCTTGAACCCTTTCTTGGTCTGGATACGGGAGCTCTATGGCTGACGCTGAGCAAAAAGAGATCTCAAGGAAGCACGCATGCTAATAGGAGTCCTTATCCCGGACACATGCAATGCATTTGAACATACTGCACGACTTTTGCATAAGCTGCAGAAAGGTGGAAGGAATAGAATTCATCCAACATCTGCGATTGCCCAGTCCTTGTAGAGAAAAGTAAGCAGGTCATATAGCTCGGGAATTTAAGCGGTGTTGTACTTAAAAACCTCCTAAGATTGGGTTATTTTAGGACCAAAGTAGGTGTCACGGTGGTAAACTGTCCTAAACGAGGGCACAATGGACCCAACATGTTGATCTAAGCGAGCCACGTCCATAGGGCAGACAGTGCACCTAATTATCAACCTAACCTACGTTACCTAGGACAAGCTTAAGGCTACCGAATTTCTCATTAATTTCTAAGCATTGCTTCACTTTTTCTATATAAACTCAACCAATAGACATTCAACTTCCCACTTATCCAAACTAAGCTTAGAAATGTCGTTACATCAATCAAATTTGTATCGACTTTTCGAAGCCCGGCTTGGAGTTATGTGCTTCAAATTGACTGTATGAAGTCACTAAGTGATGGACCACCGCTTCACTCAAGTCAACCTCAGAGTTATTGACTTCCTGAAGAAGTTCGGTCCTAGTTTGCAAGCCAGGCTTGAAATGTTCACTTAATGCTGACCTTCTTGAACGGAAACATTAATACGCGATGTATGTCTTGAAAAGTGTCACTCGACAGTATCGTCTAAACCAACAACAAGTTGGGGCGGAATGACTAAGTCCAGCTTAAGTAATTCAAATTTTTCCATTGACTCATGAAACCTCGAAGGAAGTTCCTTCATTAAAACAGACGTCATAGGCTACCTGGTATCCAAGCCAGGCTTAGAGGATTTCATTGAGCAGTTGATTATACTTGTAATGTTCTATTGTTTTGAGTTTTTTGAATGGAATGGAAAATTTGGAATGCTAGACATCCTCTTCCATGCCAGGCTTAAAACTAAGCTCAGCGACTTGGCAAGAAAATACCATGGAAAGGCTTCATTCAGCGTTTCAACCGATTACTCTTGTGATTGAGTACTCTCACGGATGATTCCTATCGAAGTTCTATAGATGAGGAGGGCACGGAAAGTGCATCTCGTGTATACTTGTCCAGATCTGGTAACATAGATTCCTTGGAGCCTACTTTTTTCAACGATCTTGGAGACCTGAGCTACACTGCTCCATTGCCGGCTCCACTAGGTTGACAATCAGTGGATATCGGTTGTACAGAGGGTCACACGAGGTCTAAGTACTTCCACTAAACCGTGCACTGAACCTACTTCCCTGGGATCAGATAAGTTGGATTGCGGTTTATTTAAAGCCCGGCTTTAAAAAGAGATTAGTTCCCAGAGATTAGTCATGCTGGGAAAATGCATTGTGTGATTTTTGTTTCAGACAAAAGAAATGGACGCTGGGCACTCCAAGTGTTAGCTTCCACTTGAAATTTGTGCAAAGATTGAAGATCCAGCAAAATAATGGAGGCCTTTTAGTCGAATTTCAAGGTATTTTGAACTTAAATATGGACCATGACCCACTTATGGTACCCCGATGAATCAAAAGGGCGACATAATCAGATCCCACGGACCGGAAATGCATTCATGTGTCCCGATTGTCTCATTCAAATCTGTCTTGTGGCGTGTGTGTCCTGATTTTTCCTGACCACTGACCACAGGAATCATAACTGAAGTAGTCTAAAGACTACAGCGGTCCTTAGCATGACTTTGAGGCAATGCAGGGCAATTATTTGAGTACCTACTTGCTGGCTAAGCTAACCGCATTCATTAAGACCTCCATCGTTGCCTTTGATCCATCAAATTAATTTCTGCATCCATAAACACAGCTTCCACCAAAAAGAAGTGGCCTCGTTGTGTAGTTTATCTTGCTTGTCGATATGCTCGGACTTGCCGTTGTGGTGTAGTTGGTGAGTCATTACGATGCTCTTCCCGGAAGCAATTACCTCGGCAAACACCGAATATGTGGCAATAAACGTGAGGACGAGGGGGTCTTCGGTTTAACCAAAGGTGGATGTTTCCATTCCGCACTAAATAAGTAGTCATTGCCCGTGGCTACGTGCATTCGTAGTTTGTGCTAATTATTGTTGCGAATCGAAGAATAATTAAAGCAAAGGAATGCTGTTAATTGCAACACCTAACGGCTGTGTCAAGTCAGAGTTTTCAGGTTGCAACCGGTGGCCATCCCCAATTACTGCGGTCACACAGCAGTTCGTGTGATTGATGCATTTTAAGGAGCAATTAGTGTTGTTTTATTCAGTTTGTCACCGGTGTTCGGGGTTTTTCTAAGAAATCCGAATGCTGTTCGACGGTAGATTTCAATTGAGCTACGGAATGTATGGCAGTTGTGGCTGCTCGGTGGTAAGCGGGATATCGTATTCAAGGCATTCAATTCAAGGCCTGCAAAAGGGGTTGCCTTTGCGCAGCTATCCGTCCATTGATTTGGACCGACTTTTGATGGATGACGACGACGAGCCGTTGGTTGTATCATGACGAAATTCACTGAGCCGGGGACTGTAGTTCTTCATACATTATTTACTGCTGATTACCCACTTTTTGCCACGACCTCCAGTTCTGCGGTTTTACCTGAGACCAGCCGGGAGAAATATGCGTGGCTCTGCCGTAATGAACAAGACAGTTCATCGGTGAATCGAATTCGGATACAAACAACTCTTATATATCAAGGCACTGCTCACACGCTGTGTATTAAAACTGCAGGAGAGGACACCTCCACTCGCGACAGAACAATAGCACGCGGCACCCGCGTGATTGGTAGTAAATATAAGCTCAGGTTCACCACTGACTAAAGCGCCACCGATACTTTTTCTTATTCAGGCTCTAAGCCAAGATGTTTATCTGAAATTTGACACACTGTGATTTTTAAGCTGATTTCGTCTTGCACTAAAACCACTGCGGGCTGCAGTAATTTCGGTCCTCCAACTGATGCGTCGTCTCCACAAAGTACATCCTTCCAGGAGAGACGGTTCAATATTTTTCGTTCAACAAGTTGAGGCAAAAACGAATCAAACACGACTGGTTGCTGTAGACACCTCGGACTGTAGTGTTAAGGCCCACACTCATAGAATCCGTTTCGTTTACAACCCACAAGAATCGTATTTGCCGGCTTGCAGAGAGGTGTCCAATGAACGTTGGCCAATTTCATCCGCCGTGATGCATTCCACGTGTGGGCTTCCATTTGCTGTCTGTCATTAGGACTTATGAGTTGTCGATTTGATTGCCTTTAATTCGGTGTCTATGTGGAGCGATAGGGTGGATTGGGCTGCAAGTTTCGATGCGAGATCCGCACGAGAAGACAATGTTTCTGTTGGACGCAGTAATAAACTGAATTGAATTGAATTGATCCCAAAATCTCGAAATTTCAATTCACCGACATGGTTAGTGTGGCTAAGCCTAAGAGTGAGTGGAATGGGGATCAGCCTTTAAAGTGGTCCAACCCAGTGAACCGAATCCGATGACGAATCGTATGCAAATTTCTGACAAACTGATGATTAGACAAACCAATTTGCTATTGTAGTCCCAAGTAACATAGAAAGACAACATAGATGATAGACTAAGTCAGGATGCCGCAAGAAGACCATCAAGATCCCAGAAGACAGGAAGACAAAGTCCTTTTGATGGAAACTTTCACAGTGAATCCGGTTCAATGACTCTCTTCGTCCTCGATCAGAGGCGCTTTGACAAACATTTTTGATAACAAAGTGGGTCAAATAGACAAGCTACGTCGGAATTCAGTCACGGCCCATTTACCTCAGACTCGCTTCCTTAAAAAAGCAGGTTAACCTGCCTGTGGATCCAAAGCGGTCTCTTGTGTTCCAACAATTCCTAGTCTCACAGATCAACGTCCTGCTCGTGAAAGTCTGCCTGACTGACGGTCATTTAAAGAAGTAGGCGAGCTCTGGGATTGGACGACGAGGCAATGAACCGACTGATTGCAAGGAAACGTCAATTGAACAGACCCATGTTTGTGGAATCCACAAAGGAGCGGCTTTCTTCTCGAAAAACTGGTGTCTAACTTCTGGATTTGCTCTATCTGTCTCTTCACAATGCAAAATCTGGAAAGTTGTAGTTGTGATAGCACACTTAGACCAGTTCGATGGTAGAACCTCCGTCGACCACTACTGACTGAAGTATTAATCTTGCAAGGAGATGGATGTGGACCTCTATTTCTCATCACGACCACTCAGCCGCAAGTTTTCTATTTCACGTCCGTGCATTGGACGGCAGTCGGTTTGCGCCTTTGTCGTCGCTTCTGATAGTGGTTGATTGGTTGCCCGTCACCTCGCCACATAAACGCCTAGACAGTCACAATCCAAGCACCCTCACGGCATTCGAATCGCAACTGCCAACTATTTCCCACTCGCCTGCACTCCCCCACGGACCATCTATCAATGAACCGCCCTCCACCGTCGGGTCCCAGATCGAACGCGCACCCGATCAGAAGCGCTCACATCTCTCCCCCAATTCCGAGACGTTCCCTCACTCACAGGAAACCACTCAATTCTGCGTTCCGTTTCACTTTCTTTCACACTCCGCCTTCGAATGGCGATCTTCTTCACAAACTTCCCCGCCTTCCAGTGGTTTTCCATGAATTTTTTCTTATTCCACCACGTAACTCACCCCCCATCGTGGTGAGAGGGGAAAAATTTTTCCTTCCAATTTTTTTTCGCCTTCGCCACTCTCTCGCTCTGCCCTGCTCCCATTCACTGTCTCTCTCTCTCTCTCTCTGTCTCTGTCGATTTCTCTTTCACGTCCCTGCATTGGACGGGAATCGGTTTGCGCCTTCGTCGTCGCCTGTGGTAGTGGTTGACTGGTCGCCCGTCTCCCTCAGTCACTCACACAAGATGACGGCTTCCATTGAGTGAATGGTGGATATGTGGTGACACCCTCATCCGCGATATTTTGGCCGCAACTCAACAACCCTGTGGATGCCCACAAGAAGTGGAAGCCAATGTGATTACAGGGACGACGTTATCGTGTGCCACCTCAAGATGTCCATTTTCCCATTTTTCCAAGTCGAGCCCCCACCCGCCCGCTGGGACGGCAATTGGAATGGAAGCGGGAACGGTTGAAGGGCAGAATGGAAAACAGGGATAAAATAGAAGGGAGCACCGCACCACACCGTCAGGGCTCGGGCTAGTCCTAGGCTCGGCAAGGAAGAGAGCGAGAGCTCTGCGCGCGCCATATTTTCTTTTTTGTTGGTCGCCTTTTCTTTGGGCTCGTGTGCTCGTATTTCAAGGTTTGACGCTTGTCGGGCGAGGGTGGTGCACGGTGGTGATGTGGGTGCTGTTGGTGTCGTCGGTGGAGGGGTTGGTTTGGTTGGTTTTTGCGTTTTCTGTGTTTAACCAGACTCGGTGTGCAACCGGCGATGGTGGGGCGGGCTGGTGGTGGAATTCCCTCAGAGAATTGAATTCTGCTGGAGGGGGGGTCTCTGCCTGTGTGTGCGTGTGTGAGGGATGAACTGAGAGCGAGGCGAGTTCAATTCATTGAAAGCGTGGTTCTCTTGAACTAAATACTTTGGCTATGGCTAACGGTTAATAACGACCAGTTATATGCGGCTCTTGGAGTGTATGTTTCTTGGTTTTCAGCTGTGGCCGCGCTTCTGCGTTCGGGGGTGGTTGTCTGTTGGTCTTTGTTGGCTTGTCATATATTTTTTCATTATTTTTTTTTGTTCGTTTGTTTGTTTCGCTTTAGCGAAGTGCCTGCCGTTTGGGGGGAGTTTTTTTTTGCATTTGCCGCTACGAGGGTTCTCTTGAACAACTGACGAATGGTTAATGGGTCGACAGAAGTGTGGGGGAGCGGCGGCAAGGCGGAGATGAGAGCGTGCTCTCTTAAAAAGGTACTCAACGTGAATTGGCTTTGAGTTGTTAACTTTAAACGAAACATTGGCCTAGTTAATTGGCGATACACTTCTGATGGACTCCATCCTGTGCACGTGGAGATGTGATCGATAGGAGGTGGGCTTGGGGGCTGACTGAGATGGAATATGAAAACGTATAGATGAGCTTGACGATGCTAAGGAGAGCCGCGCGAAGTGGCGAAGAAAGGGCATGTTAAACGCAGCAATTTTCTGTTTTGTCAGGTCTTAGATGTGGCTATGTATCGGGGAGGGTTTTGCGTTAATGGACGGCTCCACCTCCGTCTCCCCAAAAGGAGATGAAATTGTGGCTTCCGAAAGGAAGGACGCTGTGAACATTTGTTGCACTTACTGTTCGTTATAAGATGTCTGCTCCAGTCTTCTTGAACATGTGTTCTTGTACAAAAGTCTAATTTTTGAACCAACTTGACACGGATGACTAGGTACATCCCCCTGAAGCAGCACGATCTCCGTCAAATATCTCTCCCTCTCGCCAACTGCTCAGACTCTGCTGACGAATGACAAAAATTAGGTAACATCGATCGAGTTTTACTTGCAAGAGTCAAAGAAGTGGGATTTGTTGGCTATTCGAGTGTTCTTTGGAACGTTTAACTCTAGGTTCACATCTTAGTGGAGGCTTCGCAACCGATGTAACTTTGGTTCGTCGGAGCGATTGGGCTCAAAACTGACTGGCTCCAAGGACCAGAATCATGTTCTACGAAACTATTTGATTGTTAGCCGAGAGCTGGACGTTAGGTACACCTTCGGAGCTGCTTCTTGGTGCCTTCTGCATCAAATGTACGAGTATGATTCTGCCTGCGAGGAAAAAGACGTAACCGCGTACTCTACGAGCTGTACCCAGATGTGGATGTAGTCCGGAAGGTAAAAATCCGTCGACACTGGCTCGGCCACATCGTGCACATGGATCCAACAAAGGGTCCAACAAAGGGGGTAACTGAATACGAGCGAAGAAGAAGACTGAATCTCCGGTATAGAGTTTGGTCTCGTTGAGTGCTGGCAACGTGCCCAGGACCATCAACTCATGGGTCGTAGGCCTGATAAGTAAGTTCGGCAACCTAATTGGCTAAATGGAGTATTTGTTGTGTGTCGTTGAACGCTTCAGGCTAAAGGTCACAGTTTAATTATTTGCACACTTTCTAGGCGGGACGCTAAGAGGGCTTGCTTGTCGTGTAGAATGTACTTAAATTAAATTATTCTTTTTTCAAAAAGTCGACTGACAGTGATTCCGCGTTGCATACACGTCGTTTGTGGATGCTGCTTAGCACAGTCTACTCGAGCTTCCGACGTAGGTATAGGAAGTCACATCACTCGACGGCAGAGCATAGTCAGGTCACATGTTTGTGAATTAAAATTCGTTACATTGTCGACTTATGACCCGCTATGTTGCTTGCATAGAATTTGTTAAGTACATTACAATTTCGTATAAATGACTGCATTTACGATGTTTTTCTTTGGACTTTAGAACACATACTTACCACTTTATGCTGGTTACTTACTTCTGTGACTGACTGTACATTAAACGAGGATTTCAAAGAACGATTTCGTGAAATCACATCGAGCGAAACAAGGCCTAATTTCGATCGACCGTCTTATTTTGAAATTCGACCATATATCACGTGGCGCTCTTTTACGGTGACGCCATTTTCCATACGTTGGCCCTACAAAGCAGAACGTTTTGCCGTCGTTAACAAAGCCAGGGCTTACTTTTTAGTTCCTACATTCTGTAGGTACATATATGACAGTGGACTGTTTGGAGTGTCTTTGCAAAGAAGTATGAGAGCGGTAAAGGAAGTTGCCTCGTTTTATTTGGGCACTTCGACAAGAGCGACTAGTGCTAATGCCACCGATTTCGCACGAAATTATTGATGAATACGACTTTTGAATGAGTTCATCTTCGAGTAAGTATAGGGAGCATTTTCCAGGTACGACGTGGGTGTCAAGTTCTATGAAGCTCTGTGAATCTGGTGCCGACGTATTGGCTGAAGAGGGTACTGTAGGCAGGCCTTATATCGACAGGCATGAAACTTTAGCTTGCATTTTTCTTCGAGAATTAATTAATCTTACTTATTAGACAAATATGCTTAAAAGTATACTATTTGGAAGAACAATATTGTAACATGTCCGTCTTCGACATGACAGAGTCTCCTTGCAGAAGTTAGGGTAATTTGAGATCAGAGAAACCACACTTTAAACTCTTTCACGCAGAAATTGGGGCACTTGTCACTTGAGCTGACAACTCTGCTGAGTATGTTGCATGGTCAGGTGTCACATAAGAGAAAGTCACCACTCACAAACAGATCCATGATGCATGTCAGGGCAGTGAATGATGATGACTTCGTCTGATTTGTCCCTGTTTTCAAATGAGCTCAGTGACTTGTAAAGGATGTTGAAAAGTGAAGGCGTAAACTCAAGGATTTCCACGTGAGCCGAGAAAGACATTTGCCGTCGTGAAGTGCAACGGAATGGCTCAAGTTACCATCGAGGCACAGGAACAGACGGTGTATCATCTGATTCGAAGCCTTAAAGGCTCACTTCTTATAGGTGGTTGATCGTCAGATGGAATCGGTCTTCAGACAGTTCGGGAATTGGCCGCCCGAAGTGGCGAAGAAAGGGCATGTTAAACGCAGCAATTTTCTGTTTTTTCAGGTCTTAGATGTGGCTATGCATCGGGAAGGGTTGTGCGTTAATAGACAGCTCCGCCTCCGTCTCACAAATGGAGATGAAATCGTGGCTTCCGCAAGGAAGGACGCTGTGAGTCTTCAGACAGTTCGGGAATTGGCTTCCTTGGCATTGATCGAGGGGACTTTTCACATGTTTCATGAATGTATATACTTGAGAGACACTTTTTTTCGCTCAGACTCAAAAAATGGTCCCTTGCACTACCAGACAGCAACCTTCTTTTGCGGGAATTTCTGTGCAGGCGCTTCTGTGATAAGTAGCCTACATTATTAGCTCTCACTTCATCCAACCAAATAACTGCCACCTGATCCGAGCACAAGCGGGACAGTGGCAGAGGAAGTGCTATTCAGTGTTGGTCGTCTTCTCCACAGCCGTCGCTGAGGGTTGCATCGCTTACGCCAAGCATATTGGTGTATGGCGGATGTATGTATAGTGACCCTTTAGGACGCTGGAAAGTTGCCTATACTCCTTTCAGTTGTGGTCTCGAGAGGTCCAACCATCGATGGAAGCCCTTACCAAGGACACGAGTAGTCCCACTGGAGAGACTTGGTATAGAGGAAGATCTTGGATATGGAATATGCTTGTTTATGCATCTCAAGGGTCGTCCTCCTTTCTGCGGAACCCAGTAGTTAATGAGTCACATCTGTGCCACGAGATTCTGTCTTCATCGTCTGCAGTTAAAAAGTGTGTGCCCAAATTTGGTCGTTCTTGAAAGAGTTTCGTAGTCCTCTATTGGCCTCTATACCCACGATTCGATGAATTGTTTCTTAGAGTTGTTTCACCATTCTTGCGCAGCAACACGTCGATAAAATGCTTGAAACTTCGTCGGGAGCCATATTAAGACTGGCGTCTGTGTACAATCAGGTTTTTGTCGACATTTCCGCGCACCAGCAATTATTCACAAGCCCAAGCTGATAGTCCTTCGCACCAAAATGTTCTGACAAACAACAATCTGAAGAATTGTATGGTCCTGCGAGCCGCATTCCTCCAAAACTTGTTTTTGATGGACGAACATACTCCCAAATTTCACCGCCACCTCAGCCTGCTTGATTAGAAGGGACTGTCGTAGGAGTTATGATGCTTCACGAGACACACGTGACTGCAGATGACTTTGACCACGACGGCCATTGCACCTAGAGATATGAGTCTCAGCAATTCCCCCAGTGAGCAATCTTTCTTGGCTCTGCTTGACAAACCGAGTGATTGTTGGAAATCTGGAAGTCCTACACACAATAACATCAAACTGCCACAATCGATGGTTGCAACCTTTAATTACCGAACTGCAGTCATTTGTGATCCACCGTCCAAACAAAGCCCTGCAACGGATGTGCGTCCTCCCTGCACCTGCGACTCAACAGCATTAAATGAAAATGAAAGCCGTCTGAACCCTTCTCCCCCACCAACCGCTCCCGCAAGGGAAAGTTTCCGACCAGAAGTGTGAGTGTCCCAACAGCACCCCCTTCCGGTGCTCATGCATTCACAATGAAAAAGTGAAAACTAAATTGAATCACTTAACCAAACCTCGTAATCCCGCTCTAGAAGTTTGTTTGCCCATTTGAGTGAAAGCTGGTAAATCTCAAGCCCCGCCGACGGATGAGGTCCTTTCGAAGAAGCATACATCCGTCGTCGTCGTCTCCGACTACAGAAACCGGTGAACTTGTTCCCATCAGTGATGGATATACACTAACACACTCCCAGAGTGGTTCTCCGCATCCTTGGCGATGTCAAGGAAAACAAAAAAAAAGAACTACAACAACTCAGGGCGTGCAAATCCTTTCGATTAATATTCTCGTACAAAACGGAAGTCTCCAGCCGCCCGGGAACATAAATTATTCGCATTTCCCTGTCGCCCGCCCTGAGCCGAGGGATTAGCGACAATCCGCCACTCCTAGTCGACACCTCATCATTAATTCAAACCAAGGAATTAAAACAATTTTCGAAAACTTTCGCGCGCCCAACACCAGCGCAGCCATTACCAAGCAACACCTCGGTGGCGGGTCGAGCACCAAGGACGCACGTCTCACTTCGTCCGCGACAGAGTGTGGAGCAATAAAATCCAGTTGAATTGAATTAGCCTTTTCGCAGGACGAAAGGGGTTGCTGGAAGACACGTCACACGAAACGTACGTGTGTGTGGGGGTGCGCCTCTTAAAGACGCCATTTATCTCGCCAGAAAGGATACGCTACTCCGTCTGATTGTGTGCTCTGCCGAGGAGGACTTTCGAACAAATTGATGGGCTTTGCGGAGCTCTCCGTGCAGACTCTCAATCCGTTTTACGGCGGGCGCAGGGGACACCACCACCCTGAACGCATATGTGTCGCCCACATACAGGCGAGCGCGTGCCGGCGCTGAAAGGGTTGAAAGTGCACGCCTCTCGCTGGAAAATGAGAAATTATCCCGGATTGTCTCCGCAGATCCAGACAAATATATCACGGGCCATTCTTGGCTTTGTTTTAATCAAGACAAAGTGAATTATTTATGGAAATGGTTAAGGGAAAAAATATCTCAAGTTGATCCCTGCTGGAGCACGTGGGGGTGGGGTGGATGAAGGGATTGCGGATTCGAGGGTATCACTCACGGCGGATGAACGATAATGGTATGGTATCGGTGGGCACATTGACAAATTGAAAATGAACGCGGGATGAGGGGAAGTCGGGGGAGATGGGTTTGGGTTTGCCAGAGCCAGAAGCCAGAAGCCAGAAGCCAGAAGCCAGAAGCCAGAAGCCAGAAGCCAGAAGCCAGAAGCCAGAAGCCAGAAGCCAGAAGCCAGAAGCCAGAAGCCATAAGCCAGAAGCCAGAAGCCAGAAGCCAGAAGCCATAAGCCAGAAGCCAGAAGCCAGAAGCCATAAGCCAGAAGCCAGAAGCCAGACGCCAGAAGCCAGAAGCCAGAAGCCAGAAGCCAGAAGCCAGAAGTCAGAGGTCAGAAGTCAGGAGCCAGAAGCCAGAAGCCAGAAGCCAGAAGCCAGAAGCCAGAAGCCAGAAGCCAGAAGCCAGAAGCCAGAAGCCAGAAGCCAGAAGCCAGAAGCCAGAAGCCAGAAGCCAGAAGCCATAAGCCAGAAGCCAGAAGCCAGAAGCCAGAAGCCAGAAGCCAGAAGCCAGAAGCCAGAAGCCAGAAGCCAGAAGTCAGAGGTCAGAAGCCAGAAGCCAGAAGCCAGAAGCCAGAAGTCAGAAGTCAGAGGTCAGAAGTCAGGAGCCAGAAGCCAGAAGCCAGAAGCCAGAAGCCAGAAGCCAGAAGCCAGAAGCCAGAAGCCAGAAGCCAGAAGCCAGAAGCCAGAAGCCAGAAGCCAGAAGCCAGAAGCCAGAAGCCAGAAGCCATAAGCCAGAAGCCAGAAGCCAGAAGCCAGAAGCCAGAAGCCAGAAGCCAGAAGCCAGAAGCCAGAAGCCAGAAGCCAGAAGTCAGAGGTCAGAAGTCAGGAGCCAGAAGCCAGAAGCCAGAAGCCAGAAGCCAGAAGCCAGAAGCCAGAAGCCAGAAGCCAGAAGCCAGAAGCCAGAAGCCAGAAGCCAGAAGCCAGAAGCCAGAAGCCAGAAGTCAGAGGTCAGAAGCCAGAAGCCAGAAGCCAGAAGCCAGAAGCCAGAAGTCAGAGGTCAGAAGTCAGGAGCCAGAAGCCAGAAGCCAGAAGCCAGAAGCCAGAAGCCAGAAGCCAGAAGCCAGAAGCCAGAAGCCAGAAGCCAGAAGCCAGAAGCCAGAAGCCAGAAGCCAGAAGCCAGAAGCCAGAAGCCAGAAGCCAGAAGCCAGAAGCCAGAAGCCAGAAGCCAGAAGCCAGAAGCCAGAAGCCAGAAGCCAGAAGCCAGAAGCCAGAAGTCAGAAGCCAGAAGTCAGAAGCCAGAAGCCAGAAGTCAGAAGCCAGAAGCCAGATGGCAGAAGTCAGAAGCCGAAGCCGAAGCTGCATTGCAACATAATGGATGACAGGATGACAGACTAGCGTCACACATCAGAATTCCTTCGATGGCATCGAATTTATACGACTTCCGCTCGACTCTAAGGTCTTCCTCGGCTCTTCTGCCGAACTTCCGCGTGTCCTTTCACCCAACACCCGACTGAAAAAAAAACAAAAACAGAAGACAAACTCATAAAAAAGGACATTGTCCCAGTCGGTCACAGTTCCCAAACAGCGTCCCACCGCTGGCCTCTGAAGAGACTCGCGAGCACACAGATTCCGTTTTTTTTCAGCAAACATCGTAAAAAAATATATCGCTCGCCCTACCGAACTAGATCGCTAAAAAACAAACTTCCTCAACAATGCACCCCAGACGGTTTTGCGCGAAAACCAACCGAATATCGCACACACTTCGCAGTAAAACCGACCCCGGCAGCCAGGACTGTGTTACAGAATTCCAATTTTTTTACGACACGCACCATTCTCCGGCCCACAGACAAAAGGAAATCGCAAAAAAAGCAAAAGAAAACACAAGACAATAAAAAGATCAAGACAGCAGCTCTGGAGGATTCCCGGAAGAGACGAACGAAATGTAGATCATTGCGCGAAATGTCCTTTCTGGGGAATTTTCGTCCGCGCTGCTGCTGCAAAATGTTCGCATTCCCCGCGCAGTACCTACGTGCGTTGTTGGTGCATTTTTTTTGTCTGTCTCTCTCGTGTTTTTTTCGCTTTGTTCTCTTGTCTTTCTTTTTCTTCTTTTTTTTTGCGTTTGTTCGTCGTTCGTTTTCGTGGCCATTGTGTTGGGCCTAAAAATTAACTGCCGACAAAACAACGGTCAATTTTCGGTCATCCACTGGATTTTTATTTATGGATGTGCGCTCTTTACCGTTTTCCCATAAAAAGGGACATGACACCCATAAAAAAGGTCCTTAGAGATGCATTTGCATTTTACGGCGAAAAAAAAAAAAATACGCAAACGCAAAACAACAGGACTCGACAAAAATATACTCGGCACGTCATAAAAGTGTCCTGCACACACACACACACACCAATACGCACGCGAGCGCGTCCGAAGGACTCCGGCACAAGGGTGTCCTCGCAAAAAATCGGGCAACAAAAAAAACTCCCCAATGATGGTCAAGGTGTTTTTTATTGCGCTCCGCACAAACTCTGGAGGATTTATGAAACGCTCGCCTCCATCCACCGGGAAGAGGGCGGGCCAGTGGGCGGCCGGTGGAGCACCACCGACAACAACAGTCAATAGCAAAGATTTCTGGTGGCAATTGGTGGCGGTCTGGTCGGTTGATTGATGTGCAGCGCTGGCATCGTCTGTCGCTCGGAAACGACACGGTTTATTGCAACACCCACACACGCGCAGTCACACTTGCATGCAAAAGGATGTCCTCGTCAATGCATGGCGAGGCAGAAAGGATGACAGTCTCGGAACGGAATACCTGTGCAGGATGGGCGACAGGCGAAGAGGTGACTTTTATGATTCACAAACACGACCGCCCCCGTGGAACCACCCCCGTTTATCGACGGCTGAACGGTCCTTAAATAGGGATTAAGCGTTGCAAATATTTGGGAAAATATTTAGGATTAGTTGTCGATTGTTTCGGGAAAAAATGCTCTAAACAATCGACGATCGCCCGAGGGCCTATGGAGGAGGAGGAGGACTATTTGGTGTGGGCCGGTACCGGAAAGAAAAGGATTAGCCCTTGGACTAGAAGGGGTGTTAACTGTTTGGGATATAAATATCATAATGGGTTGCGCTGCTTCACTGCATCAGCGCATAGGCGGGGTGCTGTACTGTGCGCACCGTGGTAAGGGTTCTGAATGATGATGGCTTTAATGACTCCTGGTTGACCTTGGCTGTGCGACTCTGCTCGGGTCGGTGTGTGACGAATGATTTGCCAGAAGCCGGGAGATTGTGTTCACAAACGATTGAGTTTTACGACTTTGGTTGACTGCTGGTCAGCAAACCGGAGTCGGGCCAGGCCACTGCTGGGGTGATGGTTATTCGGTTGAAGTGATCGGTATTGTGCTAGGAGTCAACGCGGAGAATCTTAACAATGTTTACCCAAGTGCCATGATCGAGGAAGATCTTGGAGCACTGATTCAAGAAATGTTGAGCGAGCAAGGGAGGGTCTTATCGTGTAGCTGCCGGGCATGGTCGACGGCCACGCTGGCTCCAGTCATCAAGAGCAAGTCGCGCTGTACTTTAAACCCGAGGTTCGATCTTCCTCTCCTTCTCGAACCAGGACGCTCTGCTTCGAAAACCCTCTTTGCTGGAGCATTGATGTCCCTTCGGTCGATGTGGCCTCCCCAGTGCAGTCGACACCTCGTCATGAGCATCTGTATACGAGCAGAAGAATGCTCTGACAAACAACAACCTGAAGCACTTTTTGGTCCTTCGAGCCACATTCCTGCAGAACTCTGTTCTGATGGACGAGCGGACTCTCAAATTACATCGAGTTAAATGAATGAAGACGGGTGCTAACCTTGCATCGTCCTCTGGCATAGATAGAGCAAACAAATTCAGTTGCACGACGCGACGTTTGATGGAATGGACCCCGTCACCTCAGCCTGCTTGATGAGAAGGGACTGCTTGGGACGCTGCACGAAACGCACGTGACTGCAGACGACTTTGAATTCATCATGCGGGATACTCAGCAATCAACGACGTCCACTGCACCCAGAGGTATGCGACTCAGCACACCCCTCAGCCAGCAATCACCGCAAATCAATCGATCACTCAAATCGTCGCTTGTTTGGACAGATTGATTATGAGACGTGCCCGTTTCGGAAATGATTGATCGAGTTCTAGTCGGTGACCTGATGAGTGACCATTCGGAGGACACTTCATATTTCTTGATCCACAGTGCAACTCAACCCCGACCCAACAACAAACCGCGCTCCTCGTGTAAACGCTTGCATTGGCAGTCAAAGTCCCCATGGCCCCGCAATAAAGGACCCTCAACCACGCTTTGCCCAAAAATGAGCCAACCACTTCAGAGTTTTGCCAATTGCACCGTCAAGTCCCCAGAGAGAAACCATAAAACCGGAAGACTGCCGCGAATAAAGAGAGAATGGGAAGAAAAAAAACAAATCCGCGAAGGGTGTTGTTCTTTAAAATTACAAAATCAAAAAAAAAAAAAAAAAAACACCAACAATAAGCACAATACCGCGCGTTCATGCGAAAATTACGACATCAAAACATTTTGTAAACAGAAGCAGAAGCACCCTCCCACGGCCAGGCCGCGCCGAAGGAGGGCACTGAAAGGCCCTGGAAAGGAGGTGAGACGACACAATCCAAATACACAATCAGGTTGCCACTGCAGCTCAACCGGCCGAACGGGGGATGGCTGGGAGGATTCCAGGAAAACAGCGCGAAAATAGGAAAGCAAACAAACAAACAGACAAACGAAACGAAAAACCCTTTTCCCTTGTTTTGTTGTCCTTGTTGCTGCTGCTGAATGCTGCTGCTGCCGTAGAGAGCGCGCGGAGATCCTTGATTACAAAATATCCCAATTGTGTACACAACAAGGACGCGACTTCCCTCGCATTATGTGCATTCATGTGCACACACCTATACACGCACGCACACACGTACCCATGCATCCATTGTCCTTCGCACTTTGCAGTCGTCGGCGCGCGTGGATGCGGGAAGTGAGCGTAGTTTGCCACGCTGAATGGGTTAGGTCTTAATGAATGCCCGCCATAGTGAGTCGTGACCATGACGAGCACGGTATGGTGCATTCGTGGTAAGGTTTCCCTGGTTTCCCGGAGCGAGAACGCGTACTTCCTTGTCTTCGCTTGAATCGTCGTCTTCTCTGGCAAGCGAGCGAGTGGCTGTTAGGGTTAGGTTTTTCATTTCTAATCTGATATGGCGTGTGCGAATTGGCTTTAGAGGTTTCTATGCGGGAAGAGTGGCCGGGGCAAGCTGGAGAAGGGCTCGACTGGGGACATGAGTGTGGACTCACGGGGAAAGTGGATTATCGGCGACGCTGAAAGAGGCTTCGACAATTGGCTTGACTAAATGGTGCCTGGCAGACGGGGAGCGGACAGAATCCAATAGCCGGTGATAAGACTAAAAGGAGGTCGTCTAAAGCATTCGTCTCCATGTCAACGTGGCTGATGAGTCCCGAGCAGCAGCAGATGGGCACTTGCCATGCCATCCAACAAGCACCACTGTCCATCTTGGCAACTGCTCACAACTGCCTCTAATGACAGACTTACTGACAACCGGACCTCTTGATACACGAGTACACGGATAAATACCCGGGTACTCGGGTAATTTTTTGAAAATTTTCCGGTATTAACCATGTAAGACCAAGAGGCAAACTGGCAACCAATTTGTGGGACGATCATTTTTCGGCGGAGAAGCCCTGTATCATGTATTCTAAGGGACTCCAGCGTAAATTCAGCAGTTCGTGCAGATTCTGGTGACACCGAATGATGTATAAGTGCACCAATTCTGTGTCCGTTACCATGACGGTAGGAATAAGAGGTTGTCTTGGAAGAAAACCGACGGCAGCCCTTCAGCATTTTCTGCAGCAACAGTGTAGTCTCATCTGCTCTGAGGATGGATTTGGATGAAACAAATATGCGGGCATGCTGTTACCATCAACCCTAACCCAGGAGCAGAGCATCCATCAGCACTTTCTGGACCGGAAACGATGGCAGAAACAATTGGTAATAGAAGTAGAGGGGGTCGGCCAATACTCCGACAGCTCAAGGACGATCACGGGGACCTTCTGTGACCACTCCGAGAAATCCGTGGCACTAAGTGACGACTGCATGGCAGTGAATCAGGACAAAACCAAGTACATGCTGTCATCACGAAAGGACGCACAACATCGACGTCTCGGGCAGAGCGTCATAATGGGCAGCAGAAACTTTGAGGTAGTCAAGGACTTCGCCTACCTCGGCTCTGAAGTAAACAGGGACAATAATACCAGGACCGAGATCAAGCGCAGAATTACTCTTGCCAATCGCTGTTTCTTTGGACTAAAGAGGCAGTTGAGTAACACAGCCATCTCTCGAAACACCAAGTTGACTTTATATAACACTCTAATCATCCCTGTCCTGCTCTATGGCGCAGAGACATGGACGCTATTGAAAGCGGATGAAGAAGCTCTTGGTCGTTTTGAGAGAAAAGTTTTGCGTCCGATCTTTGGTCCTGTTTGTATTGATGGCGTCTGGAGGAGAAGATTCAACCACGAACTGTACGGGCTGTACAGCGGCATGCACCTAGTTGAGCATCTTCGGATCCAACGCTTAAGATCACGTAGAGCGGGTTGACACCACAGCTGCGGCCCGAAGAGTCTTCGATTCCGAGCCATTGGGACAACGCAACAGAGGGCGTCCTAGAACGAGATGGCGCACACAAGTGGAGAAGGACCTCAACCAACTTGGTGTGCTCAACTGGAGGCAGCTGGCAAGATCGTGCTGCCTGGCGAGGCTTGTTGGTTGAGGCTCAGATCCACCCCGGACTGTAGCGCCAAACAGAGAAGAAGAAGTGACGACTGGCAGTAACTTTCAAACCGAAGTGACTGCGACACACCAGACGGCACTATCGTTGAGAGACCAACAAATCGATCACCATTTTTTCTGCAAAGAAGAACAGCAGCATCTTAGAACCGTACCAGTTGGAAACTTGACAGACAGAGGGAGCAGGTCTTGTCGTCCAAAACTGAGATCATACTGTTCACAAGAAGATACAAAATGCCTCAAATAAGTCGACCAAAGCAGAAGAATAAGGAACTAAGTTCCACTAGTTAAGCCAAATACTTAGGCGCGATAATAGACATCAAACTAAGCTGGAAAGCAAACATTCCAGACTGCATTAGGAAGGCGTCGGTAGCTATGTGTACATCCAAGAGGCTCCTCGGCCCCAGATGGGGACTGAAACCGAGAATGACACACTGGATGTATACAGCAGTCGACAGACAAATTCTAACACACGGCATCCTCGTATGGTGGCCAGCACTGAGAATCAAAGAAAAATTTGATGAATCCAAAGATCTGCGTGTACCTGCATCACAGGAGCACTTCGTTGCGCACGTTTAGCCGCTATGGGAGCAACTCTAAGGTACGTAAGGGCCACAGCATCAGACATTCTGACATTGAAGCTGATTAGGCGGTACCGATACAGCATCAGTAAGACGTCCTTGTTGAACACGTTGACCATATGTTGGATACCAGGGCATACTGGGAACCAAGGAAACGAAATAGCGGAGAGACCTGAGCTAGGAGAACCTCTATCAAGCTCGTATGCTCATAAGCCGCTCAGCTCCATTAGGATAAACCTAGAAGACGAGCCTTTGGTAGAACAAGAGCTCGATGGCCTGGTCTGAGTATTAGAGCAAACAGCAGGAGCTGAAAATCATTGATCGGCTTTAGTCGCAAGGAAGTAATGTAATAGGACTCCTTACCGGACACTGTACGATGGATGACAGAATATGCCTCAGAACGGCTCTTGCAGAAGCTTAAGTGACGAGAGTAACAGAACAGAGTCCATCCAACATCTGCTCTGCCCAGAACAAGCAAAGAAAAGGAGGAAGTTCTTTGGAAAGCAGTTCTTCGTAGATCTAGAGGCCTATAGATTCTAGATTCTAGATTCATATAGGGAGTGCATCTGGTTGGTTTTTGAAGTAAAAGAGGGTATCACGGTCATCGACTATTAAGAGCAGAATGGGCCCACGACGCCGGTCAATGTGAGCCACGGCCGCATGGTTGTCGGGGCACCCTTATACCTACTTACCCTCCGACAGCGATGGTAACATAAGTTTGATCCACCTCAAGGAGTTCTTCGTTCAAGGGATGGTCAAATGTATCCATCCAAGGATGCCATGGATTGTAAACCTGACGACAACTTCGCCAAAAACACTACGTTTGCAACTTCGTCTAAAATGGTTCACAATGTCCGGAAAACTGCTGCCGAACTCCATCGCCATTTGGTCCTCCTTTGGTCTTAGAGGACAGCTTCGTTTGACCCAACGATAGTAGTCAAATGTCTCGAACTCAGAGGCATCGGAGGAAAACGTGAGTAAGGAGAGACGTCAGACTGCAACACCTATTGAGGGATGTGGCTCCTTGACATCACGTAGAAGGTCTCTCTTGTAGTTTTGTGTGCCAGTTTTGAACAGATTACAGGCCATGATCCTGCCAAAGACAAAGAAGTGCAGACCGGGATACAAGCTAGACGTCGCTATGTGTAGTTTTTCCTGACAAACTAGTCAGTTTTTGTCGCTGCTCCATAAGCGAACTCGGCAATGAACTTGTCCAGACCAAAAAATAGTTGTTAAGCAAGGCGACACCCCATCCTGCGTTGGGCTTCGACATAAGAGACCATCGAGCATCGTTCAAAACGCCAGTCAATGAGAAATTTCCCATGGCCGACTCGTCTCACGTGGTCAGCATCTGCAGCGGAACGGAAGTCAGCCGAAGTCCATGTGACCTCCATTGGATAAGTCTCCGCGTACAAAAATCAACAATCGAACCACTTTTCAGCAGTTTATCGCCGCCAAAGACGCCAAAGATCAAAACGAACGCAAAACATCACAGACCCCAGACCCCAGATCCCCATCTTGTGTGCGCCCGCCTAAACAAACACTGTTACATCGTAAAACGCGATTCTTTTCGCGAACTTTTACGAGCATCCTCTGAAGACAGCGCCTCGCTTTGTCGGTGTTCATTCGCCTACAGACCGAATCACCGCAGTTGTCATCGCACACCGAGCCACATCAGTTGCAGCGCTGCAGCAGCCCGGACCGGGGGGGCGACTCCTCCATGTAATCGCTAATAACCCCGGCCATCCATCTCGGAGCGAGACGTGGCGCGGGTATTAATTAAAACGTCAACGAAATCTGCTGTTGTCGCATAGATTGATGCGTCGCCGAGCCGACCGTGGATGTGGGCAGGGGCGCACTGTCCCACCGCCGCACGGTCGCACAGGCGTCGGCACTTTTAATGAGAAACACCATCACCACCACCAGCGCCGCCATCGCCACCCGAGCACGGCGGGTTGGGCTGGATCGCGCTGGGCTAATCGGATTTCGTTAGTTGTGCTGCGACAATGACGATAATAATGCTGGCTGGTGTGCCCGCCCATCGATGGCCCGCCTGTCACTGGTGACAGTTGCTTTTTTGTGCCCACTGTCATAGTTTTGTGTGCAATTATTGCCCTCCGTCTTCGGGGGGTGAAATATGAGGGCTGTCGGCTATCGCCTGTTGGCTGTCATATGCCAGCGCTGCTGCTGCTGCTGCCTCGTGCCGCTGTCCTTCCTCTCGCCTGGCGGGGCACCATCGCCAAACAGAGACGTAACAGCCGCGGCAGGATGTTTGTGTCACAATTGCCCGGAATGTGTGTGTACGTGGTGTGATCCTTTTGTGTCGAGACTGCACGGCGAGGTATCGACGACATTGAAAAGTAATCCGCAACGCGGTGGCGTTCAGGGCGGCGATGGAGAGTCGAGAGGAGAGGATTAGTGATGTCACACGTGGCGGTAATGACGTTTCGCATTTCCTTCGACGGCGGAGGCGTGATGCCATTATTTTGATATATGGACACCTACTGTGTGTGTGTCTGTGTGTGTGTGAGAGAGAGAGAGTGGGGGGGAGACGTGTTTCAAAGGGTGCCAGTGGGTGGGAGAGTAGAGGAAATTTCGCTCAACCGGGTGTTCGGCAAGTCGAACAGGAAGGGACTATTTGCTCGTCCTTCGCAGATTTCAATTGAGAAATGCGATTAAGAATGTTTCCGCCCTCGAATCAGATTGAAAGTGAAACGGCGCTACGAGCCACGGGCTGAATGTTAAAGTGTTCGAGGAGGACTTCGGAGGAACAACTGTGTGGAGAAAGAAGGCAACATCTTTAAGCGCCGGCAACACACTACGTTCTTGTTCGGTATTCAGACCGAGTGTGGCAAGCATTTAGTTTGGCGGAAGACGACGCAAGTGACTGCAGTTGCTTCCTCCTTAAAGACAAAGACAGCAGAAGATCTCGGAAGTCACTTGACTACTTGGTTAGGTTAAGTCCGTGAACGATGAGTGCCTTAGGGATTGACCAACGACCTATTGAAGGATCCAAAATGTGTCTCTGTCTGTGGCTTTGAAATGAGGTATGTGTACATTACCTTTTTTAACGTTTACACAATGTCAGCCGGCTACAATCGCAAGAGATTGCCAAATCCTTTTCCGATCGTGTCTCCCTTAACCTCTTAATCGTACGCCGCCAACATCAAGTATTGAAGACCAGTGACAGCATTGCCAAAAAGCCATCAGAGATGCCGCCTCTGATGTGCTGCGTTTCAATCCGCCACACAACCAAAGGACCAAACTGACATTATATAACACCTTGATCCTTCTTTCCCTGCTCTATAGCGCGGAAGCATGGACAATCGCAAGAGACGATGAAGAATCCTTTGGTCTTTTCGAGAACAAAGTTCTGCGTTCAACCATATGCGTGATATGCGAACTGTACAGCGCCATGAGTCTTGCTAGACGTTTACGGATTCAAAGCCTAAGATGGCTAGGCTATGTAGAGCGCATGGACAACTCCGGCTCCGGCAGAAGAGTCTTTGACGCCGAACCTGTGGAACAACGCAAGAGAGGAAGTCCACGGCTAAAATCGCGCATCCAGGTGGAGAAGGACCCCAACCAACTTGGCGTGCGAAATTGCAGGCAGTTGGCTAAATATCGTGCCAGCTGGAGAGGCTTGTTGGATGAGGCTCAGGTCTGGCGCCAGAGGAAGAACTCCCATGACACCAACTAGCTAAGCTGGACCGTGCGCTTCTCGTGTCACACAATTGTGAAATTTATACAAATTTTGGGCTGTCCCAAAGTCCGAAATTTAACCTTTTTAGAGTAACCCCAAGAGAAATCACAGGAATGGATTGGGGGTGCACTTGGAAGAGGGGTCATCATGCGAATTTTAAAGGAAGAACTGCTTCTTCAGTGCAGTTCCAGGAACGATTCAAGTCACTATGTCTTGCCCGTGTCCTCGAAGTCCAACAGACCGTGACAACGAGAAGGCGAAAGATGGACAAATTTAGGCCAATGCCCTTTCAAAATGACCCGGATTGAACAAGGTCGTCAGAACTGGTTGCTCCATTAATAGAGCTTCAAATCTCCATCTACGACACCCATCCCAACCGCCTGCAGTCGAGAATTATTTCAATTTCACGTTCAAATCGCATACATCTTGAAGCAGATGTCAATGGCGCCACAGTTGAGGCGTCCACCGCCCCTCGAGGGCACAACTCATGATGGCATTGTTTGCCTGAGAGAAAACGGTTTCCCATAAATTATCCGCAAAACATTCCACCGCTGGTGCCGCGCCAGCCCTCGCCGATTGAGGCGAGTTCTCATTGAAATAATAACCTCCATCGACATTATCATTCGCAACCATTAAATCATTACACAAAACGATTTCCCGTGCATCCTCTTCAGCGGCAGCAGCCAAACAACAAACATCATTGTGTGCCGTCACCGTCCTCGGGGAACCTTTTCCATTCGCAAGTCTGCCTCGTATCACGGCGTTGAATAAATTACAAAACTCTCAAGTCATTTCCCTAAATCAATTCGACGAGCGAGAGTGAGAGACACACCGGCAGTGGTAGCGGCAGCGATGCGTGTGTGCTTGTCGACGCGACAAACAATGAGGATGTCATCCTCGACAAAAATGATACAAACTGTCAACATGCGTGATAAGCGAGCAGGGCACCGCGAGGAGGGCGAGAGATAGCCCGAGCAGGGGGAACGGCGCAACCGACAAAGAGACACAAATGACCCAAAACAAGAAGCCAAAGCCGGCAGTGACGACGATCCCTCTTCACAAAAACAAGGGGACATAATAGAGACTTCAATTTTCCATTACGCCCATATTTCGTATCCGTAGTCGTATTCCCCTCGGTGACGCTGCTCCGTGCCGCGCCGTGTTCCGCCAATTTTCCCATTAAGGGATGAATACATCGGAGTACCTCGCGTCTCACATCAACGGTATGGAATTACAGCGGAGAGCGGAGATGCCCCGGCAAGGATAACGAGCGGAATTTTAAAATTTTCCGCCATCCGTCCGATAAGGATGCTCTGTATCTGCGCATCTCTCTGTATCTGGCGAGGAGTGCATCAGGTAAGATTGCGCCAGAGAGCGAGTGTGTGGTGCGGTGGTGCGGTACGGAATGAGGGAAACCAACAAGACCAGGAAGGAAGAAGGACGACATGTCCACATGAATTATGAAATGCATGCCCTCTGCGATAACCATCGCCGGATTGATGCTTCTGCCCTCCGGTTGCCTTTGCTGTTTCCCCCGATTTTGTACGAGGAAGGATTCACACGGCGAATGGGATTATTTGGCGCTACAACGGGGCTATTGTCTGCCCGGCCTTCTTAAGTGCAAATCCGTGATTATCTCCTTCGGGTCCTTGTTAAATTGATACATTTCATCCGATTCGTCGAAGGGCCAGGGGACCTTTCATCGTGTCACACGTACCGCCGTTGCTGCTGCGCTGCAGCCACTCGTCATAATTCGCTCGCCTCACGCAGTCGGACGAGCGAACGGAAGGAAAAACAAACAACAATGCAGCAAGGATGCTGCGTTGTCAGGACGACGAAATATTGGGTAACAACTCGCATGTGAAAGCCGGGATCAGGTACACCAGGATTTTGGTTGTCCATGCGGAAGCGCATCGAGAGGGGACGTCACTGGCTTGGGAAACACACGTCAATGCCTTGATGCGTTTCATTTCGTTTGGCAGGTAGGAATAAAAAAAAAAAAAATAAAGCGAAAACAAGGATATCCTCGGGATAATGGGTGCACACTCGCACACACGGTCCTGATGTGATGAGCGTCAAAGAGCGGAAAATTGTTTCGTAGGCAGGGGTCCGCCTGCCATCGGCACGGTCACCCTCCGGACCGGTCGGAGTCGTGTTTGTGGACATTTGGTCGGTAAGCGGCTGGCCATAAGGTCGGTGGACTCCTTGAGACACTCGTACTACGGTGATGCACAATTAACCATCCGGAAATGGTAATTTAAACGCCACCACTCCACTTCAGTCGTTGCTACACGTGTAATTATCCTGTGATCCCTTCACGCGTTCAACCAGTTTATTGATAAAAAATTGAATGAGAAATTGAAAGGGAACAATGCCTAATTGGGGGCAGTTTAGAGGCAGGTAATTGCAGCGCTGCACTCGCATGGAAGTGTGTATGCTTCAATGGTTCTCCGTTGAATGGTGATTAGGTTTGGTGGGTGCGTGGAAGAGGACTCTAATCATTTGACATGACAAACTGGCGTCTGTCGAATCTGGAGAAATGCAGGTTTTAGAGTGAAAAATTGGGTATTTTCTTTGCTCAATCAACCACAGAGATGTGATGTTGTTACCCACTCCGTCCGACGGGGAATCTCCAGGACCAGACTCCAGGGGAAACTTGGAAGACACAAAATCTAAGGAGAACTTAATCAGCGACAATGTGATCTGTGGACGATGTGGCGCCATCTATCGCAAGCGATGAAAGGCGGAGACATGTCTGGGCGATTCGTGGGCCTTAAGATCCTACGCTGAAGGTCCATGGTTCGATTCAGGGACACCAACGTTCAAAACAAACCTCACTGTCTACTCCAAAAGTTAATTCCAAGTCACTGCAAGAATGGCCTCTATTCTTAACATAATCCAAGCCCAAGCTTCAGCCCAGATTGGAGAGGTACCGCCTAAAGAAGAAGAATGGACAGGATTCATTCCAATCTCAATCTTGTTGACTGGACTAGGCGGAGTCCTTTCGATAAGAAAGTGGAACACGTCTCCAGAAGTTACTAATGCGCTTGCTACGGTTCCTGGATCGCATCCACATGCAGGACGTCCAAACCTCATAAACTTAGCTTAGGCTCCCATCTCAAAGGTAGGGGCAAGCACCTGGTCTCTATCGTTGGACGTAGAGTAAGGACGATCTTCCACCTGTCCACCGGAATATTGCCAACTGCAGGGTCGTTTCGAGTCAAATGAGCGCCCTAATCCTAGAATCGAAGCTTCGCCACAATGACGGTCTTTTAGGACCTCGCTGTAATGTCTGTCTATCCTGATCCAGTTGCTGTGGTCGCACATCACTCTCTCCGGAGCCGGTGTCAGTTGGTCCTCCAGCGATCCGTATTCGTTTGGAGTGCAATTGACTTTGGTGGCTCATTCGTAGGACAGCTATTGCCTGTGATTTGTCACAGATGCTAGCTTGTCCAGCACCCTGATCGCGGCCTGTCGCATTTTGCCGGTGTGGCTGGAGAAGTTCGCTTTGCCTAGATCTAGGTTAAGCACCAGAGTCTGCAGCGCGGTCGTAGTGCATGCGAACAAAGGATGCCGATCGTGGTCCATTATGGATGAGATGGAGGAAGTCTTCAAGCCTGACGGTGGCCATGGCTACAGAAGGCCACATTGGGCAACTATAACGTCGAGGTTATCAGGGAATTCGTCTACCATAAGATGACAAGCAACAGCAGCTCCAACATTGAACGCAGAGTAGCTCTTGCCAATCGATTTTTCTTTAAGGGACAATTGAGTAATATGACTTTATACAGTACAGGACCCTGCTCCTGATCTACGGCGAATGCAGACGCCCTTATTCTCTTCCAGAAGTAAGTTCTGCGTGCAACCTTTTGGAGGAGAAGACCCATTCTCAAACTCCGCGTCTGCTGATTGCCTTAAAGCCTATGTAAGTTGGCCACCATGGTCAACTACCCCGTCATTTAGAAAAGCCAGCGGTGGCGGCGACTTGTTGTGATCTGACTAGCACTCAAATTGCCCTTCTTTGGCAGACTCTTTCCTGTCTCGAGCCTGTCCAATGTTCAGCGCACGACATGGAAGATGACAGAACATACTTGTGGATACTGTATTAGGCCAATAAGGTAAGGCTTATTATCTCGTGGTACACAACATTGGAGTAGTAAGCCCCAAGGAGCAGATTGTTGAAAGCTCATGCAATATGCCTTCTGATCAGCAGTTCAAGTTTGCCTCGTTGTACAGGACAACCGGAGGCAGGTCCAAAGACACTGTCTCTCGAATAAGCGAATCTTCTGGGAAGGACTGACGTTGAAGCACAGTGGACAACCGTACGCCATAATTGGCCGGATGAGGGCCATGTAGCAGCAGTTGGCTGCCGTAAAATAACCTCCTTGTCACAGCAAATGCCTTTTTAGCTTCCCTCAGAGCAATATCTATAAGTTTCTATAAAAATTCAGATATTGCCAAATGCCAGGACACCTAATTACACTATCAACTATGCCGAGCTTACACCAGTTTGTGCGCGTATCCCATGATACGCGGGGTCCTGACAATGATAGTTTTATACTTCAGTTGAAAATCAACTTCCAGTCGTCGGAAAATCGGTGAGTTTCGTTGCAACAAGAAAATGTTCCTGTATGCAACGGCATTCCTTGTCTCTTCCTTTGGGGCTGCGGAGCTCGAGACTATCGATCTCTGTTTGGACACGCAATTTGGTGAGGATCTCGGCATTGATTTGGGCTAGTAGCCGGCATTCGATGAAGATCTTGGGAAAGTCAAAGTTTCGTGGTAATGGGTATCATTTGCCTCTGGCTAGGGTTGATGCTTACGCCACAGCCGATTGCCCATGTGTTCACCTTTCTCACGGCATTGTCCATGATCTCACTGACCGGGGTATGAAAGCGAGGTGTACTTAGACTAAGGCTTTTCCATCATCCCTTTTACTCGATGAAACAGAGGACTGTCCAGTGAACGCTTGGCCACTTAGAGAAAGTCGAAGAAAGCTATCGGAAGTGGAAGAAAGCCGCTGAAACTCGAACAAGGTTCTCCATTGGTCCCAAAGTTACGAAGATGGACTACAGGCTGGGTGAGTACATGGATTCTTTATCTCTAATACGTTTGGTTCCAAAATTCGGCTCGATCGCAACCAGTCTGCAGACACAATCAATTTTGCGGAACCAAAATCCACCCGAACCACATTTTAATACTGCCTCCTGTGAGAAGCAGGCTTCATTCAAATGAATCGATGAGAGGCCAGTTGTCGCTCCAGGCGACCGAGTGATCAGTTGAGCCTTGAATGGCCATTCGACACTGTTGCAGGCAATCTCTCACTCTCAGGCTTCAGTTCATTGAGAACTCAAAACACTGGTGTCAAGGGTCAACAAAGAGTCACAACACATCGCTTGAGACTAATCATGTGTTCAAAACACAATCGGTTGAGGACACACTCCATTCAAGTGCTTGCGTCTCAATTGAAGCAAAAGAATTCAGCCTAATTGCTCAGCAGGCACCGGGGCACACCGTCAAGGTGGTCTACCAGCTCACCACCGTAGTCCGTAGCCCTTTGCCTCCTCAAGATTCAGGTGAAACGAGCCAGGAGAAATAATCAAAAAAATCCACAATTGTGTCACAACAACTCGCATTCAAGTGCAGTCAGGAGCGTTCATTCAAATTTCCCACCAGAGCGTCCAGGGAGGACGAGACGAGCGAGTGAGGTTTTCTAAAGCCCAGCGTGCGCCTCAACAGGCGCATACGCCACGTTCACATGCCCCCGGGGCTGTGCTGGAACTCACACACAGTCGCTGGCAAATAGAAATAAAAAGAGGATAACAGAAAAAAAAAATGATTTCAGTAAATATTGAATAAAACATCCCTCCAGGACATCAATTGAGAATTATTACTCGACGTCCGCAAATCGGCGTCGAAGCGGAGCGGAGCGCAAGCTCGACGGTTGCATCTGCAGGCTCGATTGTGCGGCGCTGCAGGACAACGGGTGAGGTTTTTGTGATCACATTCTGAGAGTGAAACCAGGGGATTTGTGTACAATATCCCGCCAGGATGTGCTCTCGACCCCCCGGCATTGACAACATAATTTTACGAGTGCATCTCGACAGATTGTCGCTTCTGCTTTGCCAGCTTGACACTCTGACACTCTCTGACACTCTGACAGTGTGACAGTGTGACAGTCTGACAGCGGTGCTGAGGAACCATGCAACCAAAGGGAAGGAAACCGTTTTTGACATTTCCATCCAACAGTGAATGACACTAAACCTCGAATGCGCAAAAAAATTAAGGATACCTCTGTCATTTGGTAGCCCAGACAAGCACGGAAGAGAGCAAGCGGAGAATAGAAATCAATTCATCAACACCCCGTACGTACGTGTCGTTGTTAATTGAATGCAATCGGCAATCGGGACACGGGGACACGGGGACACTGGGCCGAGGGTCCTGCTTTTGGGACAATTGTTTCATGGCAGAACGGAAAACTAGCATTGTTCGAGTTTTGCTATGGTTACACATCCTGGCTGCAGACTATCGGTGGTTGGGAATCACCGTATTTTTTTTGTTCACTTTCGATTGGTGGATGAAACTCAAGGGTCTGCGGAGGACCTCACAACGGATTCGGGATCATTATTCCGACTAATGGCATCATTAGAGCGAATTCGCAACTTGTGCAGTGTGTGTGTGCGAAATGTCAGCACAAATGAATGTGCCGAGGGACTGTTGCCCTTTGACTGAGTGCGGAGATGTGCATTCGGTGTGTGTCGCAGGGGATGGGGTGCGCTCTCTGGGGATGGAGAGGGTTTACGGAGAAATATTTTGATTTTCCGGTGTTAATTGAGGTTTCAGTCACAGATGTCATTAATTATTTATCACGGCCTTGTCCTTCTTCTGGTATTTTTCGCATTCATTGGTGACAAGCAGGATTTCCTCGTAGTCGCATCAGTTGAGGGAAGTGTGTGCGAAAGGGACTTGATAAGGACGAGGGTGGCTGAGTGTCTTAGTTGGAGAGGATCGGAGGATGACCAGAAGACTAGCAGACCAGAGGCCCAGAAGAAGACCTGAAGAGGACGAGAAGAATACCAGAGTACGGCCAGAGGCCCAGAGTACGACCAGATGACCAGAGGACGACCAGAGGACCAGAAGAGGACCGGAAGAGGACCAGAAGAGGACCAGAGGGCGACCAGAGGACCAGAGTACGACCAGAGGACCAGAGTATAACCAGAAGACCAAAGGACGGCCAGAGGACCAGAGGACCAGAAGAGGACCAGAGTACGGCCAGAGGACCAGAGTGCTACCAGAGGATCAGAGGACGACCACAGGACCAGAGTACGACCAGAGGACCAGAGGACGACCAGAGGACCAGAGGACGACCAGAGGACCAGAGTACGACCAGATGACCAGAGGACGACCAGAGGACCAGAAGAGGACCGGAAGAGGACCAGAAGAGGACCAGAAGAGGACCAGAGTGCGACCAGAGGACCAGAGTACGACCAGAGGACCAGAGTATGACCAGAAGACCAAAGGACGACCAGAGGACCAGGGGACGATCAGAGGACCAGAGTACGACCAGAGGACCAGAAGAGGTCTAGAAGGGGACCGGAAGAGGAGCAGAAGAGGACCAGAAGAGGACCAGAAGAGGACCAGAGTGCGACCAGAGGACCAGAGGACAACCAGAGGACCAGAGTACGACCAGAGGACCAGAGGACGACCAGAGGACCAGAAGAGGACCGGAGTACGACCAAAGGACCAGATGACGACCAGAGGACGACCAGAGTACGACCAGAGAACGACCAGATGACCAGATTACCAGAAGAGCACCAGAGGACTAGGAATTCCAAAAATCAAAGGAAGATGTGCACCGAACACAAAATAAACCTCTCCCGCCGGAATTTGCAACGCACATCAATCAGCCTCCATCGATTCCCAGTCCCCGACGCTTGCCATACATCCGCTCACAAAGGACACAGCTACACCCACTCGTGGCCGCTTCCGTTTGACTTCTTCGCAACCAACGACTGAAGCGATTCCCTTTGAACATCAAGCAACCAGCCCAACCGCGATATCCATCCGTGGAATGAGTGTAATCCCGTCTCAGCCATTACTCTTGTCATTTGCGTTGTACGCGACTCCCGGCCGGGATCCAAAGAGAATCAATGCCATTACCGTGCCCCACCCCCATCGGGCCATCACCACTCCTCCGGGCCATCTCCACCTCCCATCCACGGAGTGTGTGTGTGCGTCGCGCCAAGAAGGAAGTCAAAGTCGTGCCTTGATGGCATCATTTCGATACGAGGAGCAGCACACACAGAGATGATATCACCATCAAAGTCAATTGTCTGGAAAAGTGGAATAAATTCGCCGAAAAAAAAAAGAAGGACGTTGTCGTCTTCGATGAATGCTCCCCCAAAACCTACCCGCACCCCCACCATCACCCAATGCCACTTATGCGTGATGATCTACGAGTGGGCTTGTGTGCTTTGCGCTCCGTTTGAGTGTCGTGTCGCAAGCGCGTAATTGTGACTCTGTCTGCGATTCCAGGAAATTGCGAATCCTTAAAGGCTTAAAGCCGACGCCAGCAAATGCACGAGGACAGTCGCCGAGTGTTTACACAACATTTCCACATCAGAAGTGTTGATCTCTCAATAAACTTGCCCATCGGCAATCTGATTAGAGGCGCCGTCGGTCGCCGCCCCGGCAGGCTTGTGATGCGATGATAGCCGGCAATCCCATGCCCATCGGCAAATCCATGCTCAATCCAAAACAACTGTCATCAACTTATCATTTCCCACCGCATGGCGCTCGGCCTGCAACCCTCGCTCGCTCCGGTTCGACTCAAACGCAGGAAGTCTCTTATTCAAATCCCAGAAGCATATGGTCACATTGTGTGTACCCAAAAGTTGATTCAACTTGCGTTCAAACACTCGACAGTGCTGAGAGCCGGCCCAGAAAGTGCCAGCCACTCTTGCACATGAGGGCGATGAGCCGGGCAGAGGTGGAGTGCTGGCCCTCGTTGTTTGTGTGCGAGCTTCCTTTGATGGTGCTGCTGTTGCTGCTTTGGCTGTTCGAGCGAACAACTGGAGCGGATAATTCAATCAAACAAATCAACTCTCCCCCTCTTGATTAGGCCTGGAAACCGGAGAGACCGGTGATGGTTGGTCGGCTGGCAGGAGCTCCTTTCGCCGGGTTGTTAAACTGGGTTGCGAGGGCACACCCCCACACGGAGATAGCCCGAACGTCATCCTGGCTAACCGAGTGTGTTAAACCAGTCAATGCATTACCTACTGGTTTCCTCGAAGAGTCCTCCTCGCCGCCTGATGAATGAACCGGCAAACAGCTGCAACCTCAAAGAATAGGCCAGAACTTCCAATTTGGCCACAAGTACAAACCGAATGATGGAGTGTGCAGAGCCAGTGGAGCCAGTTTAGCGTGGTCCCGCCACCGTCAGCTGGTCCAGGGGAGAGTCTGCCGGGAAAAACCCAAAAGTGATACCGAGTGTGTTCTGCTCCGAAAATGCGTCGTCGTCTCCTTTGGGTTTCTCGGCTCGTTCAGCCATCAAAAAAGGGGTTGATCGGTGGGAAAGTGAATACGGGGTTACCCCCACACACACAGACGCATAGACGCACAGACATGAGAACTTGTTTGGGATTTTTGGGGTGTCCTCTCCTGAAAAGTTTCTTCCTCTTGTCGTCGTCGTCTCACTGCTCGCACACAAATTTCAGGTCAAACAAAATTGCCAAGCGGTTGTGGGCTTAAGGGTCTTGTATCGGTTCACCCCTAAATTGGCATTAGAGAGCCCAAAAATGGTAGAGAGACCGTCTGAGAGTGTGTGCTGTGCCAGTGGCATAGTGGTTGAACGCAGAAAGAAGATGTAATGCACACACTGGGTATGGCTCATCCAGCAGCCGGCAGTGCACACCGGCAGTCCACAATCATCATCACCGTCGCCGCCGCCGCCGCCGTCGCCTCCTTGAGGGTTGACGCATGTTGCAGAACTTTCGATTTCAATTACCCACGAGGGGGTGGGCCGGCGGATGGCATTTGTGAGTTTGATTTTGAAAGGATTCCGGCGGCTGTGGGCTGAAGGGATGCGTGCGCGTGTGTGTATCATCCGCACGCATTGTGGGAACACAGGGCCATGCGAACGAGTGCGTACGTCCGTTGACTGGAAGGAAGCAAGTGCGCACTCAGCAGGAGTGTCGGAGATTTAGTTGTCTCTTGCCAGGGAATGCTGATGTGTGGTTGGATGGATTAAGTGAGTGGCCGCTGATGGGGATTTGCCCTTTGTTGAGCTCGCACGGTGGACAGGGCGACAGTCTGCCGGAAATCGAAAGAAAACTTCTCGAAATCCGATTGAAACAGAATTTATCCACAATTTTAAGCGACATTTACAGCGTAGACCTCATTGAGGCTGCACAATGCGGGGTAGTTGGGATTCTTGCCAGTGGTGCACTTGGAGGCGGCCGTTCCCGTGGTGTACAGCGGCAGGCCGATAATGTTCGTTCGCGCGTAGTTGCACACCAGCGTCAGCGAGTCCCAGTTGTTCATGGCGGCGTCCTTGTAGCGGATCGCTGCGCAGCCGACAGCGACGTTCTTCTCAGCCGTCATCACCGTGAAGTGTCCAATGACCGCCCTGCAAATGAGAGTCTTACATCCGCGCTCCCATGTGATGGCCGCGGTCAAATACTCACGACGGATTCGATGGATAGCTGGCGATGTCCGCCATGGTTGTGTCCTTCTTCTCCGACCACCAGGCGTTAATCTGCGGAAGGATGAGAGATGTGTCGTTTGGCGTGCCGCCGCTCCACCATGTCTCGGCGATATTCTGTCCCGCCCATTTGAACTGGGCCGTATTGCGACATGGATCGTGACCGAAGTAGCATCGCTTGGCGTTGTACGACGCCAGCAGGGCCAAGTCGGCGTTCCACCTCATGGTGGCCATCCGGACGGCGGGCTGGAATCCGGTCAGCTTGCCAGCCGCAAGAGTGTTTCGCTTCGTGTTGTGCGACTTGAGGATCAACGCCCGCAGGGTGGTCGTCATCGGGACCATTTTCGTGCCAATCGGGCATGCTGCTGCGAACGCCTGCAAGAAACAGAACGAATAGAATGGTTGAATGGACCGGGCTGCTGACTCACGCCCAAGTTGTTGCAGCCAATGTTGGTGGAACCGCCGCAGGAATACGCACTCAAACAGTAGTCGACAGCATCTCCGCGGTGGATGGCTGCCAGAAAGCTCCCCAAAACTAGGATTGCCGCCGTGGTTGACTTCATCGTGACTGAATGCTAAAGCGCTAGATGTGCGCGAATTTATAACGGCGAACGGTTCATGCCAGTGGCAACTGAACAAATAAGCTGACAAGTAGAACTGTTGAACACACGGAATTCTTCGTCGAGTATGCACGAGTAGGCCTCATCGGGGAGCAGCTAAGACAACAGAGTGGATTAAGTAAATAGGCCTGTCTTTGTGTGTCGACGGTGAAGCTATGTTTTGATGGGAAATCGTGTAGATTTGGGATCATTGTTGATTGTTGCTCATTGGCAGCTCCAATTTGGCCCTCCAGCTGACATGATAGAAGCAAAATTTCATTCCACCACTTTGAGCTACTGCTGCCGTCGTTTGAAGCGTGCCGACTTTGATCAGAAGGAACAGGCGCGCAACTACTAGGTGGTGAGTCAACCGTCCATTCAACCATTCGATTGGTTCCGTTTCTTTGTCGGACGAGATGCTGACATTAAAGGGAGCTTCTCCCAGCTTAGTCGAGGGTCAAGGCAAAAGGAGGGGCAACTTTTAGAACGTCTAGCAGCATGCTCCAGGAAGCACACCTTGGCTCTTCGAAATTGTGCGAGTAACTGTTGCTACCGATCCGCAGGGAACAGTGAAGAATGTATTTAAGTAGCTCTTCCTTCCAACAGCTGCTTAACGGGCATGGGAAGAGTGACAATGTGAAGTGAAGTGAAGACGATGGAGTTATCGCAGCTCAAATCGATGAGGTAGCCCTTTCACCTGTCTTTGAAGAAGTCGGCACAACGATCAAAATACTTGAAGAATAACAAAGGCACATGTTCGGATGGGTTGCCATCAGTTCTCTTCAAGTGCGGTGGCGATGTTCCCGCTAGTCCGCTATCGTACCTCCTGCTGGTCAACGTAGCCTATACGATAATGCCCAGCATACTGTGTGAATGTCTAAGGCATGTAGCAGTGCAGCTTCTGGTCCACCAATTCGAATCTGGACCAAATATTCACACTAAAACCGCATACGACAGCATTCACTGCAAGGAACCATCCGATGGGGCATCGGTTCAGTTCTAAGACTGTTTGAAACCCGCACCAAATTTTGGTAAGTAATAGCTGCAAATACAGACTAGCACAAGTCAGTCCCACTTATGTACATGTTATGCAGAACATCATCTACTTCGTGATCGACATTGTCGCCAACGTGCTGTGACCAAAGCTTTCACGGCAATTGAACAACAAGTGCATCCAGCTGGTCGGTACTGAGCATCTGGAAAGATCACTTCTGTAGACTGCTAAACGGCCAATACTGCTGTCAGTCCACACAATGGACGATGATTGAAGTGAAATCCGTCCCCTCGACCTAGGCGAACCTAAAATAGCGATATCGAGACTAAAGCCGAAAGAAAGCTGATGGAACTCTTTCAGGCAGCTGGACATCAGCTGGTAGGGCACACGCACCAAGTCAAAATATGGTCGGCGGAAAGCACGCACAATGACGATGGGAAATTCTCGCTGCTCCATCAGTGTCGGAAACGAACTCACCTAGATATTCAATGTCAAAGAAAAGAAAGACTTTACTCAAGGCGACGCGTTTCCATGTGACTTCTTCAACAGGCCGTGCAGAACTTACTCCCCAACACAAGAGGAACGATCTTCCAGGAGTCCGTACAGTTGCTAGCATACACGGACGACATTGACGTGATTGGTCAAACACAGCGAGCGGTCAATGAAGCGTTTCCTGGCATTGAATCGGAGACGGCCAAAATAGGTTTATCGGTGGAATGAGGGCAAGTAAGGATGCACACCAACGACGACTTGGCCACAGTACGCAATGTCAGCAGTGGCAGATGCACTTTCGAGGTAGTCAAGCACTTGCGACGTTAGTCTAGACATGCGTCTACGAGAATAGGGCGCATGGGCACCACTGCTCCAGCCAAGGCAACGCAGTAGAGGACCCCCTCGAAATCGATGGCGCACACAAGTGGAGAAGGACCTCAACCAACTGGGCAAGTGAAATTGGAGGCAACTAGCCAGAGATCACGATAAGTGGAGAGGCTGGTTGGTTGCGGCCCAGTTCCACCAGCGCCAGTAGAAGGAGACAAGGAAGAAATGAGCTGCTCTCAAATACAGTGAGGGTCAACAAAGTGAAGCGCCCCCTAGAACGAACTCAATATTTACTCGAGTTCCGAGCTCAAGGCGTTGGTTCGGCGCTGCCTACGACATCTGATCCATGGATCTGGTGGTATAATCGTACATGCCGAAGATCACGTTAATCCACTCACTTAAACTCTGACCACCGTTCCATCAAGTCCACCAATTTTTGGCGATATTCCAACCGGGATGTGACACGAGCCGTTGGCTAAAGAAACATCGCTTGACGTTGTATTACGACAGTTTGGACAATTCGTAGTCTCAGTGATTATCGCCATTCTCATGGCGGATCTTGTCAGGCGCTAGTTCATCCTACTGTGGTCGTGATCGCCGACTTCGTGGCAACCAACATCACCATGACTTTCGATCGGACAAATAGACGCGTAAGCAAGCAAAGCAATCGAAAGAGTTATGTGAAAAGGTCTGATGTGACATCCAAAGGGCTGTGCACTCAGTCAATCAAGTTTGGAAGCAGGTCGTTGATGGTGGCTGTTTACGAATTTCGAACGAATGTAGAATCTAATCAAAAATCATTGTTGTGACTTATCTGAGGCAATGACAGTTGACATTCTGGGTACTGGCACAGTTGCGTAAAATCTTTGTATCAAAGTAGGTTCTAATTAACAGCTGCAGGGCCACACGTTGACATGGACTAGCTCTGAAAGACAAAAAAATATGACTGAGTCTCGGTTTTGACAGCTGTCGAGTTGACAAGTAAGAAATTAGCAACTTGTGGAGCACTGTCCGGCAGTTTTACATTGATGTCAGATTGGCATAAAGCAATAAGATGGCAATCGATTCTAGTCTTTGCCCCATAGAGTGTACATTTTGACAGGTCAATTTGACAGGAGACGCTGTGATTGATTGAAATGTATACCAAGGAAAGCTCATGTTTCTAAAGTCGGTAGGAACAGCGATCCATGCGTCATTCTTTGCTTTGGCTGAATTTGGTGTAATTTTTGACAGGTGTCAATTTGACAGGAGGCATTGTGGTTGATAGAAATGTATACCAAGGACTACTCATGTTCCTAAAGTCGGTAGGAATAGCGAATCATGTATTATTCCTTGCATTGGCTGAATTTGGTGTAACTTTTGACAGCTGGCAGTTTGACAGGAGACGCTGTGATTGATAGAAATGTATACCAAGGACAGCTCATGTTTCTAAAGTCGGTAAGAATAGAGAATCTTTCATCATTTCTTGATTTGGTTGAATTTGGTATCATGTTTGACAGCTGTCAATTTGACAGGAGGCACTGTGATTGATAAAAATGTTTACCAAGGACTGTTCAAGTTTCTAAAGTCGGTAGGAATGCAAATCATGCGTAATTCCACGTTTTGGCTGAACTTGGTGTAATTTCTGACAGCTGTCAATAAGACAGAAGCCATGGGATTGGTAGAAGTGTACATTTTTTGCCACCCCTGATCTTCAGCCAAGGTCAGCTCTTGCCCCTAAAGTCGGTAGGAGACTGAATTTAGTGAAAGTTTTGACAGATGTCAAGTTGACAGGTGAAAACAACTCGTGGCGACCTATCAAAAGTTAGTCGACTTTCCGTGACTTCTTCTGAGGGATGAAGTTCCACATCATTTTGATGGCAAACAGATTTCCGATTTCCGCTTGATTTCATCGCAATTGGCGGATTTCGGCAAACGTCGCGTCGTTCACCCGTGTTCACTCTCCCTCCCGACGTTTGCCCTCTGGCCCACGGCATATGTTTGCCTATGCTAATGCGACTTAGGCAAAGCCTCCTTCGGGGTAGTTCCCATGACATAATCTCTTCATTCCCCTCGTGTTTATCCCAGGGGACGTCATCGGAACAAGAGAACAAAACAAAGAGCCAAACAGACCCAGTTTCAGAAACATGGTCCTTATCGATTGTCAAACGGAATCGGACGCGTATTTATTTATTTGATCTGCGGATCTGCTCTCTTGACAGTCCTTCGGCGGTGTGTTGTTCTTTTCCCCGCTGCTGTGGGAAATTAAAACTGTTTACCTTAAGGGTGCGGCCTCGTGTCCTCGCAACATTTTTCAATCCCCTTCAAGGATTTCAAATCACTGACAACTCCAACAATCCCGGGTGCAAGGGACTGCGTTAATTTCCGTGAAATTTTCCAAAGTGTCGAATATTACATTCCGCCTCGCGCATAGCTTCCAATCACTTTGCCAATTGGAATTCCAAAAACCCCATGCACTGCATCCCAGGCATGCATCGTCGCCACATCCACTGGGGGTGTCAGCGCGTCTCCCGTCGCTCCCATGGGGGTACACCCACCGCGTGCCATAAATTCCCGGTGGCGGAATATTAATTCTAGAATTCGGGCATTAAATCAAACCCAAGCCGCTGCATAATTATGTCGGTGACTCCTGGGTCTGTGCGCATCAGGAGCTGACTATTTATGGAATGCATGGAATTAATATTGCACACACAAGGATACTCCGCCAGGGGAACAGTGGAACAGTGGTGGGCGCAGATGAGCAGAGGAGCGGATGAGTTATGAGATCATTGGCTATCCACACGGATAATAATTAACTGAATGCGTGTGGTGGTTAATCCAGGCCTGCCTCTGCTTCTGGCCGGCTTGTGGGAGTGAAAATGTGCGCAAAAGAATTCAGTTGATTGTTGGAATTTAAAGTCGCGTTACGAAGGAGGAGGTCTGTTTTGTGTGAAGGGCTGTTGGAGTGCATTGGCTGCGATTTAAGGCTGCCTTAGGAAGGGGGTATTGGAGGCACAGCACCAGAAGCGCCCTTCTAGCTCGCATTGCCCAATACAACGCTCCGCAGATGAACGTCCCGAATATGAACTCCGCAAAGCGTCACATCTCAAGATGATCAGCCAGGCCTGGCTGAAGCCATCGTTGTGACAAATTCTGTTCGACTTCGAGCGGATCTTGGCATTCGAACGCTCTCTCTCTTAACACGTAGGTTGTCATCCGTCGCTTAAATTGCTGACAGCTGCCATTTGTGGCGGCAGCACCCCTCTCCAGAGCCTCCAGAGCATTTGAAATAACCCAAATCCACGCGACCTTGACTGAGGAAAAATACCTAGCGTCACATAAATCACCAGGCCCAGTGCAACCCAAGAGACTCTGTTTGCACTTGCCACTATCTCGGGAACAACAACAAGCGCATTGACTGGGCGTTATCTGAGTTTAAGCAAGCTTGAGTATAAATGGAACGCGGGGACCGTGCTGCTGCTCCAGGTGGCTCTAGCTAATCATGAAGACAGGTGCTTCCCTTGTGAGTGTATCGCTTATCGGACTGCTTGCAGTCTGCTCTGCACAGACAGACTACTGCGCGGCAGGTCTGTGCTACGGCGCGACGCACATTGGCTGCGGAAATGACGGGGTGGGTGGGTCAACATTAACTAAGCTAAGCTAACTGTCTTTATTATTCGCAGGCCGTTGGATCGAGTTGTCCCCTGGGATTGACGCAACTGGTTGAGATGACTGACGCATTGAAGGCGAACATCGTCGACAGTCACAACAGGAAACGCAACTTGCTCGCAGGCGGAGGGCTGCCGGGCTTCAATTCGGCCGCACGAATGGCCACTATGAAGTGGGACAGCGAGTTGGCCCATCTGGCGGCGCTGAATGTGAAGACGTGCGTTTTCCAGCACGACGGGTGTCGCAACACGAACGCATTCAGTTACTCCGGGCAGAATCTGGGCAAGTACTGGTGGTACGGCAGTACCAAGAGCGAAGGGGACATCATCCTGCAGCTGATTGACTCTTGGTGGAATGAGTACAAGGAGGCCAGCCAGGCGGATATCGACAAGTACCCAGCATTCACGAGGTGAGTCTTCGGGGTTAGTTCTCTTTTGAGATCCGGTCTTTAGCTGAGATTGATTGCAGCAAGACAATCGGGCACTACACTGTGATGACGGCGGACAAGAACGTCGCGGTCGGATGTGCAGCTGTCGTGTTCCCCGATGGCATCTGGTCCACGTTGACGGTGGCGTGCAACTACGCGATGACAAATATTGTTGGACTTCCTTTGTACAAGTCTGGCGATACGGCTGAAAAGTGCACCAGCGGAAGGAATCCACTGTACAGCGCACTGTGTTCGCCATCGGAGGTGTTCAATGTGAACAATATTTGGGAATAAAAACGGGCGGTTTTATGTGCGTGATGGATTGATTGAAATAAATGCGATTTTTGATTTAACTTTCTCCTGAAATAGCTTGAGATTGGTTCATGTTGTTCCACAAGCTCGCAATAGAAAATTCCTCAGGTCAGTGTACATGGCCCGGCCACCATATGCGCATGCATTCACAGACGTTGTATCAAACACACGACGCTGTACAGCCCGTGAAAGTCATTCTCCTTCAGTTAGACGCTGGAGGAGGATCAGACGCAGCAGGTGTACTCTCTTCGGCATCCTCCACTTTCATCTACTTTCGTCAGATTTCGTTCACTTTCTCCACTTTCATCCACTTTCGTCAGATTTTGTTCAATTTTCTCCACTTTCGTCTACTTTCGTCAGCTTTCGTTGACCTTCCTCCACTTTCGTCCTCTTTCGTCCTCTTTCCTCCAGTTTCGGTATCGTCAATTTCTCTGCATCGCAGACCACTATTTGTACCACGTTGCGTTGGTCTTCCGTGAGAAGGCTCTCTCGTTACAAAAGTGAAGTCTGGTCAAGGAGTGACTGTTCCTGGTACTTGAAAAAAACTTGAAAAAAGCTTGAAAAATTGACGTCATAAACACAATATTCCCTAGAGGCACGCAAGTGTTTTGGTCTACTCATCCCGTATATGCACAAGCAAGCGACAGCGAAAAGGTGAACAATTAAAAAGGTATACAATGTCCTTTCTCCTAACGGACACCCCTCATAAGCGGACAATTTTCAAAGAACGACATTATTTACACGATTTTAAATGTAAGCATACTCATAAATAAGACTCTCTTATAACCTTTTTTTAACCTTAACATTTCCATTTGCGCAGTCCATGGTACATCCACAAATGAAATGCATTCCAAATGTGTACAGAGGCCATAGGTAGGTCCAATTGGGTAGCTGTGGGAGTTGGAAAATGAACTAGAAAAAATGCCTTATTATTATTATTGTTGAGGGTATCACAAATCTGCTGGCGCCGATGGACTGCCTGCGGAACTTTTTAAAGCAGGCGATGATGAGTTGGTAAGGTGCATACACCAACTCATCTGAAAGTTTTGGTCGGATGAGAGTATGCCAGACAGATGGAGTCTCAGCGTCGTTTGCCCGATCCTAAAGCAAGGAAATGCTATTAACTGCGCCAACTACAGAGGTATGAGTCTCCTAAACATCACTTGTAAAATTTTCTCTGCCGTTTTGTGTAATCGCCTGACACCCTTCATGAACAACCTGATTGAGTGAATATCAGTGCGGGTTCAGGCCAGCAAAGTCCACCAATGACCAGAAAAGACGCGGGAGTTCCAGATCGATAATCACCATCCATTCATCGATTTTATGGCGGCGTATGACAGTGTTTATAGAGCTGTATAGCGCATTGTCTAGTTTCGGCATCCTTGCAAATTACGTCCGTCTTGCTGGATAACAATGGAGAACTCCCGTTGAGGTCCCCAAAGACTTTACCGAGACCTTTTAAGTCAAAAATGGACATAGACAAGGTAGAGCAGTTGTCGTGCGACTTTTTAACATAATTCTCGAGAAGATCGTGCTTAACTCAGACGTTCACACTAGAGGCACGATCGTCCACAAGTCTGTGAAACTGCTCGCATATGCCGATGACATTGACATCACCGGAAGAACTCAACGGGCTCTGTCAGTGGGGCATTTCTGATCATCTGAGGTGCTAAGTTGGGTCTTGCGTTGAATGAAGGTAAAACGAAGTACATGCTGTCTACAAAAATGGTCCATCAACACCGATGCCTTGGACAAAATGTCACCATTGGGGGTAAATTGCACCGCGACCTTAAGATCTATTGTGCCCCCTATTCATACATTTGATTTCTTAAGTGCTCCCCTCCCAGGCAGCTCTTTTCAGAGTCGTATGGAGGGCTATTTGCTCCTATTGCGCGAAGGTGAAAGAGGTTTATCCAAGAGTATTCTCTCTAAGCCAGTTTCGTTTAGGAATCTGAGAATGAGGGCTGCTTCTAGTGACTTCAATTCTTCCTCTGATATTAGATGTTTGCTCAGATGTCTTTGTCTTTTGTGGGCTAGCGCCGCTCAAAATCCCAGTGTATGGTCTGGAATTTCATTAGAATCTCCGCAGGATCTGCAGAGACCTTCTTCTGAGGCTTCCAGTTTCCTTAGGTGCTCCCTGAGTCTGCAGTGCCCTGTTAGGAAGCCTGTTAGGAGACGGAGGTTGTTTTTGCTCATTCTGATACATGATTCGAACCTCTTGCGGTTACGTTGACCCAAACGTTTCTTGGTCTGCTTCATTCCATGAGCGTTGTTCATGCATTTGCCCGGTTCCTTCTTTGTAGTTCCCTGAACTCTTAATTGAGGACGTGATCTCCTACAGCGCAGAATATAAAATGTTTCGATGCTTCTTTCCTAGCCAGGGAGTCGGCCATTTCATTGCCATCTATCCCCGTATGGCCAGGTATCCAACAGAGTTTCACTCTGTTACTCCTACTCAGCTTCTTGAGCTTCAGTAGACATTCCCAGACGAGCCTGGTTTTGATGATATAGGCGTCTGGTGCCAGGATAGCGGCACGACTGTCCGACATTATTGCCATGTCACAGTTGGTATAGTTCCTGTCAAGATTGATCTAAGTGCATCTGTCTATGGCTGGTGCATTTGCCCATGGGTTCGTTGTACTTTGTCCGGGTCCAAGTACTCCTGCCCCTGTTCCTTCATCAGTTCTTGATCCATCCGTGTACCATTTTACCGTGTTGCTGCTCAGTCTGTGGACTATGGATTCATTGCTCCAGTATTTTTTGGTGCCGAGCTTAATGGAATGTACTCCTTTTGGAAATTCAATTTCCTAATCGCGTCATCCGGAATGACCAGGAGTGGTAGCTTTTTGACTAGTGCATCGAATTATCACTTCTTTTGCCAAAAATGCCATAGTAACCACAGTTGGTGTTTTTAGGTGAAAATTTCGATGTATTCCAAGTGTTTCCGATTCGATTAATAGCCGCAACAGAACATCCCCAAAGGTGTACAGAAGTCATAGGTAGGTCCAATTTGAGAGGCTTAGTAACCCTAGACTTTAATCGTCCCAGTCCGGCTTTATGGTGCAGATGCATGGACTTTGTCTAAAGCGCATGAGGTTGCTATTGGCTGCTTTGAGATTTCTTCGTTTGATTTTCGGTCTCGTGTGCATGGGTGGTGAATGGTGGAGATCTATTCAGCGACATAGACTTAGCCAGAAGAGTGAAGGTCCAACGATTGAGATGTCCAGATCATGTGCAGCGAATGGAAATCAATGCTCCGGTCCGGAAATCCCCGAAGCACGGCGCAGTATAGGCAGACCGCGACTCAGGTGGCACAGGCAAGTGGAATGGAACATCAGCCAACTATGCGCGCGAAACTGGAGCCAACTAGCTAAAGACCGAGTTGGCTGGAGACGCTTGTTGGTTGAGCACCAGATACACACCGGACTTTAGCGCCACCTTAAGCAAATGTGAAAAAAAAGACTAAGCCCTTAGCAATGAGTTGCAGAGCTCCTCAATTCCAAGACGTTACAGCAACCTTCGTTGTGCTCTCCATTTGACAGACTCACATTCTTCTAACCCTCACCATTATACAGACTTTCGGTACGTGCAGACAATTCAACGAAAACTCCATATCCAACGTACACCCAATAATCTGAGTCAATACGCCTTCCAGACAGATAGAAGTAGGCAAACAAGCACTAAAAATAGCAGCAGCCCTTAAAATCAAAACAATCAGTGTTGTAAATCGTGTCACCTGCGGATTCCCTAATCTAACCATCCGTTGATAAGCAACACCTCACACTTCCGAAGTTCCGAAGCACGACGACGTCTGTTCACACATAAGTCAATATTTGCTCGAACATAAAGTTAATGCGAGCTTTTAGTCATCGTATACCAAGCTATGTGAGTAAACTAACAAGATCCGTTTCGCAAATGACAAACATACTTTCTTGTTTACAGGCCACCGCGCCCGTCGTCGTCGCCTTGCGATCACCCCGAACAAGATAGCACGGATGTGACAGTGAAATTGGCTTTGTTTTTGTCTCATGTTCGGTGTGGGGTAAGGTGAGATAAGATTTGCGCTGATTAATTGTGAGAATTTTTGTTATTACCTTTTGTGATTTATCTTCTGTGAGATTGGTGTCAGCTTTAATTATAAACAATAGCGTTTGCGCCAGAGTCCAAGGGCGTAGGGCTTTCAGGAGGATTTTCTCGGGTGCTGTGGATTGCGCATATGATCTTGAAGAATAGGGGGGAATTTAGGCATAAGTTGCCTCTAGAACATTGAGCATCTACCAACAAATTGTTTAAATTCCATTCGGATGCTGTGTCAACTTCAGGGTGGGCCATCTAGTAGTTTTTTTTTAAATCATGGGCTATTTTGACACTGACAGCTGTTTCCGGCTAGAAATTCTGACAAAACGTCAGTATCATACCTCCGCGGAATGAAATGAGTCGCTTTACGCTTGAGCAACGCTGGGAAATACTGAAAACTAAATTTCAAAGTGAGTGCTGTATAGCCCTGTGGCCGAAAGTGTGAGACTCATTTTACGAACATCAATTCGGAATCGAAATTTCAGGCACTAGTCTGAAGAGAATTCTGCACAAACATTTCGGTTTATTCGCTTAAAAGGTCCAATTGAGGGGGGGGGGGGGGGCAATCTGATTCGTTATCGCTTCGCAATTCCTCAATTGCGAACTGAACTGGGCTTGAATTAGACAACGATGAAAAAACAACGATTTTGGGCGAAAAATCATCATTTCTGACAAGGCGGATTTTCATCTCGGCGGCTACATACGTTAACAAACAAAATTAACAGAGGTCTAAAAACCCGGACGTTGTTGTCGAGAAGCCAATTCAATTCACAGAGAGTGACAATTTGGTGCGGATTGTGGGGTGGTAACATCATTGGACCATTTTTCTTCGAAAATGACGCTGCGAACAACGTTTCGCGGTCAACAGTGGACGTGACAGAGTCGTCTTATCCAACTTTTTTTACTGAAATTGAAGACATGAATTTGGACGACCTGTGGTTCATGCAGGACGGCGCGTTATGGTACAAAGCTCATGCCATAATCGATCTTTTGAGCATCAAATTCCCAAATCGTGTTATCAGCCGTCTTGGCGATGCGAAATGGCCGCCGCGAAGCTGCGATTCGACCAATTTGTGGGGAACCGTGAAGGACCGTTATTATACCAAGAATCCGAAAACGATTCAAGCTTTTAAGGCCAATATCATCCAAGCAATCCGTGATCTACAGCTCGCAATCATCAACAATGTCTTGGAAAATTGGGCTGACCGAATGCGCTACTCCGAACCCAGCCAAGGCAGCCACATAAACGACGTTGTATTTCATACTTAATGGGAATATTTGTTCTTACTAACAAAGTCATTATCCACGGACAACATTTAGTTTTTGTTCATTTTATTGCATTTTTAAAAAGAAACTTGTGTTTGGCCCGCCCTGTAGAAGCGGGAAGCATTAAGCTTCGTTACTAAAGGCTGACCAGATAGCGATGATTGTTTTTCCGATTGATATGTTCCAGCAGCGGCAAGAGTTACTAATGACATTCGGCTGTTAAAATATTCAGTAGGATCTGCCATTTCATCATCATCATGAACGTACGAAAATAGTCAAAAAAAGTAAAAAAAAAAATTGGGAATTGCTCAGTTGTCAATACGCACATCCGACATCACGGATTCAGTGTGCAGGCAAGTCGTCTCACAGTGGTTTTCCACACAGTGTGAGCGCAAGTACATTCTCTTGGATTTTAAGTCACCAACCAAATCGAAATTGGTGTGGAATGAAGAAAAACATCGACGCCGTATCAGACAAGGATTTGCCATTTGACTGATGTCAGTAAAGACCTTAATATCGTCACAAAAGAGATGTGAATAAAAAAAGTGGCAAATTCAACCTTTACTGCAATGAAAAGGGCAACAGAGAAGTGTGCGGCAAAAAAGCAATTGTGTACAAAATGTATACTCGTCTTTTGTTTGAAATTCAAGAAACAACGTTAGTTCTTAGTGGGATGTGAATTTTTAAGTTGGTTGGAACTTGTCAGCAGACCCTTTTTTGTTTGGCTTTCTTTCACCAATTTTCCATCTTTAAGCCCCAACACTCAAGTCTGCTAAGCATCCTGGGAATCTTCCAGTGCAGCATCAGCATCAAGTCTAACATTTGTTAGCTGTTCTGATAATGCTTGGATTTAGACGGATTCAGTGGGTTTCTCTGGATCGGAAGACTAGGGAGCTTACAAGATTCTTAACATATTCGGATAAACCTATAGCTGGAGGGTGCAATGGAAACAATCTACATTTCCGGAAATCATATAGCCACCATATCCATGTTTTCAGGAACAGTTTCGTTCAAAAGACGTCAAACGTTTATGTTTTCATCCGTGCTTGTCCCAAAATGATCGACTTCCAATCACCATACAACGTAGTCTTCCAACCGGATTTGTATGGTCTTGAGAATACTTACTACTTCCGAGGCGTGCCTTGAATGCGACCGCTTGGCAGACCTTGGACGAGGTGGTTGGGCCAAAAACGACGTCGTCCCGTCAGAAACCGTTGACAAAATCCATTGAATGATTATTGGACGATCGGGCGTTGGTGGACAATTGCGCCTCATTCCCTTTGCCTCGCATTTAGAGGATTGAGGGGTCGCAAAGTTCTTAGTCTCCACTTCCCGTCTCTCCTTTGCTGCCGCGGCTAGAGGTAGGGAAGCTAGAGCTTTACTCCCGCTTGCCCCATCGGCAGTATGCGTGCTCTTGCCTATCGGTTGGTCCAGGGGTCTCTCAGCTTTCCGGCTGGTGTTGGGTTGCACCATCCTTCCGGCACCCCTGCTGGCCGCTTCAGGCTTAGCACTTTTTGTATTTCTGCCGAGCCCATGCTCAACACGGCTCGCTGCTGCTTCTGAGGTTACCCCCTGTAGCTTTTTCAGCTCGCGTTTAATTTTTTTGTTGTTCTTTTCGGATTTAATTTTGAATCACACGTGTGGCTGGATATAAAGGTCAGCCACTTCAGAGTCTCGCATTAGCGTGGTGAGGCCATTGATACTCCCCGGAAAGTGGCCCGGCTAAGGAGAGGCACCGTAAGAATACAGATCAGTATTACCCCCTGGCTGCGAATTCTGTCCAGTGGGCACGGTTCACATAACACGCGGGACTAGGGGTGATGGACTTATTTCGTCGACTTCTCATTACTTCTGTTCAGGCTATAACTGGACTATGTCTGTCAGGGTCACCATTTCAGCAAGCATGGAGGGCCGACTTAAGTCCCACTCACCACGCCAAGGTGTCCATCCCGCGGAGGTGGGGTACCTTCACCGTAAAACGACGTTAAATTCACATTTCGCCTGAATGTTGGGCGCTACACTTTGAGTTGGGCCTGGGATGGCGATTAGTTGATGCTCTCCTCCACTTACGTGCGCCATCCCATCCATCGTTTGGAAGAGCCCTTACTCACTCTTCAGCGTCCAGCTTGGAAAGTACCGCCTAATGTGCTCCCATTAGACGTCCCTTTGTCCAGTGCTTGCATCATCCCATAAATTGCGATTTTCCTTCTTTGCCTTCCATCCCCAGTCCGCTCACTCACCACACCTGAGTCCAGTTCGTAAACGAAACAAAAGCCGACTCTTCACATCGCCCGAGCAACAATAAGCCACTTGCAGCAGAAGGAAGTCCTAAGCCCTCAATTACGCTCCTAGTCAAACAAAACAAAGCAAAACAGAAGAGGAAAAAATAACACAGTGTATCAGCATCAGCATCAGCATCTCCACTCCCTTTTACCAAGAGAGAGAGAGCTCACCAAATCGCCGAACCATCGAAAATGTAATCTGACAGATTATTAACGTAACATTACCGACAAATTACCCGCACTCCTGTGGATCCCATGCCGCACTCACCGTCGCGCTGAGCCACTTCAGACGCTCAGAACAAACAACTCCATTAGTTGATCCGAAAATTACACACACACACGTAGCCGCCGCCGCCGCTACCTGGCCGGCCATATGCGATTCGTTCCGCAACCTCCACGCTGCAGCTAATAGGGGTGTCCGATTGGTGGCTGCGGAGCCCTGGGAAACCGCCTGCATGCGAGTATCTGGGCGGAGAGGGTTTCAATCAAACCTAATCTCTCGCGCCCCTAAAAGCGACTTAATTCGCAATAAAATTTCCCAATATCCCGGTTTTGATTAAATCCCATAAATTCTCCTCAACCCCATGCACACATGAAGGGGTGCACTGTGCGCACTCCGCCTCGTCCCCCAACCAAGCAACCCACTCCAGCGGCGCAATGTCTTCTCAATCACTGTGAAAAGTGATATTATCAAATCCTCTCGGCATAGATACATTCTAACCCAAAGGACGAAGAAGGATGAACACAAAAAAAAAAAAAAACAAAAAGAAATCGCACGAGGAATTGAAAGATAAACCGAAATGGCAACCATCAAGCGTGCCGCAAGGACTCCTCTGGCAGCGACAACGACGACGAGGATGACTGTGCTGTGGGTCGACCGACGACACTGCTGCTGTGTGTGTCTCCAGTCCCCCAGTGTGTCGGCCGCCCTCCGACTCCTCGGCGGTTACCATGTTCGGTATCGTTTTCGGTTTGATATTGGCTCCCATATATCGGGATTTTAGTGCCGCATCAAGGAGTGAATAAAATTTTAAATTGCCCCACATCTACACCGCCAAACGCTGGATGGGATTGGAGTGTGACGGCGGGCCACTGAAGGATGACACACACGCAGCCGGGGCGCGCACAGATGCTCGTGGCTGTGGTGGTGGCTCAGCCGCACCGCGATGCTGGGTGGTTGGCTGATCCGTCAGCCAAAGGATGTGCTCTAAGCAAACGACGCTTCGTCGGTGTCTCGCAACCCGACGGAACTGACTTTCTGTTATCAGTTATTTTAATCTCTGGCGTTGATAGTCTCTCTCTATCTCCCTTTCTCTCCCTCAAACGGTGTCTGTGTCTGTGGCTGAGGGGGCGAGGGCGAGGGCGAGGGCGTGTGTGCGCGTTTTAGAGTTATCCTGGCGATAAAATAAAAGTTGATACCCCCATTGGGCGACGTCGTTTCGCCTTTTTTGCGAGCCCCAATCCTCTTAGCTGGGTGCGGGCGGGCGTTGAGATTGAGCGTCGTTTATGTGCGGCGTTATCCGCATGTTCAAATCAGGCCAATGTGGCAGATCAGTTGGGGACATAAAATTCGAATTTAAGCAGCTCCTCATCCCGGCGGGTGCCATCTTCAGCTGGGAAGGTGCGGACGTACCTTTCTTGGTTGCTGGGTGGTGACTTGTGACTTGTGACACTGGTGCTTGCTTCTGCTCTCTTAGCGACAATTTGGAGATCAGTTTTGAGGTCGCTGATGCTGAGATGCTGATGCTGAGATGCTGATGCTGATGCTGATGCTGATGCTGATGCTGATGCTGATGCTGATGCTGATGCTGATGCTGATGCTGATGCTGATGCTGATGCTGATGCTGATGCTGATGCTGATGCTGAGATGCTGATGCTGAGATGCTGATGCTGAGATGCTGATGCTGAGATGCTGATGCTGAGATGCTGATGCTGAGATGCTGATGTTGAGATGCTGATGCTGAGATGCTGATGCTGAGATGCTGATGCTGAGATGCTGATGCTGAGATGCTGATGCTGAGATGCTGATGCTGAGATGCTGATGCTGAGATGCTGATGCTGAGATGCTGATGCTGAGATGCTGATGCTGAGATGCTGATGCTGAGATGCTGATGCTGATGCTGATGCGGAATGCAAATGCTGATGCTGGTGCGGAATGCAACTCCCCACTAATCTCCATCAATCAATCTATTTTCCATCATTTTTTTTGTTCAAAAACAGTCTCTTCGGATCGGAATTTGAAACGCAAAAGCCAATGCCGTTCAAAGTCCTACCAGCACGGAGTGCTAAGCACACAAAAAACTGTTTGTGTGAAATAAATAAATCATCCTTGAGGTGAACATGTTTATTTTCTAATACTCGAACACATTCCCAAAGCAAAATAAATTCCACTAATCAATTCCTGCGCCCTCGTTATGTTCGGAAATCGATAAAAACTGCATTTACGAGCTCCACATAGTTAGCGTCGTTCCCGTTCCCATTCCCCATCAGCTTAGTCGTCGTCGTCGTCGTCGTCGACTTTGTTGACGATGTTCTATTAACGATTTCGAATTCCACTGCAGACTGGAGTCAATGGCGGGGCAGCGAGGAATACACACATAATCCCCGCACTATCATGTATTTTTAAATGTCTTGCCATTAATTTCCCCCCCAAAAAAACACAGCCCGCTGCCATTTCACACACAATTTGAGTTACCCCCTTCTAGACAAACACTCACCCACACACGTGCACATGTGTCTGGCCATGAATTTTTGGGGGCTGCCTATGATGGTTGTCGGTTGATGGTTGATGGCTGCCCTCTCCGCCCACTACTCAAAAAGAGAAAAAAAAAAAAAAAATAGAAAAGCCAACCGAACCAAGAGCCAAGCCAAAGCCAGCCAGCCACCATCTCAAGACAAAACGTTTATCCATCGGATGTGCGCAGTTTTTATGATCCAACGCAACCGATGCGGAGTCTCTGGTCAGATCATTGGCGTTAGACACATATCTACTCACGGATGTACACATCGCGCCGGTGGCAATTTATTTGGACAAGACTGCGAAAGCGGCGCCGCTGGGCTAACCAAAATTGGAGGCGCATGCACACCAACACACACAGAGAGGCGCGCCTGCACCGGCCCCAGCGCGGTGGAGTGCTTCGAACACACATCATCGGACGCGACATGGCCCCAGAGAAACAAATCGAACAACAGATGCGAGTTGGAAGCACAATATAAATTTTATGGGCACATCGCGGCAAGGATTGCAGTCTATTTTCGGTGGCTCGGTTTTTATCTATTGACGCGGATGTCATCGCGACGACCGACGCGCCATGGATGCAATTGAGATGTGTTCTGTGATCTTGGGGGGGGGGAGCGTTGATGGTCGCATTAAAATTTCGATGAGACTATTGTGCCTTAATAGCTCGAAGGGATTGATGGGGAATGTGCTTAATGGGCGAAGGAGCCAGGCGCACCTTGATTGGAGACTCTGGCAGAGCGCACGTCGTCAGAGGCACTTCGTCAGACCAAGACAAGACATGATTCGGTTGGAATATGACGCCTGAGAAACTGCATTTTCGCTTAAGTCTGTCGCCTGTGCCGTCAACTGAATGTCGTAAAATTTGAAAAAAAAAAACGGATATTCACTTTTTTGAACTCTGAATTGGAGTAGCGTCGCGCGCTGCAGTTGCACAGTCAGATGAGGTTTCCGCCAGTCGTTAGTTTTCCAATTGTGCGTTTTGAACGCATCAACTGCTCCTTCAGCCGTCGAGAAACCGTCGTCGACTCTTATACAAGTTTCGGTGGAAAGAGGACTCATTAGGGATAGACTGACATCATTCCACTGAGTGCTTAAAGAGGTACGCGTTTCAGCGACAACAGGCCAAATCAAGATGTCGCATTAAAAGTTCGTTCCCCGAATTGATGTTTTCTGGTGCAGTGCCCAGATTTTGATGATCGTCATGAAATTCGTCAAGACTTGTCGAGAACATCAATCCCCCCAAAGGAGGGAGTTCTTATGGCAGACAGAATATCCCATATATACAACCAATGCCGGATATTATGGTCAGCTAATACTGTTTCGGAAGGCGTTTCGCAGTTGAAACATTGGACCGCGCAAGCTGGGCTAAAAGTGTCCCAGCACAAGACCCTAGATGTCTAGAACGGTTCACAGACGTATCCGCTATGGAATCCGGAGTAGGAGCAGGAGTCTTTGGACCCAACAGGAGGATTTCCATACCAATGGGGTCGTATCCAACAGTTTTTCAAGCGGAAATCCACGCCATCGAGACCTCCACAAGGGCATTAATGGCGCTTCGTCTTCTTCTTCTTCTAGTAGCGCTACAGTCCGGGTTGACCTGGACTTCAGTTAACAAGCTTCTCCAGCTGGCACGATCTTTAGCCAGCGGCCTCCAATTTCGCGCGCCAAGTTGGTTGAGGTCCTTCTCCACTTGTATGCGCCATCGGTTCCGTGGGCGTCCTCTATTGCGTTGTCCCACTGGTTCGGAGTCGAAGACTCTTCAGGCTGAAGCAGTTATGTCCATCTTAGGGTCTCATATAATGTTAGCCTGGTCCTTCGAGAGAGGTCTCTACTACTCAATTGAGCCTCGTCAGCCGAAAGAAACAGCGATTGGCAAGAGTTATTATGCGTTTAATCTCGGTACTGATGTTGTTCGTACTGTTTACCGGGGAGCCGAGGTAGACCAAGTCATGCCTACAGTGACGTTCTGGCCGAGTCGTCGATGTTGTGCGTTCTTTCTCGACGACAGCCTGTACTACGTTTTGTCCTCATTCACTGCTAAACCCAGGCGTCTCCGTTTCAATACCAGCAAAGCGCTTCACTGACGGCTCGCTGTGTTCGACCAATCACGTCAATGTCGTCCGCGAATACCAGAAATTGTACGGACTTTTGGAAGATCGTGCCTCTTGTGTTGGCGAGTGAGTTTTGCACGACCTTCTCAAGTATGATGTTAAAATAATCACATGACTGCGCGTCGCCTTGCCTAAAACCTTTTTTGACATTGAAGCTCTCGGTGAGTTCATTTCCGACCTTGATGGAGCAGCGAGAGTTCCCCATCGTCATCCCGCACAACCTGACGAGTGTGGCAGGAATGTCTAAACTAGACATAGCTCGTCTCAATGCACGTTGTCATATGCGGCCTTGAAATCGACGAATATGTGGTGGGTGTCGATCTGCATCTCTTGAGTTTTTTTTCCAGGATCTGCCGGAGTTTGAAGATTTGGTCGATGGTGGACTTTCCCGGGCCTGAAAACGCACTGATACGACTGGTTACGGCGCGCTAATATACTGATATTCTCCGACAGACAATCAGTACTAAAGGCACTCGTATAACTTTTTGGACTCCAAAAACAGTCAAATATTGCTATGACGCTCTACAATCCCTTGTCAGACACAATTAAGTGAAGCTTGGCGGGGTCCCTGGACGCAGGGGGATTGTAGGTAACGAATCCGCAGATAAACTGAAAGCGAGGGCTGGCTCGGAATCTGCATTCATCGGTCCTGAACCGTACTGTAATGCCCATGGGACAGCAGTCAACAACTCTGCCGACGAATGGGCAAACAAACTTCGCCTATACCAGTGGACACATAGCCATGGTCTTAGGCAATCTAAACGTTTAATCAGGCCTTATTCATATAAAACTGAGGATTGCTTTCTTACCGGCCATTGTGGCCTGAACTACCACCTTAACATTTTAAACCTTTGTCAAGACAAGGCCTGTCGGCTTTGCCTCGAAGTGGATGAGACTTCTGAGCACATTTTGTGCGAATATCCGGCACTAATATGGTTAAGGAAACGTATCTTCCCTAAGGAGATACTCACTTCTACTAATGGAGGCGCTACAGTCTGTAGATGGCCAGGGCCTGACTTCTCAGCAACCACTTGTGTTGTGCGTGCTATTGTTCTTTCACGAGTGGAAGGGATCTACACTTTTATGCCGACTCCGAACGGCCAAGTTTGAGAAGCTTTTTTCTAGACAGTTATACTCTTTGAGCATTGTCAGTGACTCGAAAGAGGTGGGGCCGTGAAAAGTATTTCTTGTCGTATCAGGAATCAAACCTAGACAGGTTGATCCAAGAACGTAGGAGTCGCCGCACATTCACACAACGCCACGGGCCACCACAGATACTCACTTCATTGGTTTTAAAAAACTGCACTACTAACGACTTACTAGCTTTCGTGAGGGAAGTAGTACGTCTTTTGGGATAACTCCAACCCTCCGATGCATCTCCGATCTATTCTTGTCGCGGTGTCATTGCCTTGGGTTGCACAAGAGGCAAAAATGGCAGACAGAATCGTGTAGTGGCAATTTTGCGTCGTTATCCTTCAAACACTTTGATCCTCTACACAAGCAGTTCCTCAGCTGTTTCGATCAGAAGCAGAGTCAGCGGGATTGTCTACATTGCCCCGTGATTTTGAACCTAATGTTTGGTATATTTCTCATATTCTGCTGGATATGAATCTCGTCCAAGCGAGTCGACGTCCACGTATTTTTTTTTTTTCTAAGTGCTTATCTGCAGGTGGTTGCACAGTGATCGTTAGAAATTTTGAAGTGACTTTGAATTAGATTTCTTTTTTTTCTTTTTTTTAGGTTAACATTTCATTAAGATTATTATTTATGAACCATAAAATTTATGATACGGAATGATTTTCCACTAAAAACCGTTTTAGCTCTTTTTTTCTTTTTTTTAAATTCGGAATTACTTTAAGACACCTTGGCAGCGAATTCGTAAGTTTGGGGACGGTGCAACGTAGTTCTCGGTCTCCATATAAGTTGTATGCTCTCGGACCATCAAGGATCCCTTGGACCCGTCTTCTGGTGTTAAGCGTGTGACTTAATGGTTGCTGGAACCGTGGGTCTCTCATGTACTGCAGCAGTGTTGTCATCTGAAAAACAGCTTTGACATCTAGAACTTGAAAAGTTGAGTGTGTGCTTATCCAGGTGGAATTTTGCTGTGTTTCCCCAGGCCGGAATGCCGTATCTGATGCGCGATTCTGCTAACGCGTACTACACCTGCTTAAGCACTTCTACGTTTGTGTAACGCTTAAGATACGTCATTGCGAAGATGGTGCTCTTAAGTTGCAGGCGCAGGACGTTGATGTGCTCACGCCAAAGAAAGTTCTCGTCGATGGTAATTCCTAGGTATGTGATACTTCTGACAACTTCGATTTCGTTGCTGTTGGTTGATTGCGGACAGCGGTTAATTCGATGAAAGATTTGGAAGACTGTTGCAGGTGTTGATGGAGTTGATGAATGTGCATCGCCTTTGATTTCGTAGCATTTATGACTATCATGGCACCATTCGGATACAGCGTTGAATTCGTCCTGCATTATCTTCACAGCTGAATGCAAGTTTTGGGGTTTTACCATGATTGCTATGTCGTCGGCATACGCATAAGCAGTAGATTTTTTCAGTAACTTCAGTAGCTCGTTAGTGAAAAGGATGAATAATATGGGGCTCAATTTTGAGCCTTGTGGCACACCGTATTTGACTTCCTTTTCAGTCCTCAATGTATCAGCGACCTTGACTTGGATTCTTGGTTCTGTCAGTCAGATAGCTTGTGATCCAGTTTGACAGGACTCCTCACAATCCCATTCTGCTGACACTTTCTACGAGCTTTTCATGTGTTAAAGTATCGAATGCTTTGCTGAAGTCGATAAATAAGGAGCAAATGAGTTCACCCGAACACTGTTGTTGATCTAATTCATGTTGACGTTCATGTCTGTGTTAAGACGTGCAATTTAACAAAACGTTGGCACTGTAGTCCGATGCAGACCTTGGCCTAGCCAGCTGCAGCAATCATTCGTCTGCGAGAGTTACAGTTTAGGTAGGTATGTTTTGGGTGCCGTGTCGTCTTTAAGGCCGTGCCTCACTTAGACCAACTGGTTGAGTCCATTGTCCATTGGTTCATTGTCAGAACAACACGGAAACATTGGGGATGTTGTATACTCTGAGTTTCAAATCGATAGTCGATGCACACCATTTTTTTTCAGCGATTTTAAAGCCGCATACGAGAGCACTCATCGCAAGGAACTATTCGAAGCGATGGACGAATTCGGGATCTCTGGGATATTGATCCGGTTGTGACGCAACAGACGATACACAGTGCAGTTCGGTTCAAGGACCTCTAAGCCGTTCGAAAACTGCACCGAATTTCGTCAAGGCGATGCGTTGTCGTATGATTTCTTCTGAAGAAGATAGTGCGATGGGTAGCGGCTGCAGAAAAAGCACTATCTTCTACAAGTTAGTCCAGATGTTGGCGAACGAACACCTGTGTTCCAGCCTCCTGGACCCTCCTTGTTCGAGAAGGAGAGAATTCGGTCTTCCTCTCCATCTCGAACCACGAGGGTCGGTTTCGAAGACCATCGTTGCTGGAACACGGGTGTTCGCTTCGGTAAAAGACCAGTTCATCGCGGATGCAAGCCAGCTTGACCATGATGACTGGAAGCAGCGAGCCCAGGACCATCATCGATGGAAGGCAGCTATTGCTTAGGCTGAGACCTCATTCTCACACATTTCTGTACACAGTCCCTTATTGAAGACCTGGTCGAAGTGCTCCTCTTGATCGAATTCTTTTGAGGCTTTTGTGTCATTCCTCTGGATTTAACGACATCAACTATTTATGAACAGAAATCTCACTTGTCCTCAATTTGGAACTAGATGCCCAGCGTCCGAGCTGATGCCACCAACAATCGCTCACATTCCCACGCTTCGTGATTCCAATTGCCTAGACCAAGTTGTCTTGCTTCCGCAATATTTTGCTGTGTCTATCAAACCACACAGATTGCCGACTCAAAGTCTGACTCCGGGCATAGAGGAGAGCCTAGAGGAGAGCCCAGAGAGGAGCCCAGAGATGCCAGCTCATTCGATAGGACCCTCGAGTTCTCGGCTATATCATGTCCCCCACTGATCGCTCAATCAATGAGGATCAGCTAAAGGGTCCCTTTGACCCTCCATCACTCACCAGTCAATTCTACAGTTCTGCTTATCATCCAGCTCTCAACCCCATGCAGTGAGACTGGCAAGACTGGAGCTTGGTAGATTATGTTCTTTTCGATTTTCGAGTCGTGAACTAGTGTTTTTCGACAAATGTAAGTACAAGCGGTTGCTAAGGGACGGTTCTACATCGGATTAGGGCGCTCTATCCCCTTGTGATGATTGAAGGATCAATTCGTGCTTGAAAGCTTATTCCATTTATCCCCATTTTCTTGATGATTTTCCTGTTAGCGGTTATTTCAAACGCTGTGAGGGCTCTCGAATCGACGTATAAGGTAGCTCTGGACCGCTCTGCTCGACCGACTAATCGAAAATAGAGCCTTCCTTATTTTAGACTGCTCTCTGCACAGCGCCAGACTGAAGAAGTCACTAGACACCGCACGTTTTGCCGAAATTCGGTCGAGGACGTCGAGAGTCCATGAGATCGCCTGTCTCTTGGCGGTGAGTATGAGTTCAGGATCAGAGTAGTAGCTCCTGCTGTTACCTTCTAACACAACAGAACGATCAAGCGATTGAGCAGACATTTCGATGAGTCTCGTAACGATGATCGATAGCATGACACGTGTGCTACCCCCACATCTCTCCCTCGAAGCACAAATCAATTCCTCGTTGAACACAAGAACTAGATAAACAGGGAAAGGCAAAGAAAAAAAAGGAAGACTCAAACAAACAACCGCTTAACAGATGCAGATACAATAAAATTGAATGGCATCCACACCATTAGCACTCAAGGCATTCCAATTACGCCAAGTCTAACCCAACATTCAGCATTCCGCCTCACAATGCCTGCCACAATAACCCATTGGTCAGGTCTGCGGGACCACCAACGTAAATTACTCCAGAAACCAATTATTGTTCGGTTTACCTGACCGCGCACCCAAAGAATAACAATTTTTCCGCATCCATTTCCACGGAAATCACTCCAGAGCCCGATTCCAATTCAATCCCACGGCACAATGGCATGTGCCCCTCTGTTCTCTCACATTTTATTGCATCGCGAAAATGCAACAACAACCACCGCAGCTAACCACCCCCGAACCGAGGTGAAATAAAAAAGGATTGAAAGGGTTTTCAATTCTCGGCTAGTAGTAGTTCGCGGCCAACGGTGGAAAAAAAAAACACAGAAGGAGGCACAGCACACAATTTGAATACGGATCGGCCCGTCATCGCTCTGTGATCCCACCGGCAGCAGCAGCGGCGGCTGAGCTAGATCGCTCGCTTAGCTAAACACAAACATAGCTTCCTGGAATCCACGCATGCTGCTGCACTGCTGCCGGGAAAAAAGGATTCATCCATCACACCAGAGCGGTGTTTATTCGACGACGACGCGAAGTGATCCGCTTTCACAGGAATTGCCTAGGTATATGCAAACTAATCGACTTCGAGCGACTTTAACACGAACTAGGAGGCTCACCGTGCGCTGCCGCTGGACGGGGATACTGTTTATTGAGAGCACTCTCTTTCACACACACAGCGGTGCATTCAGAGCGCGGGAGGATCCCGTGCAAACAAACTCATCAATTTCGCTGAAAAGGTAAAGACGAGACTGCACACAGGACCTCTTCGGAACACAGCCATTCACTGTCGCAGTGCCCTTCTTAACCCATTCGTTTTTTAATCCTTTTTTTACACCCGCTTTGTGTTAATCCTTTCTCGCCTTTCTCTCCGGGCCATGTCGTAAAATAATTGTCGCGCGATTTATGCTCGCAGAAAATCTAAAAAGAAAAAATCACGAAAAGAAAAGGTGAACAAAGGATTCCCGGGAAACGGGGTGCAACTGTGTCGCCGTTAAAAAACTGCTGCACAGGGGACGGAAGAATGCATTGTTTCGCGAGTGACCTGGTTTAACAATAAAAAACAGGGCAATCGACTCATCACCCAGACCCGGGGCAAAGGGTTAACCAGCTCGGAATTGCTTTACGAGCTCGACCGGCGACATGATTTATCCGGCAGACTCCTGAATCCTTGGAAGGGTTAAAAAAAGAGTTGATATGTTCATGGTTTCCTCTAAAAAACGGAAAAACGCAGACGGTGACGGTCTGTGAGTCCTCCTAGAACGAATCCTCTGCACGTTTATGACGCGGCTGTGCCTAATTCGACCGCAGTAAAACCTAGAAAAAAAGGCATCGGTGGAAAACAAAAAAAAAAAAAAAAGAAAAACGCATCGAAACAATGGACAAGAGAACAGAACGTCTCTCATTCAGCCGCATCGATCCGTCCGCATCGTGGCTTCTTCTAGGCTAATGTGCTAAAAGATGATTTCATTAGGGGCCCCGGTCGATCATCCGGCGAGCAACCCTTTGACAAATGCCGCGATCTGTCCTTTTTTTTCGTGGTTTTCAAGCGCTCCGACACCGCTCGATCGTCATAACCATAATCATAACCATAATCGTAACGCATCACAATGGACTTCAACCTGTCGGAGGGATCGCCTCCGACTCTCAGCGTTTTATCTGTGTCAGCCGATCGATCGTTGATCGCATTGATCTCGCACTGATCTCGCACTGATGGCACTGATCTTGACCACACCAGGCCTTTGACACAAAAGCGCTTGTAGATCGGTGGCCATTGATCGCTCCTCTACCGGAACAAATTGAATCAATCAACAAATTTATGAAGTACCGATCGTCGTTTATTCATCCTTCGGCTGAGGGGCTCCTTCGTTTGTGCACTGGTGCCTAATTAAATTCGTGGTGGGCTCGAGTATTTTTTTCTTTTTGTTCGTCTTCTTCTTTTTTTTTTTTTTGTGTGTCAGCCGGGCCGTTGCATTCGAATGACGGTTAATGTGGTGTTCTCTCACCAAATTGAACGAGTGATATGGTAATGATGAGTCCTGCTGTGCGTCGGGGGGCTGTACGCAGTCCAGCTAGGCGCTCTCCACTGACGATCGCGGATGATGATCATGCGTGACAGGTTATGTAATTTCGGTGGAATACTAATTGGTCTCGATTGCTCAACTCATTGTTGGCACGGAGAGGGGCGCGCTGTGGAGAGGCCGAGATGCGGAGAACATTTTACGAGACGCAACGAAGCGGGAACATTGGAATTTTATTAATTTTTTAGTAGACCCACCATTGAACTAATGAATTTTAGTTCACTTTTAGTGGGTACGCCTATTGGGCGAGATGCGACTTTCTATTGACCGCGGCAACATATGGAGTCTCGTGGAGGTTTCGGCGGCGGCGTGTTTCTTTTGAGTTCGACTTGGCAGCTTTTGGGATCGTTCGCTTTTGATGGACTGACTGACGGTTGATTGGCGGGGTTGTGTGGAACGGTACAAAGTAGGAGGTAAAGTGGTGCTTTTTATGTTCCAGTTCGATGTTGTCTGTGAGGAGATGCCAATGTTGTTTCTTCCTTTTTACAGTTCGAATGTATGGATTTTAGCCATTTTTATGAGACATCAACTTTTGAGCGGACTGCATCTATGGCAACTAATCTACTCCGATAACGTATGGCATGGTGTCATCTCGGAATTGGCTGACAAAATCTAGCCAAGGGCGGTGCATACGATGTGCAGTGCAATTGAAGGTTCCATCGGAAAAAATGACGTGTACAAATACAAAAAAGGATGACCGAATATGGACGAAGGAAACGAAATCGGAATTATACAACAATGGTGTGTGATGTGAAACTGATTCTAGCTTCATTTGAAATCAGCGTTCGTGTCATTATGCATGAAAATGGCACGCTAATCAAATGGCCGCCTTGGTTTCTCGGGCAGTGCTTTAAGTGGTCGGTCCAATTTTTGATTACTCGGTCCAATATGTGAGCGTCTCGAATGTTATCCTCGAGCTTGTCCAAAGTGGCCATGGACGAGATGAAACCGCTGCCAAATTTCTTCTTCACAACTTCGAGCGGCTCATCGTTTGTATGGCATCTAGCGCCGTTTTGCTGCAATTTCGGACATATCGAAGTCAAATTGTTGTGGTATTATGAGCAGAATACTGACCTCATGTTCTTCCGAGGAAGTCAGTGTTCTGGTTGAAGTTAATTTCAAACGGAGGATGATACCTGCCTTCTCCCACGCTGCAGCAAACGTCGGGCGACGATGCCAGCTTTTCAGTTGCCTTTTGCCAGACTGTCACATGAGTTTCTTCGTTCACCTATGGTCCTCAGAAGACCCGAAGGCGGCCACCAGTGCGTCTTGAATTTGAACCACACTTCCCAGCAAAACCCCACACAGTTTGTCCTTGCGTACAAAGTGGCCGCAATTTTGGCGCTCCGTCTTCGTCACGTCATTGCAAACCACCAACTGTTCGATTCTTTTCAACTGTTTTCAACGGAGTACAATCAGCGTTGTTTAAAACTGATCTGCGATCTATAGTTCAGAAAGAACTAGAAACAAGAGCCGATTTACTGGTGAAGTCAACAGCAAATGGGCCTGAAACGGATTTTTAGCCTTCTCCTGGTTCAACTTCCAACTGCCACAGCGGTCCAACCAGGCTACCTACAACTTCTGTATACCTTTGGGTATGTGCTCTAGTGTCTATTAATCGAATCAAATACATTTGGTATGCATTCCCCGACATCGAAATTTGCACTTAGAAAACTCGACAGTGGTTAGTTCATCTTCCAGCCACTCTAACTATAATCTACTCCTTTCAGCATTTCTGTGGTGGGGCACCGTTTTGTTGCAACTACATCATTTCGGGCATCAGTAAGTTTTCCAGGATGTTCTGATGCCCGTCTTTGCAAAGACCACCTCGCTTTGCCGATGGAAATAGCGCAAAATGTACTCTGCCTGGTTGGAGTAGCCATTGGTGACCTACTTAAGAGTGCTTGGTACACCAAGGCAGCTAGTCTGTATATTTGCAAGCAAGCCAAAATGTCCACTATTTGACCACTCAACTTATTGAGTCAAAAAATGGGTATCGACCGTTCCCTACGATTTGCAAATGAAATCTAAACTGAACTTTAAACATAAAAAAAAATACTTTTGTATGTTGCTTAAGAGATGTCCATAAATTTTGAACTGACGAGGTTCCTTAAGGACTCAGTAACTCCTGCGGTATTTTACCGAATTTTGTGTTGACATTATAAGCACGAGCATCGAGGAGCTGGTCAACTCATTGTCTGCGTCAAGTCACCTGCCTAGTAGCACGTTGAATCAAATTCCAGTTCGATCTTTCAGGCGTTTGCTATTGAGACTAGCTCAGAATTTGCGCAACTATAGGTTCCAATTCAAGGAACCCGTACGTTTTTATTTGCGTGTGAATGTCGAGAACCTTTCAAATAAATACACGTATAACTAGTCGGTGTTACGTGCTTTTGAGCTACACGCGAGCGTCTAATACTTTTCAATGAAATACACGTGTAACTAGTCGGTGTTACGTGCCTTTGAGTTACACGCCACCTTTCAAACAAATACACTTGTAGCTACTCAGTGTGTGGACGGTATATGCAAATCCATGTCCCCGCATCTGAATAATTATGTGTGCATTTGGGCGACAAGGAATAGCGTCACAAAAGCACGTGAATGCTCGATCTGAAGCTCTGTCCACGAAAAGGCTTTCGCAAGTTGACTGCTACGAGATGTGCTGGCTGTTTTGGGAGACGAACAATGTTCCTGTTAAAGGTTTGAAACAAGGGAATTTGTAAATTAAGAACAACTAACACCGTCGAAGTTACACGTGTATTTGTTGCGCATTAAAAGTGATTGCACCCAGCGACTGGATCACCGCCTGACTGTCGGAACACATGACATTTTCCCCCAGAGCTTCCTTCATCGCAACAGCTTCTGCCTGAAAGGCGTTACATTGGTTCGTCTTTGGGCTTGCCTCGATTCGAAAGGGGGATCCTACACGGCGTGTATTAAACACAGACGTGTAAATAAAAATTGGCATGTATTGTGTGTTTAATATTGATACACCTTCAGAGTAATCTGAACTGATCTACAGTGGCGACAAGCACAATTCCTCATTCGCACATCAAGCTTGCCGTATCTCGTGTATCACATATCTCATCATGTCTTCAAAGATTTCGAGCTACATTGCAATTCTGATGAGGAAACCTGGGGTAATCGAGTTACAACGGTGGTACATTCGAAGGTACAGTGATCGACGATGTCAGTCCTCAAGGAAGCACGAGGACATTGCTGAAACAGTTCTCTTCAAAGAGCCCGAGGAGACGTGTCAAAGTGCTGCGAAGCAATAACTTCAATCTTGCCGCAAGTTATGAGCTCCAAATAGTTTAGACTATACGAATAAAGTGCACTTTTTAGGGGCAAAGAATTGTATGAAAAGACAATTGTCAGAGTTGGCGAACGCAGCATCGTATTTGGCCCGGTCTAAAGGTGATTCTGCTCAATTCACCTAGATACACGGTTTACAAGGGCAATCGCAAGCACAGTTGAATGGGCCACGATTAACCGATAGGAGAGCTTTGACTCTTTGCATGAGAGGTGCCAAATCCGCGTTTAAATCCACCTCACATTGGCCCAGCTTCTGCAGCAATTCACTCATGTTGTGCGCGCTGAATCATCTCTGACGAGTGAAGTGGACCGAGTCCGAACGTCGAAGTCTTTCTGAGCTTTCTGAGCAAGCTGAGCATTGTCACCTATTCGAAAGAGGTGGACTCGTGAATAATGAATGTTGCTCGTGATGATGTTCACGATGACCGAAATGTAAACTAGTCGCATTTGATTTTGATTCACTTTATTAAGTCACACAACGATGCGCATATGAAGCACACCTGAGAGTACAGCACTCTTCACTCTGGTTACAGAAGCTTGTCAAATTCTTGCAATTCTGGGAAAAGGAAATGTGTTCAGAGCGCTTCAAGGAATCTATGAATTCATATCTTACCGCTTTCACGAGTAGCATCGTGGCTGTAGGAGCAACATCGCTAGTTTCCTCTTCTAAGGGTAAGCCCTGCGAGAGTAGTCGGTTAGTTAGCTTCTCTAGGAACTGGCAACGCAAGTGGTATTACTCACCCGAGCCAGCAAAAGGCAGGCAATCAATGCGAAGATAAAGATAAAGGTCTTCATTGTTGGGTAGAGAGAGATGTATTCTGGTGCTTCGCTGGACAGAACTGATGCGACTGACTTGATGCTCAGCAGAGTGAGTTGGTTTTCCTTATAAAGCCATCAGCGGCGGTGGGTGTCTCATTGCATTGTTGGCGCTTATCATTTCGGCTTCGGCTGACGCTGTGATATGTGTGTCATCTCGAAACTGTGACAGTCGGCCAGTGGGCCAGTCGATGGAGCGATATCATTCGGTAAACATTTCAAGGCTTGTTGGTGATGCGGCGAAATGTCTGCGGTAGCCCAAAACCAATTTCGGTTAGTCATTTATGATGGATCACCAAAGAGTCGATAAACATGGAGTGAAATGAGCATTTTTGTGTAGAGGGAAACGCGTGAAATAAGTTCTAAGAGTTCATCAGACATTCTCGTAAACTAAACCATCTGCCAAGAGACAATCGCTTCTCGGTTTGTGTGATCTTGTCGCGATCCTTGTAAATCCCAGTTCAAAAGAGAACAATCTGTTTTCGGCCAAACGTGGACTATCCAAGCCAAGTAGGGCCCCCCTTTCGATCGAGGCAAGTACACGAACGAACTAGTGTAGCGTCTTTCAAGCAGAAGCTGGTGTGCGATGAAGGAAGCTCTGTCTTGGGAAAATGGCATATGTTCCGACAGCCAGGCGGTGATCATGTCCCTGGATGCAGTCACTTTTAATGCGCAGACTTCTCCAAGCTTAAGCGTATCTCTTAATGATTTGGGCGAGTATTTTAGCATCCACCCGGGTGCTGATAATTGCGAGATTCCAGTAAATTGCGAACTCACCGGAAAGTGAACTACATCATCGCTCTTTCCGGGTGATTGTCTGCCATTCATGCCCCTTTGCTACTGCAAGACATCTCTTGATGGTTGAATGGATGGGTCACACCAATCGCAGATGGTCTCATGCCACATAATGTGCCATTACTAAACAATTATGGCTGCTTTCAATTCGAGACGATCACAGAAGACTCTCATGCTTCTGGGATCAGAACGCCTTCAGACGGGTCTGCTCTACAATGCTCTTGGCAGGAATTGGAGACCCAAGGAAACTTCCGACTCAAGACAACTATCAAGGTCTCATCGAATGAGTGTGGCATCGTGTATCACAGGAAAGTTTGATGGCTATTTCGATGCGATAAGATTTCCATAAGACGAACGGACTAAAGTGAGTGAGCCACGTCAGTTGTGGCTAAGAAATGACAAATAAAATAATCTGGCGTCGTGCAGATGTTAAGAAGCGTCTAGCGCAATCGGGAACAGTCAGTGAGTGGGTGCCTGATAGTCACACTCAGACGATTATAAGCCCATTGATACACCACGAGGATTGACTAGCTCCTTCAACCAGTTGCCCCGTTTCGTTTGGCTTGTACTGATATCATTCAGTTCGTTCAACTTGTTGAAATGGAGGCCCCCAGAATTCAGTTCCTACGGTTAGCCAGAGCACTGTATGAGCAGATGCGGGGACGTGTCTCCTCCTCCTCATTACACGGGACACCTATCCTGTGAGTTTGATTGCCAATCACACAGTCTCCTGTTATGAGGCCGATGCTAGACTTGCGTGCTGGCCTACTTAATCTGAGCATACAAAGTGACCGTTTCAGCTTTGGTGGTGCCTTGTATGCATCTTTAGAAGGTGGTAGGCTGAAGATAGGGGCATGGAAAGTGGAGTGGATCTCCTCATGGTCAGAGAGGAGAAGTTGTACCACGCCTAGCTGTCGCTTGCCTAGTTTGTCGCTCTGTCCCGCCGCGGACATAAGGTGCATACTGAATTTCTCAGTTATCTCGTTAAAAAACAGCCGAGAGGGGGTGATTAAGGGATGTGCGGCCTGACTGCTTGACTGATCGGATAGGCACTTTTTTGAATATCGCATTGTTCTTGAGCCAGGACAGACCCTTTAGGCGGGACTATGTTTTCAGCCCGAAAGATGCTTCAGTAATTGACAACGTTGAGGTCTCTGGAGGATATACGCACACTCACTCCTTCATCTGTCTGAGTCTTCGCTGAGAATCGTCCAGCAATTGCGTGGAGTTCGGACCAAGATATTTCTGTCAAAGTTGGTCACATTGTACAGCTCGTCTGCTCACACATGTTCTCATCTGAATCGACCCGCCTGTGGTCTCGGTTAGGTAAAGTTAGAGGGTGGACATGCATTCTGCAAGACTGACTATAGTCCTGCCACCTTCGCCGAATACTGAGCTTGGCCTGAGCGATGAAACCCTCTGCGATGGCTATGGGGAAGAAGAAGAAGAAAGAAATTTCAGTAAATGTAGGTTGCTTCCTGGTACTACGATGGACCAATTTTCGAGTCTGAGTGCTCCAGTGGAGCGTTAAAAACCCGCCGACAAAAAAGAAGGTCCTGATGGACGCATTCTAATGCCAGTGCCAGAAGATGACCTCAATGCCGTCCCATTTCGATGTGCCTATTATTGTTGGGTGATATTTGAACACATAGTCCTTCATAAGCTTAGTTCCCAAGCGTCTAGAAAACGCGATTTGGATAATGTCTGAAACTGTTCCCAGAGGCAATGCGACGGGCATCATTTTTCGGATTTGCTGAGTCTCCAGCGGAGAGTTAAGGTGTCTTCAAGACCTGGCTTGTTCTTCGGGTGCAAGGGAGTTAGGTTAGATTAGGCTGCCAGCGAAATCGCCAGCACACTTGTGATACCTATAGTCAGACTACTACCACTAGTACCAGTGATCGACAACTCCAGTGATAGTGGCGTTTATTTGATGCCAACGCCAAATGGTGACAGGACTAGATTTTAAAACCGGATAAAGCGTATTCATTTTGCTTTCACTTGGATTCGAACCGGGCACCCCTTGCTGCACCATCCAGCTTTTTTCCCGGGAGTTTGCTTAGAAAGTGCCGCTGCCGTGGGATAGGGTTGGGGACGTTCACGATGAGGTCGTTTCGTTGCAAATATTACCTCGAGGCTCTTCGGATCATTGAGTAGTTTTAGCGGCGTACGTCTGCATATAAGTGTGGAAGCTATGTACGAGGGGCGTTCAATATATTCACGGTATCGGGGTGAAGCTGTGGTTGTATATATAAATTGACTTATTTATCAAGTAATACTATTATTTTAGTGCATTCGCGTAAAATTTCATATAAATGTGATTATTAATTCGCGTTTTATTTCTAGTTAAACAGAATCATAATGGCAACTGAGACGATGATGGTGAAAATTGAGCATCGCGCTGTAATTAAATTTCTTACTAAGCAAGGAAAAAGTCAAAAAACTATTCATGGAGAGATGGTGGCTGTTTACCAGGGCACCTTCATTATCAACTGTGCAAAAGTGGTCAAGTGAGTTCAAGGGAGGCAGAGAGAGCATTGAAGACGACCCACGCTCCGGCGCCCCGGCTACTGCTTGTACTGGAGAAAGCATCAAAGAAGTCGAAAAACTTGTTCTTGAGGATGCCCGAATAATGGTGAAAATGATGGCATAGATCACCAAGCTTTCAATTGGTACATTAGCTTATCTCAAGATGTAACAATAGCATTGATGTTAGGGGAGATTATATTGAAAAATAAAAACAATTTAAATTGAATTCGCATTTTCCTTCATATCGATACCGAGAATATATTGAACGCCCCTAGTACGTCTGCCAAATTGGCTGCCATTTAATAATAATAATATTTGTGGCGCTACAGCCCGTAGAGGGCCAGGGCCTAGCTTCTCAGCAACCCCTTGTGTTGTGCGTGCTATTGTTCTATCACGAGTGGAAATGGCTGCCATTTATTCAGTCTATTTCACCAAATCATCATGTATGGACAAAGCGTTCAACAACACGTGCAAATGATATATTTTTGAATCTTCTTTTCGGGCCACGTGCCACGCTCTTACTCAATTTCACGGTCGCCATAAGATGAAGCCCATTTCTGGGTGAATGTGTACGTCAAAGTTCGTGTTAAAGAGCGCCCAATACATCCCGAAAAAATCACTGTTTAAAGTGGATTTTGGGTTGCGGCGTCATCGGTCCATAGAACGACGTTGACCAGGCCATCACATCAATTGCGAGCCCCATAGGTCGATGATTAGCAACTTCTTTTGACCTGAAGCGGATGATATGGACACCACCAGCTTGTGGTTTCAAAAGGACGACCACACAGCTCAGACCACATTGAATATTTTGCACGAACGGTTCCAGGGCATGGTCATCCAGAGTGGGGGATCGTGATGTGATCTGGTCACCGAGATCGTGAGATTTGACCCCCCCCCCCCTTGTGGGGTTTTCTGAAGTCGCAGGTCTACGCAAATAAGCCAGAAATAACAGCAGCCTCCAAAGTCAATATAACCCATGTCAGCGGTCAAATTCAGGCTAATTTATGCGCCAGAGTCGTGGAAAACAGGACAGTTCGGATGTGCGCAACACAGACAAGCTGCGTGGGACATTTGAACGATGTTATATTGCATACAGAATGGCATCGATAGGCCTTTCAAACGAATAACACATATCTCGCACACGCTTTTGTTTTATTTAAATTTAAAGTGGTCCATTAGTAGTTGGACCGTGACATGCAAGCATCTGCGCCTTGTCAATGGCTTACTTCATTTCACCACCGCAACCTGCCATCAGACTATGCTGTCATACGCCAAAGTGGTGTGGCAGTTGTCTAAGTGGAGACGCTTTTTGTTGCACAGAAGGTGTTCGTTGGTTCCAGCACCGTTGATCCTTGGCCAAGGCGTCCGAATGATGTTGAAGGATTCGATTGCATGGGATGTCCTGAAACCAACCAGCCACCTCATGAGGCAAACATTGAAATCCACAAATAACAATCGACTGCAGCCCTTTTGCCAGACAAAAGCCGCAACCCAAGGCGATGCCCCTAATGCCGATGTCAACAATTTCCAGAAGAAAAAAAAAAGATTTCAACAACCATAGCCTCACAGTCACCTGGTTGCGCTTCAAGCTCTCCCCCTAAACATCCAAAAATCACTAAAAAAAGAGAAAAAAAAACAAATTCAAACCTACTCACATCAAAGCGAATAGAGACATCAGCGCATATGCCTTGTTGTCATCCCATTGAATCACTCGATGTCACCCAATTACAAAGGACAACCAACAAAACACGATCCCTTCGCACAAACGACAACACACACCCAACGCTGATGATGATGGGCTTCCATTAAATTAACGACAAGACGAAAAAAAAAAATTGGGAGAGAACGAAAAAAATGAAAAAGAACAGACAGAATGAAGCGTTTCCAAGGAACAACACATATCGTTGACATAACAGAACAATAAAATAAAATAGAATAAAAATCCTTCGACCAAAACAAATTGCAACTGATCACGACGCGCCGAGGGGAGGGTTAGAGAGTTGTGCAAGGATTCGGATGCGTTCACCATCGCCGCACCGCACGGCAGTACGAATTGATACACCACACCATGTTGAGGCTGTGTGTGCGCCCCTCAAAATCCTCAAAATTCTCACAAAAAAACTATTTCACACAACAACACTATCATCATCTATCATCCCCTTTTGCTGTGCGCAAACATTTGTGAAGGCACCAGTGTGTCTGCTGAATAGAGACGCAGTCTATCGGCATACACAGGCACAACAGTTGATTGCACACGAACAATGGGGGCATCCCTGGCAAAGAACTCGCGCCCTTTGCGCACACAAAACCCACCAGGGGTTGGTTACGGTTGCATCGGGTTGCGCCCGGCCTGGCTAGTTTCTCCGGCCTATCCAGCCCACGCTAGTCTGAGATGCCTGCCTAATGTACAAGAAATAATCGACGAACAAGGATATGAGTAATAAATTAAATATCCCATTCAATGACAGACAGAGAGAGAGAGAGAGCGAGAGAGAGCCAAATGAGAGTGCACAAAAATCGAATGCACGTGCAATGTTCACCGAATCGATGATCGTGTCCTTCTCGCCGCTTCTCGATCTTCGTTGGGTTGCCTGTTTTCGCCGCAAAGGTATGTAAACAAAATGCCCATCGTCGTCCATCCTTTCATCGTTCATTCACCAGAAATGGACACATCAGCCATTAAGGATGCCAGTGTGTACATAACACCGAACGCAGCGTCCTTTCAACGGGTCTTGCCGTGTGAAATGACGAGATGTCCAGTGTCCTTTTTTTTTTTTGCGCCGCCGGGTGACGCTGCATTCTTGTCTTGTTTTCGGTGATTTATCCATTTGCACCTTAATGGAGTTGTTCCCTTTCGTGAATTGGAGTCAAAAACTCCGAGTCCAACAATGGGCCCGGAGGCGAGTGAAATGTCGCAGCGATTGTGTCCTTTTGTGTCCATTTGATCGTCGCAATGTTGTGTAAATATCGCCTTTGATCGAGAAGAAGAGGTTTTTTTTTCGTTTTTCGTGGAAGTACCCCGAGATCGGCCAGACGTTTGGACGCGTCGGTGTTTTGCTGGGCGGGCATCGAAACAGAAATATCCGCTCAAATTGCCGTTGAATGAGGGACGCTGCGTCTTCAACGCCCTCGCCACCATTGCCACCGTGGCCCGGGCTGTTGCTACATGGGGCATTAAATGCTCGTGAAGCGGCGGATGTCACCGAAGTATGCCAGATATTCCCTTTGATGATTTGTGATTGAGTCGGGACGTGACTTTTGTTCGATTTCTGACGGCGACGATGGAAGGGGGTGGTGCTGGCGGAGGATGGAGTGTATTCGACTGGGGGGACGGACGCGCGCGTGTAACAAGAATGTCAGGCGTGCCGCAGTAATTTAAACGTAAACTCTCGCTCGCACGCCACTCTGATGGTGATGCTCAATGGCATGTGAGTGGTGGATGGCGGATGGTGGTGGGGAGAGACGGCAGGACGGAGGACCTTCTGGTTGAGTGGCGTGCACCTTTTGCCACGAGTTGCGGTACGTGATGGTGAGTAGATGAGTTCGAACACGCGTTTCGTGATGAAGTCATTTGTTGCGTGGCCCTCCGCGGCGGAGGAAGGGGGTGCGTACGACATGGTGGCAGATGGATTTTTGGAGGACAAAGATCAAGGTTGTCGAGGGTGTGGCGTGTGTGGCAGGGTTCATGAGTCAGATCTGGGGGCGCGGTCTTGTGTGGATCGTGGCGCTTGATACTGACTCGGGGGGCAGATGATGCTGCGGAGTGCCGGCGTTTTAAGAAAGCTGTTGCGGAATATTGTGTGGTCTTCGAGACGGGCTTGTACTTCGACAGTCGAGGTGATAGGCTGTACCGCTGTCGCGGGAGCGGAGTGATGAGACCCGCGGAGCGGTATTCCAAAGGCGACCTTTGAGCTAAGATACAGGCTGCGGAGAGGAAAGTGTTCCCGAGGACATGCCCGTGCTTCGACGGTTCGGGTGAAAGGCTGTATCGCTGCCGCGGGAGCTACCTTTGAGCTAAGAAGCAGGCTGCGGAGAGTAAAGTGTTCTTCGAGGACGTCCCTGTGCCTCGACGGTTCGGTTGAGAGGCTGTACCGCTGTCGCGGAAGCGGAACGATGATACCAATTGCATTTCGGTGACAGAACCGCACTTTGTCGCACTTAAGCAGCCCGTCTTGTCGGTGTAACATCGCCGCTCTACCTCAATGAACTCCCGAGCCACTACAGCTGCGACTGTCACCCGTCCGAGTCCCTCCCTACAAGGGTACGAAAAAAAGACCACGCAAAACTACTCCACACCCTTTCGGTGACCAATTAAAATGGCTTACGAGTTACAACCTGCCATCGAGATCAAAGCGCCAAGTTCGTGCACAGGCGACTGCAACTACTGCCCCGATGCCACCTCTACTCGCTCCGCGAGACATTGCACGTCACGACGAACCCTTTGATGGCGTGGCACGGCTTCAAAACGTAAAATGGAATGCCGTCGAGAGTGTCAGTGAATTTGCAATTTGCGCCCATTAAACTGTGGCAGGCGCCCTTAAGTGTTTCGGTTGCACGTACCCGCGCGCACAAAGCCAATCGCGGTGCACCATGTGGCGTGCGATTACCCAGCAGTAGTCCATGCCAATTCCAGGCGCTCTCGAAATCTGGTGTAAAGGTGTGTGTGTGGATAGTTGTCAAATGCCAAATGCACTCTGTCACGCAATGCACTTTGCATTTTGATGTTTTGACGTTTGAGGAGGAAATGCTCGTCACGTCGTGTTTTGCCGCACACCTCTAATTTCCGCTTGACAGCTTCAGCTAACCCAGGCCATCGCTGTGCCGTCCCCTCGTCCGGTACGGTACGACACAAACGGTTTCAAGTGGTTGACGACGATGGCGATGGCGACGGCGACGACGATCACGGTGTGGGGTGGACAATTTGGGGGCGGCGGTGGGTGATCCATCCAGTTACACGATGACGCCCAGTTCTCGTGTGTGTTTGCAACTTGAAACCGATTTTCTGGGTGACTGGTGTTGGTTGATGGACGGTTGGGCTTTTCTTTTTTTTCGTGCTCTCGCATGCATGGCTGAGCGCGCAGTGTGTGTGTACAAGGAAGTTCACACTCCATTCGGGCGGGTTCGGTGAATGGGTCTCGAACAAATGGGTAGACCACCACGACCAGGTGGCATATGTGGGAAGTTGGACGGGCCGCAGTTCGGGATGAGTGAAGACGGTCATAATTGCTGTTGTTTTAGATGAGGGGGACCTCTTGCCGACGACACGCTACTACTTGGGTGGGTTGTGGCTGGCTACTACGGGGTGGTGGGCGACTAGAAAATATGTGTGAACGCTGTTGTTTGACCAAACTTTTGGCAAGACGGAGACGGATTGCTGGGCACAGTCTCCCTTGTCCTGGCGTCCTTAGCTGTCACGAGCGAGATGGACTTTCTGGAACGTGTATTCCCTTTCTGTCTGCCGGCCTGTTTCCTCCTCTTTAGTCAACACCCCTTCGTGACTTTTGTTGGCCCGCCCTCAGATTGCATCCTCATCTGAGACTGTCACCTCTGTCAAGACAAACGCACTCCACTTCATCACCCAGTTTGGGGTCACTCCAAATGAGCGTCATAAAAATTCCTCAGTTCCCCCTATCCATCGGCCTCAATAAATTCCTTCGAACGCCCCCTCCACCCCACCAACCTCGTCTGTCTGCCATCCAAAGGTGAGTTCCCCGAGTCCGGACATATTTTCACTTAATCACCCGCCACTCTGACGCACACTCGACCATCGGATGGGTTTATTTCGAGACAATCCAATAAATTACGGCGAAATGCTTCAAGAAATCCGCCAGCATCTCAGTGTCCACACATGTCAACGGACCTTGTCGTCGAGTTTATATCTGACCACGCAAGTGGTTGCTTCATGTCATGAGCCGGAGCCGCTTATTTACGATTCGGTTGAACGCAAACAGCGATAAAAAATTGCAAAAAATTAAATTAAAAGTGAAAAAAATATATGGTGGGCGCTTTCTCCTCCCCCCCCCCAATCCCACAAGAACCACACGCAATAAATTTCGAAGAAACATTTCGTATGCCGGTCGTGGACATCGTCAATGGGGCTGCGCGATGACGAAAAGTTTCGCGAACGCATTTAACTCTCTCTCACCCCTAGTCGGCGGGGCGCGGGAAAAAGGAAAAAGGACTCTCCTGAGTCGGCCTTCAGTCGATAAGTACCCGGCCCTGAGTGGGCGGAGGGGAGTCTTCAGTCTTTAACATAATTAAGCAATTAACAGCGAAAAGCCCTTTAGTGCCGCCCAGGGAGGGGGTGGGCCTCGTTGGGCGATGGCGCATATCATCCCCCTCATTAAGTCAGTCAGTCCTGAAGTCAGCGCCTGATGATGCCACCTCGTTTTAATTAATCCGCGCCGCTGCTGCGGTAGTGGAGGGGGATGAACGACTCTTGGGAGATGGCAATGACGCCGCCGTCGCCACGCGGAATTGAATTGAAGACGCGGCCTCGTGCTTTGTTTTAATTTATCCCCGCGCCCGAGATGGGGTGCTTAGCGTCTTCAACTTCGGTTCGCAGTGATCATCAAGCTGATTGGCTGGCTCGGGAGCTGGAGAATTGCGTGGCAATTGTCTCAGTTGAGTGGGATGACAAAGTGCTAAGTACCGCCACAAGGATGCGAGTCGGAAAGGGTTGCCGGGCTTATTCTTAAGCAGCGCAGTGATTCACGCCGCGCCGAACGGGTTCCCATGCGAAGGCCGGCCGCAGGGGAATTGCACGGCTTTGATGTCCTTTGTGCGCAACCGGCGAAGGGGCGAGTCTTCCTGATCCGATTTGCTCCTGCGAAACAGGTACGATTTCGCGTGGATTCGAGTGGGATTCCCATGCTCCGGGGCATGCACCGGCATTCATTCGAGACCCGAGATGTCATATGGCAGGAATCTGGGTTAAGCGGATGAGGTGGATGTGTGTAAGCGGTCCTTAGGATGACAAACTTCACGCAAGGTTAACTCCATTGTGCTGGCAGAGCGAGTGAAAGAGCCTGCGAGCGTCTTGGGAAGATGAAAGTTGATCGGATGATGCATTAACTGATGGTGTAGTTGAATGGCGTTTGAAGGGATCATCCGCATTTGCAATGCAATCCCGGGCGGATGTGAGTTGATGTGTTCTTTTCTTCTCGTGAGCGATGTCCTTGCGAATGGGAATAAACATGACGTCGGTAATCTGCTTAGCGATGGGACAACAGCGGCCGGTGAAGTGGATAGAGATCTCTGTGAGATTTGTGACCAGGACAAGGGTCAGTGTTGATTGCTTGGAAGTATTGCGTATCGTGGCGGTCAAGGGAGGGGTGCCTTGGCCATGCTGTGGGTTGCTTTCTGAGACCTGGGACGGAATGCATGGGAATGAGGTGTTTGCTGTGGAACAGGTGGCAGGCCGAGAGGCGAGTTTTCTGATTATGGGACCGTGTTTAAGGTGCATTGTGAGTCCTCTCTGAGGGCTACCATCGTGAAGCTTCGATTGAAATATTCGGTTCCAGAGGTCGGATTCTGCAAGCGTGTATTTTTCATCGTGTACACACGCAACTCACAGTCGAAAGCAGAGGGAATACATTCGAGAAGGGGTCAGCGTCAGTAAGGCTTGAAAATGACAGGGAAAGCGGAAATAGACGATGACTGGTTTCAGTATCAAATCTAGTGATGAACTTGAGCATCTCCGACAACATGTAAGAACCACAATTCTGTCGTCTTCGTCTGAGGCAGGTTGTCTGGTTTTTGGTACTATTGAAGTGGTGCAGGCTTGCTGCTAGTTTAGAAAGGTCTGCGTATGGAGGTACAACCAGCTACCCATCTCACTCAAGATTCGGATATTCAATTCCAAGAATACGAATGCGAGACTTGAAGACGTTCGAAGTCACTCCGTCTGCCGGGAAGCTCATGGCCACAGTTTTTTGTTACTCAAATCAACGCCACATCCTACGCTTCCACTTTGAATAATTTGCGGGAGGAAATTAAAAAGAAAAGACGGGGTAAGCTCGCAGCGGGTGTGTTGCTTCTTCAAGACAACGCTCCTGTTCACACGGCGCGAGTTTCCAAGGCTGCTGCGCGAGATTATGGTTTCGAAGAAATCCAAGACCCACCCTATAGTCCAGACCTTGCCCCTAGTGATTATTTCCTGTTTCCGGATTTGAAAAAATGTTTTCGTGGAAAAAGATTTTCGGATGATGAAGAACTCAAGTCGGCAATGAATGGGTATTTTGCAGAGAAAGAGGAAATTTATTTTTTTGAGGGTTTAAAAAAGCTTATGTCAAGATGTAACAAATGCATTGATGTTAGGGGAGATTATATTGAAAAATAAAAACAATTTAAATTGAATTCGCATTTTTCTTCATATCGATAGCGAGAATATATTGAACGCCCCTCGTAAAAATGGTAATTTTTCAAAGCTTTGTCAGCATGCCGTATACAAACTTTTAAGTGTCACAGTGCCATTTAAATATTTCAAATATTTAAAAGTGCTATAATCATCAGCAACGCTAGTCGGCACAGAAATGTAGGTCCCATCCATTAATGATAGACCAATGGTATGGACAACACGAGTATGTGCAGTAGGAGCTAGGTGCCTGAGGTCCACTTCGGATAGTCGCGCCGCCTTATTATTATATTAAATAGTCTTTCAACAAGTTTTCAATACATTTATCGAATAGCTAGATTCCGATTAAGTCCATGGTCAGTTTCTATTCAAAGTCTTCAATTAATTGCCGCCAGTCCGTCTAGAGGATGTCCGTGGACATTAATATCCCCCACATGTGACTGGCGTTCTCTCTCGAGTTTATCCACGTCTCTAGCTTCAACTAAATATGATCCAAATCTGGAAACAGTCAAGCCAAACCATTGTGAACGGTCTAAAACCACGCGGACATTCATTGACATCATAAAGCTAAGTCACATCGTAGAAGGCAATCATTTTCCGAGTAGTAGTTAGTAGTTACCACTATGGGCATGCCTATGCACTGAACTGGTACACTGCGCAGTTGAACCTAGCCTAAACTAGTTTTGATTGTTTTATCTTGAAAGTGACTGAGTAAGTAGATTACTCTGAATTATCTCCAAAACCTCAATTCTCGCTCTTTAGTTGGTAATAGTGCAAAGCTGAACACTCTCTCATCTTCCAAGAAGCGATTGCTAACGCGTGATGTGCTTTTGGCTGGCTGTCATGTTGGAACTTTGCGTACCAATTCGGGCGCAGAGGAGGAATATGCCTTTTCAGTCCCTTCTGATAGCTCTGAATTACAAAATCCTTTCCCAGTTGTTTTAATTTGATGAAAGTAATCCAAATGACCACATGTCCAAATGTTCACTGAGGCAACTTGCAGGGGATCGACTTTTACGAATGATATCCTCTTGTTCCATCCACTTAATCATATTCCTTGACACCGGTAGCTTAAGTTACGGAGGCAACACATCCAGACAGTCAACTACGCTTCAAAGAAATCTCAAATTGGTGTCCTGTTCGTGTGACAGCACAATGGGCCTGGCATGGTCTTTATGCAGACTCGAACCACTTTATCTTACTCTTTTGACAATGTTTGTAAACGAGGCTTGCATCTAAGAATAAAATATTCTATCATTTAGCAACAATCTGCAACATTCAGGTCGTTGCACATTCTATGGTCGACGACGCCCATCGCATCGTCTAACTTCTTTCCAAACTATTGCTCAACTCCGCGTCCAACTTCTTGTTGATCTCATTGATAGATTTGTCCTCCAAATCGTCATCCACTTCATCGTTGCACTCGTTATACCACGCTTCATCCATCTCGTCAATATTGTTATGCAACGCCTTACTTGCTGTTCACTACATCGTCCACCATCGTTATATGACTCGAATTTTAAAAGCAAAACCTTTCAAAAAGCGTGAATTGAAAGAAATTACTGGACTACCACAAGGAAGAATTCTTGGTCCAGTACTGCACATACTCCACACACGTGACAAGGCGTAGATTTTGTCACAGAAGAATCTCATCGCATCGCCTTCGAGTGATGGACGAAAGGAACTTGTTGCGGTGTCTGCAGAGCATCCCACATTTAAGCCAGCGTATAGCCTGGAAATGAGCCACGTCAGATCGGCTTTCTCCAACTGCAGCGCGAGCTAATAAAATAATGCAATTCTAGGCACAGACGCATCCTGAGGGGATAACGGAGGACCTTCAATAAATGAGTCTTTCCCCCATTAGCGAGGTTAAACTGGTGCCTCACCGTCCACCACTCGACCGCATCATATCGACATCAAACGTAATTGATGATAAAACGCATCGCTTCAATGCGCAGACCCCCTCGCATTGCTATCGCAACAGATCGCGGCTACACCTGTGACAAGACACAAACAGAGAACCGCTTCAAAACGCACTCGCCACCCTCGGCTGGGACAGTTTAATAAGTCAATTATGTCGTTACCCCGTCATAGGGGATGCGTCGCGTTGATGTGCACCGATGTGAGGTGGAAACGAGCGACTGACGGCGCACAGATGAAGCCGGGCCGCTGCGGTGCTACGACGAAAGAACGCAACACGAATTTCTCACGTAGTCGGGCGGCTCACGCACACCCGCACGCATACCGCACACACCGCATCGCACCGCACATGGTTATGCTAATTACATCGGCAACAAATAATTCCGTTTAATTGATTCCGAAGTTCCACGGGTGAACGGCTGAACGGGTGATCGGGTGAATGGGAGTGTTAACAACGGCCACGGTCCACCTGACAAAAGAAGCACGGCAGAGTGCACACATGGATCACCTGCAGCGACAGCGACAACGGCCCCATCTCCTCGGCGCGCCACTGACAAACGGGCTGACACACAATTTGCAAAAGTATCGCACAACAGCCCTCAAGTGCGGGCGAGAGTGCTCGGCAGTCGGCACAAAAAACTCGAAGCACCCTCTCAGTCGAATGAATGTGCAAGCCACCCAGCCGCCACCCCCTGTGAGGGGCGGTGTGATTGTAGCGCACAATCGCTACCATGTAATGTGCGTGTGTGTATACTTTAATTGCGGATTTGTTTTCGAGATTTTCCATTTTGTCGTCGTTCCTCTTTGCTGCCGATGCTGCTGCTGCCGCTGCCGGTGTGTGGTGGTGCGCTGTTGCTGCTGCTGTTTGACTTCGCTCTCGTGGTGTGCGCTGGTCGTGCTGGCGCGCAATGGAACGAGGGGGTGGCCTGGGTTTTGTCGTGTATTTTTTTGTTTCGAACAAGGGGTTTGAAAAAAGACCCAAACGAAGAACGAGTTGTGCTCTGGAGGAGGACTGCGTCTTGGTGTTTTTATTTTGCACGAGAGCCACGGCGAGAGAACGATTTTGGCTCCATCTTTGGAAAAACGCCGGCATTAGCGCGATTGTGAGGTTAGCTTTTTTCGTGTTGGCATCTGGCAGCGATGGCTGCTCGGCGACGGGGTGAATTTGAATTTTTCAGTGGCGTTGGCGTTGCCGTTGGTTGGTCGACGGCGACATCTCTGTTGTTGGTTGGGAAACTTTTTCGAGAAGAGCGAAAAAATTTTGCTTTCACAGAGAGACGGAGAGAGAGAGCGAGTGTGTTAAAGGAAGAGAGGCGAGTATTTTTTGGATTCAAGTTCTCTTGTGGGCACGAGTGGTTGTCAGCTGTCGTGTCGTGGATGAGTGGGTACTGGGTGGGTGGTGCTAGGTGGGAACAATTAATAATCGCGCTCGTGCTGGAGTCCTGCAACGAATGATATTAATCGGAGTGTGTTTTGTGGTGGTGATGGCGACGATGGTGATGGTGGTGGTTATGAATTTGCTGTGGGCTGTCGCTGGAAAGTCGTCGGCAAATCATGAAGCGTCAGTTGCGGGGGTTGCAATATTTTATGCATTTCGGGCGTATATTTCATCTTGTCGTTGCGACTTTCTGTAGAGTGTGTCGCAGGGTAGATGCCTGGATAGACTTCGACTAGCTATGCTTCCTAACCACGTCCTCCAACCGGCTTTTCATGTCGCCTTCCCACTCGTTGGCAAGTGCATCGGACTCCATTTTCAAGGAGTTTCGCAGGTCATTCTGGAGCTCGTAGCAGTTGGCCACTGTCATTCGTCTGGTTCGTCGCCCATTTCATCAGTCAGTCAGAGATGCGTTAAATGCGCCACACTCGCTTGGCATACATTATTTCGTTTGTCGTCCTAGTCATCCACAGACTCGGCAATCAATTCGTCGGACACCGGATTCGAACCCTTTGCGACAGCGTCCAATGACTCGCCACGTCATACCCTCGGCACCTAGTTTAATACTAGTCCATTGACTCGTCGACCACCGGCTCATCGGCCATTGAATCATCGTTCATCAGCTCATCGCCCACGGCTTCCTGGCCCCCGTCTCTTCGTTCATCGCACCGTCTTTAGGTATTCCGTCCAATTCTTGTACTTAACTCATCGTACACCGGCCACTTGTGGTTGACGTTGTCCATCGCCACGTCACCATCAACCACTTCCATCAATTCGTGGTCCATCGGCCGCTTGTCCACCGGTTTGTAGTCCTTTCGTTGTAGAATGGATCGTCGTCCCCATGTCCGTTTTAAGTCTCTTCGTCCATCGCCTCGTTATTCCGCGCCACATTGACAACTTCGTCCCCCATCGACGTCCTATTCAATTCGTGGCTCTTGTCAATGTGTATTGTTGTCCAATACGTCGTCCCACAACTCGCTGTCAGATCAGGCAGCGTCCAAGGCATGACGCTGAACACGGTGTCCACCGCGCCACAGATGAACTAGCTCCCGCCCAAGTACTTGTTGTCGAAACGCATCACCCACTGGCTTCTCGCCCGTTCAGCCCGTCATCTCAGCAGAAGATGTGAGATGCAACCTGATCACCTTCCCAAGATTGCCCCTTGTCCATCATCGGTACCATGAAAGCCCCGTTTTGTACGTCCACGCAAGGTCCACTCGAGTAAGACAAATCAGCCGCGAAGACCTCCATCCGACGCAGGAAACTCTCACGGTGTCCAGTGTGCATCCTTCCGGATGCCAATAACTTGTGGGCGTAGTCTCACCAGGAACGGTACACCGACTTCCTTTCCGCATTGAAGTGGACCACCAAGGCCGCTCCCACATGTGTCTAGACTCAGTCTCACCAGACAGACTGGCGTCTTCAAGTGGCCGAACATGACATTCGAACAAACGTTGCCGCCGCCGTCGCCGCCGCCGCCGAAGACTCTCAAGTGGACCACACATGGCAGAGACCACTGGCCGCCAGAAAACCACCATCGCACGGGAGAGTCTGCCTCGCCAGACAATCCGTCGCCGCCAGGCTATACATGCCCCTACACATGTCGCATGACGCACTCATAAATTTCCCCACACGGAGGGACAATGCATGTAGCTCCTTGCGTCATGTTATTTGTTTTCCTTTGTTTTCGGACGTCAGTCAGGATCAAAGGGACTTGTCGCTTCAGCTGGCAACTTCTCAAGGACTCTCCGCTCTTGTTTGTTGTGTTTTGTCACTGAGATCGGCGGATGGCTGCGAGTGCATCAATTTATCTTGGCCTATTGTTGGATGAGGGGTCCTTGTTTTGTTTTATTTTGTTTTGCAGCACTTTGCGATCCTTCTCCGTGCGGCCCGGTGTCATGGAGAATAAATAATTGCCCGCCGCTGACTGATGAGCAGATTTGATTGGGGTTTCTCTCGAAGGAAGCCATTCATTTATCAACAGCCCTTGGTCGGGGCGTAGGATTGTGCCGAAAATGAGAGGGCACTCTTGAGAGAAAGGAGGGATCGACTTCAGAATTGATTGCTTTGGCATCGTTGCTCAGCGTAGGACGTTTCAAGAGGTGAAGTGAAAGGCTAGACTGACTAATTGGACGTTTGTCGAAGACCATGGTTAGACGGCAAGCACTGTTGACAGCATGGAATAGGTCGAATGGATTCAGTTGCTGGGTTTTAAAGGAGCGTTTCGGGTTCTAGTTCGTCAGACGCATGGATCTTTGGTTTGAACTGTGCTAAGTGTACGTGTCCAGGGAGCAGTGGCAGATGTTTTATGAGGCTCCGCACTGTCTAGCAGAATGGGAAGGCCTCAGCACAGCACAAAATGCACAAGATGATCTTTATTTTTGACAAGAAATTGTGATAACATCGAAGTCCGAAGAGAGCGAAAAGCGAAAAGCTGGACTCAGTGATCAGTGATCAGCTAGGTTAGTGTGTGTGACTGCCAACATGCAACAGTCACAAATTAGGCAAGCGGCGGCCCGTCGTGTTTTCCACGATTATCGGCTAATCTCATGGATTTTTTTCCGAATAGAGGTCACACTCACTCCTTAGCACACTTTGTCACTAGGCACAACTAGTCACAACTTTCTGAAACTCAAAAGTGTGTCCACACATTTGCTGTGCCCTGAGGAACCAGTGGAAGATAATGAGCTTGTTGGTCATCTAAGCACAACTAATCTGAGGACTCCTTCAACGGCGAGTAAAAATGATCGTCTCGAAATGAAAAAAATTATCCTTGGCAGTTTTGATCAGTCGATCATACGGACAAAGAGACGGAGTTTGCGTGAAAAAAGCTGGGATATCTCTGCAGCCAAGCATACAGCAAGCAAGCGCACTGTTTCGGGTCGACGTCGGGGAGTCGATGACTCTTTGAGCAGCATCCAATTTGCCAAAAGGCTCTATAAAACGAACCCATCCAGTAATTAGATCCATATACGCCTAATTTGACGCACAGTCTGCGTAGATCGCTGCTGAATAATTTCTTCAAATCGTCATGAAGTCAATGATTGCACACAAAATCAACAGCGAAGGGCTTCTTCAACCGTCAGTGTCTTGTCGGCGAGGTAATTCTAGAGCGGGCTCCATTACTGAAGTGCCTCCTGAGTCAACGAAGCAGATATCAGCGAAAGTTGATCAGCCGCGCTTGACCACGTCCCGGACTACTTCGAAGTTACATATAGTTGCTAATTGCGTATTATGTCTAAGACGATGAGGACAGCACATGAGTTTTATACATCATTATATCATCTTCTTCTTCGGCTGCGGGTAAATTCCGGAGTGGTCCTTGGACACCTAATTGAGGTGCCTTTCTATCTTTATACGCCACCAGATAAGTGGTCTTCCTTTACCGCGTTGCCCCTCGGGCTTGGAGTCGAAGACTTTCCGAGCCGCAGCATTGGTGGTCATCGCTCTACATGACCCATCCATCTAAGATGAGAGCCTCGAACTCGTTTGTCCGGATCATCTGTCTGTCCATACCACACCATCCATGTAATAAAATTTGAAATTCGACTTCGACTTCCCTCTTGAACCGAACAACAATCTACAGCACGACTGAGACTATTAAAGTCTTATATTAAGACATCTTGGTTCTTCGAAGGATGCCTTTATTCACCAAATGTTATTCACACCAAACTTTCTTTTGAAGCTACATTTATGCCATTCTGTGTGGAATAATCGAATTGGTGTCAAGTCGCTTGATCAAGGCGACCGCTCGCCGTGAGATGACTAGTCGCCAAATTTCTCCTTTCCAATTTCAAGCGTTGCGTTTCTTGTATAACATGTAGCGTCGTTATGTTTGAATCACAACATGGATATATTGATTCTATTACATCATTCTGAAATCATTGACGGCAGAGGTATCTGATTCTTCATGTCGAAAGAAATTAGAGCCGATGATTCCGCCATGTTATAGACCGCACCAAGGACATAATGGGTCATTATATGCCTGAAATTTTCTGCTAGAATCAAGCTTAAGACAATTTACAAATCAATTAAACATAAAACCTACATCTAATCTCATTTGAACAAAGGAAAAAAAAACCAGAACAAATCAAAGAACAAAGTATCATTACATTACGAAATCTTGATTAACAAATAATTCACTCACTCGACAGTATAATCACAAGAGAAACAAAGAGATAACCGAACAAAATCAAATACCACATCAGCATTTTATTTTCATTACATTTTTTTTTAAAATTTTATTTGTTTTAATTTGCATCTTTTTTTTTTTGTTGCAACCATATACGCATTCATCACTTACTTTAAACCAAAAAGAACGTACAAAAATCCAAAAAAAAAGAACAAAAAGAAACAAACGCGTGCTTACATCATACGATCATCCTCATGTGTACTCCGCAGTATTTGTTGTGTTCATATAAATGCAAAATTTATAACATTTTTAATTAAATTAATATTACGGAGTGGACGCGCGATAGGAGCTTTCTTATTGTACCTTGTCAGGTAAGCAAGAATATCCAAAAAACAAAGTCTTTGTCTTATACTACACCCCTCTGTCATTCTATTCCTTTCTTTGATTTTATAGTTTTTCTTTTGTGTTTTTTTTCCTATTTTTTATTGCTTTATGCTTAAGTACATCAATTGCTTTTCGTTGTGTGATTCATACTCATTATTATATTTTTAATGTTTTCGTTGTTTTCTTTTTGCTGTTTCGACGTGACCATCGTTTCTAGGTTTTGTTTACACTCCAGACGAGTCGAGGCTGATCTCCAAGTTTGAACTTTGCTGTGTGATATAATCTCAGGCAACTGTTTAGCTGGGCAAAGAGCAATTAAATGTACACTTTGAACTGACTGTGATGTTTGCCGTTGACGACGCATCAATCAATGCGATTCAATTCAAACGATGAATGTTTTTTGTTAGAAACTCGGTCAATTTAGCTTCGCTGCAACTGGGTGACTTTTGCAGCTTCTATGAACTGGTCTGCATCTGAGTAATTGAACAGTAATTACTTCTCAGATCTGTAACCCATAGAGGGTCTGAGCCTACCTGCAATCGATGACGGTCCTGGCAGGCTGCTTCCAGTCCAGTACCGGAGATTCGGATTTGCTCTTCCTCTCGAACCGACCATTCGTATAATTGAACAGTTGGCTGAGCTAAACGTAGTGAAAGCAGGACCGTGTTAGTCATACAGTCAAGAGACGTTTCGCTTTCAACACAAGACATACATTGGCATAGCCCCAAATACTGGATTGTGCTGCCGTTCTTGCGTTTGAGCAAATGAAAACATTTTTAATTGACTTTTGGTCCTGACACTTCCCTACTGAATTGAGAGTTTTTTGTCCGTCCACTTGAAATTCGTAAGGTGCTCAAGGTACACCGAACAATGAAGTTTCTAGCCCGCACTCCCGTTCGAACACTCCGCACTTGCGTCTAGGATTTGGTGAAGTATGCGGTGATTGTTAGTTTAGACCTTAAAGTGTGACTAAAGTGCCGACTGAGGCTCTATGACTGAGACTGACTCAAAGAATGGTCCCGATTTCAATGTATCTAGATCGAGTCTAGTCTGAAGACTGATGCTAGAATCTGAATTTGTAATATAAGGCCGATTATGCGAATCCTTTTTAGTGGATCATGCGGGTCAGAAGATGACTCTTAACTTTAAAATTCAAATCTAGCCATTTTGCTCCAAAGACTGGAGTGGATCGGACGACATCGAATTTTTCACCTAAAAAAATTGACAGTGTATAGTAAGGATTTTGGAGCCTTTTCATGGCTCATCTTCCAACTGCCACAGCGGCCCTACTAGGCGTACCTACGACCTGTGTACACCTGTGGTTATTTGTTTAGATGTGTATTATCGAAATCCAACGACTGGAGTGGATCCGACGACATCGAATTTTTCACCTAAAAAAATTGACAGTGTATAGTAAGGATTTTGGAGCCTTTTCATGGCTCATCTTCCAACTGCCACAGCGGCCCAACTATTAGTGCCTACGACCTGTGTACACCTGTGGTTATTTGTTTAGATGTGTATTATCGAAATCCAAAGACTGGAGTGGATCCGACGACATCGAATTTTTCACCTAAAAAAATTGACAGTGTATAGTAAGGATTTTGGAGCCTTTTCATGGCTCATCTTCCAACTGCCACAGCGGCCCTACTAGGCGTACCTACGACCTGTGTACACCTGTGGTTATTTGTTTAGATGTGTATTATCGAAATCCAAAGACTGGAGTGGATCCGACGACATCGAATTTTTCACCTAAAAAAATTGACAGTGTATAGTAAGGATTTTGGAGCCTTTTCATGGCTCATCTTCCAACTGCCACAGCGGCCCTACTAGGCGTACCTACGACCTGTGTACACCTGTGGTTATTTGTTTAGATGTGTATTATCGAAATCCAAAGACTGGAGTGGATCCGACGACATCGAATTTTTCACCTAAAAAAATTGACAGTGTATAGTAAGGATTTTGGAGCCTTTTCATGGCTCATCTTCCAACTGCCACAGCGGCCCTACTAGGCGTACCTACGACCTGTGTACACCTGTGGTTATTTGTTTAGATGTGTATTATCGAAATCCAAAGACTGGAGTGGATCCGACGACATCGAATTTTTCACCTAAAAAAATTGACAGTGTATAGTAAGGATTTTGGAGCCTTTTCATGGCTCATCTTCCAACTGCCACAGCGGCCCTACTAGGCGTACCTACGACCTGTGTTGTGTACACCTGTGGTTATTTGTTTAGATGTGTATTATCGAAATCCAAAGACTGGAGTGGATCCGACGACATCGAATTTTTCACCTAAAAAAATTGACAGTGTATAGTAAGGATTTTGGAGCCTTTTCATGGCTCATCTTCCAACTGCCACAGCGGCCCTACTAGGCGTACCTACGACCTGTGTACACCTGTGGTTATTTGTTTAGATGTGTATTATCGAAATCCAAAGACTGGAGTGGATCCGACGACATCGAATTTTTCACCTAAAAAAATTGACAGTGTATAGTAAGGATTTTGGAGCCTTTTCATGGCTCATCTTCCAACTGCCACAGCGGCCCTACTAGGCGTACCTACGACCTGTGTACACCTGTGGTTATTTGTTTAGATGTGTATTATCGAAATCCAAAGACTGGAGTGGATCCGACGACATCGAATTTTTCACCTAAAAAAATTGACAGTGTATAGTAAGGATTTTGGAGCCTTTTCATGGCTCATCTTCCAACTGCCACAGCGGCCCTACTAGGCGTACCTACGACCTGTGTACACCTGTGGTTATTTGTTTAGATGTGTATTATCGAAATCCAAAGACTGGAGTGGATCCGACGACATCGAATTTTTCACCTAAAAAAATTGACAGTGTATAGTAAGGATTTTGGAGCCTTTTCATGACTCATCTTCCAACTGCCACAGCGGCCCTACTAGGCGTACCTACGACCTGTGTACACCTGTGGTTATTTGTTTAGATGTGTATTATCGAAATCCAAAGACTGGAGTGGATCCGACGACATCGAATTTTTCACCTAAAAAAATTGACAGTGTATAGTAAGGATTTTGGAGCCTTTTCATGGCTCATCTTCCAACTGCCACAGCGGCCCTACTAGGCGTACCTACGACCTGTGTACACCTGTGGTTATTTGTTTAGATGTGTATTATCGAAATCCAAAGACTGGAGTGGATCCGACGACATCGAATTTTTCACCTAAAAAAATTGACAGTGTATAGTAAGGATTTTGGAGCCTTTTCATGACTCATCTTCCAACTGCCACAGCGGCCCTACTAGGCGTACCTACGACCTGTGTACACCTGTGGTTATTTGTTTAGATGTGTATTATCGAAATCCAAAGACTGGAGTGGATCCGACGACATCGAATTTTTCACCTAAAAAAATTGACAGTGTATAGTAAGGATTTTGGAGCCTTTTCATGGCTCATCTTCCAACTGCCACAGCGGCCCTACTAGGCGTACCTACGACCTGTGTACACCTGTGGTTATTTGTTTAGATGTGTATTATCGAAATCCAAAGACTGGAGTGGATCCGACGACATCGAATTTTTCACCTAAAAAAATTGACAGTGTATAGTAAGGATTTTGGAGCCTTTTCATGGCTCATCTTCCAACTGCCACAGCGGCCCTACTAGGCGTACCTACGACCTGTGTACACCTGTGGTTATTTGTTTAGATGTGTATTATCGAAATCCAAAGACTGGAGTGGATCCGACGACATCGAATTTTTCACCTAAAAAAATTGACAGTGTATAGTAATAATTTTGGAGCCTTTTCATGGCTCATCTTCCAACTGCCACAGCGGCCCTACTAGGCGTACCTACGACCTGTGTACACCTGTGGTTATTTGTTTAGATGTGTATTATCGAAATCCAAAGACTGGAGTGGATCCGACGACATCGAATTTTTCACCTAAAAAAATTGACAGTGTATAGTAATAATTTTGGAGCCTTTTCATGGCTCATCTTCCAACTGCCACAGCGGCCCTACTAGGCGTACCTACGACCTGTGTACACCTGTGGTTATTTGTTTAGATGTGTATTATCGAAATCCAACGACTGGAGTGGATCCGACGACATCGAATTTTTCACCTAAAAAAATTGACAGTGTATAGTAATAATTTTGGAGCCTTTTCATGGCTCATCTTCCAACTGCCACAGCGGCCCTACTAGGCGTACCTACGACCTGTGTACACCTGTGGTTATTTGTTTAGATGTGTATTATCGAAATCCAAAGACTGGAGTGGATCCGACGACATCGAATTTTTCACCTAAAAAAATTGACAGTGTATAGTAAGGATTTTGGAGCCTTTTCATGGCTCATCTTCCAACTGCCACAGCGGCCCTACTAGGCGTACCTACGACCTGTGTACACCTGTGGTTATTTGTTTAGATGTGTATTATCGAAATCCAAAGACTGGAGTGGATCCGACGACATCGAATTTTTCACCTAAAAAAATACCAAGGCGCCGCCGGTTTTCTGGTAGTGTAAGGGAATTTTCGGCAAATCTTGGGGTCTATCAGCGAAAAAGATCCCTTTGGATCTACATGGCTATGGTGAGGCCTCTTCTATCAAATGCATCGGCCGTTTGGTGGAACAAGCTTTCGCGGAAATACGTAACTGCTGCTTCGAAGAGCGGTTTGTCTCGGCTGCATAGGGGCCTTCCGTAGCACGCCTGGCTCTGCTCTTGACTTTTAAGGCCATTTTCCGTTTAAAAGGAAGTGTTATTTGGTATAACCCGCACTGGAGTTTCGATGACCTTGCGCATCGCATTTCTTTTGGCCACAGTCTCATAGATATGCCTTCTGACGCAAGGACACCAGCAATCCAGCTGCGACGCACATACAAAGTCGACTTTACCTGCACTCAGGACTGGCTGTGGCCAGAATATGAGCCAGGAAAAGAATGTAGTCGAATCTTCACGGATGGCTCCAAGAAGTCACCAATGAAGGATCTGGCGCTGGCGCTTTCGTTGATAGCGACAACATTAGACTGCACACCTCGTTAGGTAAATTTGCGTTGGTAATCCAAGCGGAAACCTATGCGATCCTAATGGCCACGAACTATATTGTGAAGGAAAGGAGGTGGAAAGGGCGAAGTATTTTCGTCTGTAGCGACAGCCGAACTGCCCTACTCAACCCTTTAACCACTTGCAGGATATTCCAAGATCAAACCACCAGATTGAGTCACTTTTCGTCTCTCATTCTTTTAATTCAGAGTTAGTGAACCTCTGATATTCTCAATCGTCTTTAAAGGGCCGCCATTTCTTTAATGGAGATTCAGCAACTTCTCATAATTCCCAAACAAGCATTGGCATAACATGTCCGCCACAATCTTTATTCCTTTAGGAATCGCCAACCTGTATCATCTTCAAGGGCGACGATGTTTTTAGGATTTAACCAAATTTAGGCTAGGACACATGACAAAGCCATAACGCATTGATGCGCTAGAGCCGGCGAACCAAACAAAGCCGCCGAACCGGAGAAGATGCCTTTTTGGTCAAAATTTGGATAACCGTCCAACATTTCCAGCGTCCAACTGGCGAACTCAAGGCATTGTCTATGGTCTTCACAATCTTATACGGATGTAAGTCCAAATCCAACCACAAAACAAGCCGGGCGGTCTCCAAATGAGCCGAATCGTTACTTTTGGGTCTTCTTCGATTCTGAACTTCATTTTGCACCAATATCTATTTGATTGATTGCCTTAAGGTCCAATGCTCAGAATTCCATATTTTTTGACCATGATAATACTCGGAAACCTGTTGACTAGTTTCTTGACTAATTGCCAACTTCGCCTTTTTCATGGATTGACAGTCTTCATTTCTGTGGTATATATTAATATTATCTGTTGGTGTTTTTTTGAAAAGCGTATGCGTATCATATTAGTATGATCGTGCATTTCTATCCAATATCAAAGCATGCATGCTTTAAGACAATAGCAATGTTGCTTCACTGTACTTTCTTTTAAAATCCACGCCAAGGTGCGTTTGAGGATAAGAAGAACAATATTGGACCTAACTTAGACCCTTTTGGTCCACCATACAGGACCTGTTTTCCACTTCTAATTGGTAGTTATGGTTAAAAGCAATCCTGAGATCAACAGGGACATTATTAGACATGATGACATGGCGACATGGCGCATCTCTAGGCATGGTGCCTTATTCGACGAATGGGTGGAGAGTACAGATCTGCAATCGTCTCTTCAAAGATTTGACCCAGATTGCTCTGGCCTAAGACCGATCGGTAAGGTCGTGGCATACTTGGCTCCACTTCTTCTCCTTTAGGATCGGATAAACGTGTCTGCTCGCGTTGTTCATTTGCGTGCGACGTCAATTTTTTGGGTAAAACAACACGATCTGCGGTTGACACACTGGCGACGAGTCAAGGTCAAGGTCATCGGCTTTGCTGACGACATCGCGGTCGTGACGGTGGCCAAGCACATCCACGAGGTGGAAACCGCCGCAAACGAAGCAATCGCCAGGATAAAAAATTGGCTGGAATCTTCCGACCTTGAATTGGCCGACCACAAGACAGAGGCTGTTTTAATAACCAGCCGAAAGACTGTGGAATATGCAAACTTCCGGGTTGGCTCCCAGCTAATTAGATCCAAGGAATCACTGAAATACCTAGGAGTGATGCTCGACAATCGACTTAATTTCAAAAAGCATGTCGAATACTGCAGCAGGAAAGCTTCAAAGATGCAGGCAGCACTTTCTGGTATGCTGCCAAACATAGGAGGACCCGGATACCCAAGAAGGATTCTGCTTTCCAGAGTGGTAAGTTCAATTCTCCTATATGCTGCGCCAGTCTGGTCGAGTGCTCTCTCTATAAAGGAGACAGCTAAGAAGCTCTCGTCACCATACAGGCTCTGCGCCATAAGAACAATCAGCGGCTTCCGGACAATTTCGGACGAAGCAGCCTGTGTGATTGCGGGTATGGTCCCCATCGACATTCTCGCAAATGAGATGCATAGGGTCTACCTAAGGCGATCGACGAACCGGGCAGAGACTGGCGTAAACAGGATAAGGAAGGAAGAAAGAGCAGCCTCAATGACAATGTGGCAAGCCAGATGGGACACCTCAAACAAAGGTAGATGGACTCACAGACTGATTCCAACAATCGAAACGTGGACAAAGAGAGCAAGCGGAAACTGCAACTTCCACCTTACGCAGTTTCTGTCGGGCCACGGGGTCTATCGAAAGTATCTCCTTAGGTTCGGGCTCTTCCCTTTGCCCAGAATGTGAGGACTCTGAAGAAGACGCAGAACACACGACTTTCCACTGCAGACGATTTGAAGGGACAAGAATAAACTTACCAACACCGGAGCTCCTAGTCGGTCATATGACGGAGTCAGCCGAGAAGTGGGAGGAAATCTGTTCCTTCATATCAAACTTGCAGATCGAGCTAAGAAGGTTTGAAAGAGTAAGGCGAGCCGAACAGGCAAACACAGTCGATCCAGCTTGAGTCGCTAACCAGCCCCGCGAAGTAATACCTAACGGCAGTTCCGCGGGGAGAGTGGTAGAAGAGTGCAGGGTGTGGGTTAGTACGTAGGCGTACTAACGAAATCGAGAACTTGGGTTTGCGAATCGTGCATGCTAATGGCACGGGCTATTAGTATCTTTCGAAGATTGCCACATCCATGGACGTAACCAAAAAAAAAAAAAAAAACACTGGCGACGAGGTTACAAGTATGTGCAAAATAAAAACAATAAAAACAAAAATGGATTTTGATCAGTCTTCAGTAGTAGCTGTGAGGTTAGTGAGGAAATCGAATATCGTGGATTTCTTCTTCTTTATCGGGCCCGTGGTGGACCTCCCAACTAACATGGTTTCAGCTAGGCGCCTCCAGCTTCGTACAGCCCGCTGATAGAGGTCCCTTTCCAGCTGTACGAGCCATCTAATGGCTCTACAAGACCTGACCATATAAATCGAGACATTCGTTTGACTAGTTCGTCTAAGTCCAAAGACAGGGGATTGGACAGAGATATACTTTGTTTAACCTCCGTGGTGGTGTCATTTCCGGAGCGGTGTCATTACTGCGTCCGCGTAGACACTGCCAACAAATAGTTAAGTTTTCGATGGAATTGCTGTGCAGATGACGATCCAGATGGCGACCAAAACTCTATCATATTACATATTCCCACGTTGTTTGAGTGCGTGTCGATCCACGTCCAATGAGCTCCTAGATTCTACTTTTCAATAGTCGTCGCAATACTGACTGGGCGTCGATAGTATGACAGATAGATGACACTGTGTGTAAGCCAAAGCTCCTGTCGAGCGGGCTGAAAGAAACAAAAATGAATCCTTCATTCAGTATCACGCAGAATGAGGAACCTATTCTTCATCTTTCAACATCCGGATGAAGCATGATCACGATCATTTCCCACTTCATCTCCAAAAAAAAATGAGTCTGCGACCGCAATGACTGAACCAAGCGTTCCCACCTCCATCATCGGTAGCTGATCCACAGGCAATCCTGTGGTTGCTGCACTAAACAAAGTGTTCATTCAGCATCACATGCAATTGAAGGCATCTCGCCGCATTTCCTACCCCACTGGAGTGGTCATCACCTTACAAAAGGCTCACATTCTGAGGATCAATTGAGCCGGTCAATTAGAGCGATCCTGCAACCCCTTGCGTCCGTCCATATGTGCGTCGCATTAACAGCTCCTAAACTGTTGCCCAACATGAGGGCCATCAAATTTTATTACTCCCCCGTCCCGGGCTGGCTCGCACAGCAGCATATGCCCGCTCCAGGCGATTCGGCAAAGGAGCCAAGCACACACCATCTGACTGGCGTGCCTGCGCCCTGCTCGAAAACGAACGTCTTCATCCACCAGGCGATGGAGTGTTTGCTGTTTTTATTAACGGATCATCCCTTGTTCAAATAAACGCCCGCCGCCGTTGCCGTTGCCGCTCTGATGGATGGATGCAACAATAAATCAATTTTTATATTCGGTTCCGTTCCGGGGCCGCAGTGTGCAATGAGCCGAAGGACACTGTAGCGGCGGACTCATTCAACCGCGAACCTCATCCGTCCATCAAAGCGAACGGGAACAGCTCCATGTACATGTGGCAAGCGGTCCTCCTCGCTGGGCCGACGCCGACGTACGCACTTTCGGTCGGCATGTAAAGCAGTGCTCGTGCTGTTCGGCACTCGCACTCGTATTCATCTGCCGCTCGCAAGGAAAAGGATACTCATCAGCCAGCCACACACGGCGCTGGCTTAGACGAGCCATCCGATGTGCATTAGTCGGGTGTTAACTCTCATTTGGGCTCTGTTGAGGCAGCAATGCGATGCATTGCCCCTATCCTTCGTCGCTCCGCTGCATCGCTGAATGATGTTTCGTAACACGGATACAATGCCAATTGGATTATCCTTGTGATCCATATTTTCTGCTTCTGTGCGCTTCGCTTCGCTGTTTACCTTGTAATTGGTTCGTCATGAGTGCGCAACGCTGCCTGGGCACAGATTGGACAAATTGAACAGTAACTGGTAGCCCATCAGCGCAGATGTCGGACCAGGAAACTGAATGTGTACCGAAGACTGTTTGTTCCTGGTGGATTTCTCGAGGAGGTCGATGGGGTTTGTTGCGAAACGGGATTTGACTCAAGTGTCCGTAGGCGGTGTAGTCGCTTGTCAAGGCTGGGGGTTGTTGTTTTGCAGCTAATTGGTTTTTTTTGTTTGCTGACGGGCTGAAGGGAATTCCACAAAGGTATCGGCTTCTGGTTCGGTAATCCACCATCGATTAAGGACGCGATTGACACACGTTCGAGATCGATATCATTGAAAATTACTTTCAGTTGGGCTCATTCGTATGGGCAACTAAAGGAAGGCTATAAAGGAAGCGTGGGTAACTACAAGAATGCATGAAGTCGACTCCCACACAAGCGCTCGGTGACAGATTCTTTCAGACCCGCTGTTGTGTCACCTTTTCAACGATTTTCTTGAGAAGATCATGCAGAATTTTTTTTGTTTATTCATTTTTGTTTTATTTTTAATTCATTTACTTACGTGCTAGACAAAAATACTTAAAACTAGCTTAACTATCTTAACAATTGTACTTACATCTAACCTACTGACCCTATACGGGTACTCTAAGCTATTCTGATCTTCTATTTTAAGCATGCCTTTCGGCTTAGTCTATGTTTTTTTTTTTTCAGTTATGAAGTCTGTTTTTGTTTTTTGTTAAGCCAAGAAAACTGTTAAAAACCTTGGCTTAGTTTGTCTATCTTAACCTACCTTAAACTAGATTAACCTAACCTTAAAACTTAAAAAACTATCTTAACTATGTCTGTAACTTTACGGACACGTGCACTAGGGCGTATAAGTTATGTATATGCCGAACATATATAATTTACACGCCGTAGTGCACCTTTTTTTTTTTTTTTTTTTTTTTTTTTCTTAAGTACTACCCTATAATCTATGTAAGTTGGTCACCATGGTCAACCATCGCGTCATCATCTTGAAAAGCCAGCGGCGGCAGAGACTGGTTTTGGTGTAACCACCAGTAAAATTGCCGTTCTTTGGCAGACTCTCTCCTGTCCCGAGCGGAGATCGCTCTGCTGAACCTGAGGAGATCCTCGTGACTGCGAGCGACATCCCGTTCGTATTGGAGTCGCCTGTCCACTGTTCGGCGTACAACGTGGAAGATGACAGGACATCCTTGTGAATCCTGTATTAGGCCAATTGTGTCGAGATAGAGGAACGCTTCAGGAAGAATAAAGCCGGTGAGGCGCACCCTATCATGGTACATAACATTGGGGTAGTAAGCCCCAAAGATCAGACTGTTGGAAGAAGTCATAGCTCGTGCAATATGCCTTCTGATCAGCTTAATAATAAAATTATCTATCCTGTTCAAGTTTGCCTCGTTGTACAGGACCTCGTTAGGATAGAACTTCTTGTACTCAGACTCGGGTGTACGATACAACCGGAGACAAGTGCGAAGACACTGTCTCTCGAACAACCTCATCTTTTCCATCTGGGAAGGACTCGCATTGAACCACAGTGGACAACCGTAGGTCATAACTGGCCGGATGAGGGCCATGTAGCAGATTACCTTTACTCTGGTGTCAAGTTGGCTGCTGTAAAACAACCCCCTTGCCACAGCAAAGGCCTTTTTAGCTTTCGCCAGAGCAATATCTATATGTTTGTCAAAATACAGATATTGGTCCAACCAAATGCCTAGATACCTTACTATACTTTTCACATCTAACGGCCGTCCCTGCGGGTCAACTATGCCGAACTTACGCCAGTTTGTGCGCGTATCCCATGCTGCCATGTACAGCGGGGTCCTGAAAAGGATAGTTTCGCACTTCAGGAAGTTGATAATTAACTTCCAGTCGTCGCAAAATCGCTGAATTTGTTCGAAGTCAAGTTGCAGCAAGTTACTTATTACTTCGACCTTCGGACCTGATCTGTACGCTACTAGATCGTCGGCGTACGCAATTAAGTGCGGCATGGAACCTATAAGATCTGCAGTGAATATTGAGAACAATATCGGCAAACCAACCGCTCCCTGTTGCAGACCATTTTTGATGTCAAAGACCATGGTAGAAGTTACGTCGCCACTTTTCACGACGAACTTTCTACCTATTATCCTGTCATAGATCATGTATAGCAATGATTTGCTTATGCCGAGCCTGACCAGCTTGCAGAATTCACAGGCAATGGATGCATGATGAAGTCCGTACAGCTGCCAGAAAACGAGGTTGGCACTGACTTTATTTTTCGAATGCAAGCGCAGCGAGCGAGTCAATGGGGCATTTGCTGGCCAAACCAGAAAACGCCCTCATCTCGAGAAGGAATATTCAATTAGGGACTTATTTCGTACATAACTTAACCAAAATAATTAACTGGACATTATCATTATCGCTTTGTTCGAAGCATCAACTGGGTTACGGCGAAGGATCGACTAGATCTGAGTGGTCCCACAACTGCACCCTGGAAGTCAGCCACAGTTGTCTAACCTAAGTTGTCGCTGTACTGGACATAGTCACCATAGACGGTGGATGCATGCTCGTTTGGATGGACTCATCTGGCAAATGATGGGTGATTCATTAAAACTTGTTTTCACTCGTAACTAGCCTCATTGCGTCGTGTTGCGCTGTCGTGTATTGTTTGACAAATTGTTGTTGAAAGACTAACTCCTTAACAACGTCTCCATATTATTCAGCTGAACATATTGCGATCGTGATCTTTATTAATAATTTTTTTCCCGTGGGTAGCCTACCTTTAAATGTTATGTTCGACTACAACTAAGTGAAGCACACGAGATCAAGGGTTTAGTCCTTTGAAGTCGTTAGTTACCTCAAGGATCGAATAAACTGCAGACTTTGTATGCTCTTCCAGGTGGCGCTTATGTTTGTAAACGATTTTCTTGATCTCATATTGGACTGGATACCTGTGGATATCGTCGTTTCTGATATAATATGGTGCATTAACAATAGTTCTAAGCACCTTGTTTTGAAAAGTCTGTATAATATTCATATTCCTTGCTTTGGTACAACCCCAAAGTTGTATGCCATACGTCCAAACAGGTTTTAGCATTTGCTTGTATACAAACAATTTGTTGTCAATACTTGAGGTGGTTGAGGTGCTTACCGCTAAGCCAGTTGTGTTAAGCGTGTTCTTTCCACTTTCAGTTGTACGTCAAGAGTAATCCCTAGGTATTTCGCTTCATTACCGAAAGGTATTTGGACACGATTTAGAAAGACTGACAAGTTATTAACGTGCCTATAAGTAAAATTGATATGAACGGTCTACGGTCTAACGGTTTGTGATATTTATTCATGATATCTTCCATACGGTTAAATATAGTAATTATTTAGAACCATCCAGAGTATTGGCGATTGCTACCTGCTTCAGTCTTTCCTTGCCTTATTTGCCTTCAATTACACTGTTGATTCCGCCCCTCTATCGCGGTTTAATGAAGTTAAAGACCTGGGTGTTGAGCTTGACACCAAATTTCGTTTCAAAACTCACATAAATCGCCGCATTGGCTAAAGCTTATTCAGCGATGGGTTTCATCAAGAGGATCTGCAAAGATCCGTTTTCCTTTTTGTCACTTTATTCCTCGTTAGTTAGGCCGCATCTTGAGTATGCTGTTAGTATTTGGAATCCCCATTTAATAACTGACTCTGATCGAATTGAAGAACTCTACCCCCAGAACTTTATCCCCAATTATAAAGCTAGATGCTTACATTTTGGCTTGAAATCCTTAAAATTCAGACGCATTGTACATGATATAATGTTTTTTACAGATTTGCTGTGTCACCACATAGGATGTCCTACTCTCCTATCTAAAATTGGACCTTTTGTCCCTGGAAGACCAATAAGAATACGGCATCTGTTATCGGTTGCAGTTCATAGAACAAATTACGGTGTAAACCAAACGCGCACCGTCAAAGTCTTCAACGAAGCCAGTAATCTCTTGGACATCCACATAGATAGAGTTGAATTTTGTACACTTTTTTAATTCTTAAGTATCTTCTATGGTTCAAAATATCTGTTAGTTCATAAGCATCTTGTAGATGAATAAATACACAAAAAAAAAATTAATAAAATTAGGGTTCTGTGAAAAAAAGTTTTTCGAGCAACCAAACATCGATCTTTCGAGTCTTACTGCTTTTACCACCCGCAAATTCCAGTCTCTGTGTACGTCATTATATGCTACGAGACCAAGTAGACAACATCCAGCTACGATTCAGGATTTGGAAAAGCAGATTACTCGCGTAATTATGCAAATACCGGTCGCAGCGCAGGAAGCAGTGATCCAAAACTAGACATCCTTCGCCATTAATGATGCCCATCACGTGTTAATAAACTCCCCATGTTTTCAATGTCCTTACTTCTAGTGTTTGCCAATAGATCTCCTTCAGTTTGCGTTGCCTTTCAGACCCTACTTCGTTCACGTTTAAAGCCTTTCGTCAAAAAACAACTCATACTGCCTAAAGGTCCTTTAAGAATGCGCTGCTGAGTCTAGCCACATTTCACAAGACATCCTCGCAATCCTTGGCGAACTTAAGACAGCAACTCTTTCTAAAAATAACTTAAAAAAATGATTTTAATTAAAACACCCCCCCGCCCCATCAGATCACATTTCTTAACGAACAAGGGGATGAGTGGGTTGTGTTGCGAAAATTGTTCGAATTTTCCTCGAAAATTTCTCTCTCATCGAAAACTAAAAATCCATCGCAGTTTCGTCGTCCCCGTCTACCGCGCCTGGTGCGTACGTGTGTACGGAGGGCGGTGAATAATGAATGAGCCCGCTGAACACATGCAGACAACCGGCCCAGCCCAGCCCAGCCCACCAATCCACCCGACAGCACACTCACGTGTGTACGTGCAAAGGGTTGAAAATTAATGACCACATTATTCGGGCTGAAAATCGAAATTAGATGCAAAGTTAATTCTTTTCTTCTCCGTCTTCTCCTCAATGGTTCCTTGCCGATTGTGCACTAGTCCCCGCAGCGAAAGCGTTGACCTATCCTCTGCGTGTGTGATTCGGGGAATGCCAATGAGCCGAAAGCGAGAGCGGCAAGTGATCAAGGGGTCCAGAGTCCAGAGGCCAGACATTGACCAGAAAGGCCGGGGGAGGGAGGATGGCCTTCAAAGTGAAAAGTGAATGCTTTGTTATTGAAAAAAGGACCAAGAAGGTCCTTTCTTCGTCGGCATTTAGTGATTTTCTCTCTTAAATGATTCCCCCATTCCGGGCGGTGCGATGCGTGTGCTGTGTACGCAAAACGGCAGCAAGGCGGATGTGTCCTTTTTGTTTACCATCCACACACACACGCTGCCCACAGGCCAGACTGACCCTTGGCTTAATTTCCATGCCCAGAAGGAGGATTAATTATGGTCATTCCGTAGAGTAATTGCAAAGGACGGAGACGACTACGACTACGACTGCGACGACGACTAGTACGAAACAAAAGAAGGAATCTCCGGCGACCCCTTTCTCGTGTGTACCGCACCGACCGTGGTGGTGGGCGGGAGTGCTGCTGCCACCTTTGTCCCGGAAACTAACCATGCGTCTATAAAAATGCCATCCGCCCCCGAAAACACACACAAAAGTGCCACCGCACCCCGTGCGCCATCGTGGCAGCGCCACACGACTGTGCCGCTTTGAAGTCTGAGGAGGAATTCTCGTTGCGCCTGAAATTATGTGAAGTCACCTAGTAATGAATTTTTTCATTCATTCGACTGCGGGTTGTCTCCTCCGCTACTTGTCATTGGGCATTGGTTGGGTTCCGGGCTGGTTTTGGTCAAATGGTCAGCACGATTGGTGCCGCTCCTGCTCCTCGTCTGGTTGGATGGATTCTTTTGCCGGGAGATTCTTATTTGAATAACGAAGTGGATGGGTCTGGTTTGTTGGTCGTTTGCTTAAGGATTTATGAATCCTTTTTAACTGGGATATAATTTATTGCCTTTTCGGGTTTGGTGAGCAGGAATGTTTTGATTGTGAAGCACTGAGGTCCTTCCGCTGGGGGGGCGGTGTGAATAGTGCTGGGCGCGTGTGTGCGTCTGGTGTGAGTGAAGTTTTGAAAAGGGTTTCTGAGAGTAGTCTTGGTGGCGGTGAAACTAATTGAAAGTCAGTCAGGTGGAAGTTGTCCGGGGAAGGCGTGCGGAATTGTGCGGGCAAGTGCTTCGACGGGGTCGGGGCGGACATGTGTGACAGTTTGAATTTATTATGAGTGACGAAATTCGATTTGAAATTGACGCCATTGCTGTTAAGTTGAGTTATGAATTCTGATCCAAGATAAAAGCAGCTGGAGCTGGTCAAAGTGAGGAGGTTGATGGAAGCTTTGTGGCAAGATTCACACAAATGGCGCATCACATTGCCTGATGGAGTCACTTCCTCATTGAATATAGATCTTGAGAAAGGAAGGCATGTTGTCAGTCGTTCAGGGACATGGTTGTCAACCTACTTTTCAAAGAGCAAGAATGAACTAGGTGTTGAAATACATAGACAATCTCCACCCAGTTGTTGAACATCGTTGCTGTCATCAATGAGAAGGCGAATGGACATGAACTCAAGCTGAAGGACGCAGCATTGCATGGAATTGTGATTCCTTATACCCTCATCTCAAAGAGCACTAAAAATCGCACTGAAATGGAATGACAGAGAAACATCCATTCAAGCACCGCAGCCCGATCTTCTCTACGAAATGCTTCAAATGAAGTCACTGCTTGCAGTCGGCGTTGATTATTTCTCATCAGTTTCGGAGTGGTGGCCACATAGCGTCTTTGACAACACATTACGAATGCATCAAGGAGACACTTTGTTGGATCCTCAATCGCGCACTCAAATGAGCAATGAAACATCCTGTTGTGCCGGGAGCAATCATTGGTCTGGTACAGAGCCATGATACTTTCGATCAACATTTGGACTTAGAAGTCAACATTCGGCGCGTTGATAACGAAATACTGCATGATGTACTGCGAAGAGTATGTGCAAAAAACAGTAATGCCATAAAATCATCTGTCTTACCTGAGCCTCTAAAAAAACACCCATTATTCGGTGGTTCGTAGGCTATCAAACCAAGGGAATGGCAGAAGCTTTAATGCCAACAAATGCCTCATAGACGAGTTAGGTCGAACACTGCACTGAACCCCCCACCCTCTATCTACTTAAAACAATCCCACAATTTTCGTTAGCTGCATCCGCACCCACATTCTGCACACTGTTGCATATTTTTTGCTAACGCGCATCCTGCCTTTGTATTCTTAGCCATAATAATAATAATATAATGTTGGTGGCTCTACAGCCCGTAGAGGGCCAGGGCATAGCTTCTCAGCAACCACTCTAGTTGTGCGAGTGGAAGGGAGAAGGGGCCAAGTTTGAGAAGCTTTTTCTAGACAGTTATACTCTTTGAGCATTGTCAGTGACTCGAAAGAGGTTGGGCCGTGAAAAGTATTTCTTGTCGTACCAGGAATCGAACCTAGACAGTAGGAGTCGACGTACATACCCACAACTCCACGGGCCACCACATTCCTTTCTGAGAGAAGGAATGCATCTGTTTTAGCATTTTTCAACCGTTCCATTCTCGAGATAAGCATTAGCCTTGTCATCGCATATAGACCTTGGAATAATTCAATTAAATTAAGTCAGTTCAACTAGAGAACCCCATGGGGGCAGTCGTGGTATAAAAAAAATAAAAAGGATAAAAAATAAAATAAGGGAACCACTGAATGCATCCGCGTGTGTTTGAAGTTGCATGGACTTTTGGAAGATCTAGCCTCTTGTCTCAGCTCTTGTGTCTTGCACGATCCTTTCAAGATTTTTACCGAAGAAACCTCATGGCAGCGCCTCGTCTTAACTAGATCTTAATTTGAAGATGTTGACAACTCCGCTAGCGATCTTCAGCAGTAAACGTTCTTTTTCGTCACCCTGACGAATTTGGCAGGAAGGCCAAAAATTAGCCTTCATCATCGATCGCCTTTATGAGTTCCACCGACTTGACATCAACGAATGGGTGGAGGATCTTTTCTGTGATCTGTCGCCGTATGAATATCTTCTCGATTATAGGCTTTGCTAGCCTGGAATCTTGTTGACAAGAACCGACTAGATTGTTCACAAATGGCTTAAGGCCTTCGCATAAAGCAGGACAGGTGACCCTGTCCGAGATATTAAGGCGTCTAGAAAGGAGGCTTCTCTCGCCACTCTAGCCTCTGTCTACCAACTCCTACTGTCACCCCCAAGCGGTCGGGCCCAGTAACTTGATTATGAGATAAGGACTTGTTGCCTAATGATGATCTTGGCGGCATCAGATGAGTGAGGGGGAAGTGATTTGTGTCCACTAAGGTCTGGCCCTCCAAGTTGGAGTATGCCTGACCGCTTAAAAATACCTCCAGTTACGAATCAGCAACAACCCTCGAATGTAGCAAGCGATTCCTGCAGCATCACACCCTTGCAAGAACATGTCGATCTCCAGATCAATCCACGGTCAACCAAATCGATCGTATGGTGGTCGACGCAAGACATTCCACCAGCATTCTGGACGTTCCGGGGTGCCAGCCTAGATTGGGATCACTTCCTAGTGTTGGCCAAATTCCGAGCAAGAAACGAAACCAACCCAAAGCTGTAAGGAAATTTAATATCGCACAACTACAATTGCAGCAGATCGCCAGAGAATTTTCTTTTTCGTCTCAGACGCCAACATTAAATTTAGAAGACCAGTGGCAATATTGCCAAGACGCTATCAGAAAAGTCGCAACTGATGTGCTAGGTTTCATTCCACCCCTAAGAAGAAACCCATGGATTGGGTGATGAATGTCGGGCAGGACATGCAGCCGCTGCAATCAAGGACGAGTCCTGCTCACAAGCTGTACGAGCAGAAACGAAGGGAAGAACACCGGTTGCTCCGTAAGAAAAAAGCAGAGCATCAGAAGCTCGCGATCGAGGAAATTGAGAGGTGCCACTAGTGGAAGGATGTTTGTGCAAACGAGAAAAAGAGTCAAGCTCGTAAAAATCGTACAGAAGCCTGCAATAATAAAGACGGGAATTCAGTAGTAGGATAACAGTCCATGCTCCCCTGACTGTATAATGGTGACGACGACTAAAATTCCGCTGTCAGGCAGGATCTTCCATCTCGCATAGGCGATGGTAGACAAGAATCCCGTCCTGCCGACCTCGTCTCGGCCGTAATGGCCAAGTTAAGGTCCCACAAGGCAGCTGGCGCCGATGGACTGCCTGCGGAACTTTTTAAAGCAGGCGGGGATGAGTTGGTAAGGTGCACACACCAACTAATCTGGAAGTTTTGGTCGGATGAGTGTATGCCGGACGGATGGAGTCTCCGCGTCGTTTGCCATATCCTAAAGAAAGGACACCCTATTAACTGCGCCAACTACAGAGTTATGAGTCTCCTAAAAATCGCTTGTAAAATCTTCTCTGCCGTTTTGTGTAATCGCCTGAAACCCTTCATAAGCGACCTAATTGGGTGAATATCAGTGTGGGTTCAGGCCAGCAAAGTCCACCAATGATCAGATATTTACACTCGCGGCAGATCTTGGAAAATACTCAGGAGCATCAGATCGATACTTACCATCCATTCACCGCTTCAACGGCCGCGTATGACAGTGTTTATAAAGACGAGCTGTATAGCGCATTGTCCAGTTCTGGCATCCTTGCAAAACACGTCCGTCTTGCAGGACAGACAACAATGGAGAACTCCCGTTGAGGTCGGTAAAGACTTTACCGAGACCTTTCAAGTCAAAAAAGGACTTAGACAAGGTAGACCAGTTGTCGTGCGACTTTTTAACATAATTCTCGAGAAGATCGTGCTTAATTCAGACGTTCACACTAGAGGCACAAACTGCTCGCATATGCCGATGACATTGACATCACCGAAAGAACTCAACGGGGTCTGTCAGTGGGGCATTTCTGATCATCTGAGGTGCTAAGTTGGGCCTTGCGGTGAATGGAGGTAAATCAAAGTACATCCTGCCTACAAAAAAGGTCCATTAACACCGACGCCTTGGACAAAATGTCACCATTGGGGGTAAATTGCACCGCGACCTTAAGATCTATTGTGCCCCCTATTCATACCTTTGCTTTCTTAAGAACTCCCCTCCCAGGCAGCTCTTTTCAGAGTCGTATTGAGGGTTATTTGCTCCTACTGCGCGAAGGTGGAAGAGGTTTATCCAGGAGTAGTCTCTCGAAGCCAGTTTCCTTTAGGAATCTGAGAATAAAAGCTGGTTCTAGTGACTTCAATTCTTCCTCTGGTATTAAATGTTGGCCCAGATGTCTTTGTCTTTTGTTGGCTAGCGCCGCTCAAGTCGCCCAGTGTATGTTCTGGAATTTCATTAGGTTCTCCGCAGAATCTGCAGAGACCTTCTTCTGATAATCCTAGTATCCTTAGGTGCTCCCTGAGTTTACAGTGCCCTATTGGGATGCCTGTTAGGAGACGGAGGTTGTTTTTGCTCATTCTGATACTTGATTCAAACCTCTTGCGGTTATGTTGACCCCAGAGTTTCTTGGCCTGCTTCATACCATGAGCGTTGCCTGGTTCCTTCTTTCTAGTTCTCTGAACTCTTCCTTGAGGACGTGATCTCGCACAGGGCAGAATGGTTCGGGGCCTATAAAATGTTCCGATGCTCCTTTCCTAGCCAGGGAGTGGGCCAATTCATTGCCATCTATCGCTGTATGGCAGGGTATCCAACAGAGTTTTACTCTGTTACTCCTACTCAGCCTCTTAAGCTTCTGCAGACGTTCCCACATGAGCCTGGATTTAATGATATGTGAGTCAAGTGCCAGGAAAGCGGCACGACTGCCCAACATTATTGCTATGTCACAGTTGGTATATTCCCCGTCAAGATTGTTCTGAGCGCATCTGACTTCTGCTTGAAAGAAACTGGTGCATTTGCCCATGGGTTCGTAGTACCTTGTCCGGGGGACCAAATACTCCTGCCCATGTTCCTTCATCATTTTACCATATTGCTGCTGAGTCTGTGGATTATGGATTCATTGCTCCAGTCGCTTTTGGTCCTGAGCTTAATGGTAAACTCCTTCTGGAAATTGAATTTCCAAATCAGGTCATCCTTCGGAATGGCCAGGAGTGGTAGCTTTTTGACTAGTGCATCGAATTGTCTCGATGTAATGCACCTGTCTTTTCCTATCCCTTGTTTTGTCATAACTGTTTTATTTGCACATTCTGCGACCACCAGATGAGGTGGAGTCAGCTCCTCCTTGGGCAAGTTCTCATGGCTCCTGTAATACGGAGGCATGCGAACCTTTGAACATTGTTGAGTGTCTCTCTTGTTCTGATCAGGTTGATTCGTTTGGACAATACTAAATGTCACCATAGACTGATATAATTTCGAGGCAGTAAGGGACTTTGTCTTCCTAGGCTCCGCTGTAACCTCTGGTAATGGCACTACCGCGGAGATAAAACGAAGGATAACTCTGGTTAATCGCTGTGTCTTTACGCTTAGACGGGAGTTTCAGAATAAACCCTTCTCTCCGGTCCACCCTGGACAAGAGCGCTAGACCAAGAAGAGTGAGTAAGGTCCTTCCTCATTTGAAGAGACAATGGACTTATGATGAAATGGGCATGATGCGTAGCAATTCTAACCTGGAAGGAGCTGTAATTGGAGATAGACGTGGGCTTAGGAGGTTCATACGATTTTCATTATCGAGTGTAACACAGGAATCGTAACCGAAGTCTCTTACGTTGTATCACATGCCTGTAGTCGATGTCATCTCGGTTAAGGGTACAAAAGCATTTAGAAACTCTCATGAGTGGACTCGAGCCCGTGGACAACAATGCAAATGCACAAAGAGGGTCTTTGAATCCGAGCCTACTGGTTCGAGAAGGAGAGGAAGACCGACTCTCCGGTACAAAGGCCAAGTATTCGCGGATGCAAGACAGCTTGTTCTTGATAACTGGATGTAGCGTGCCCAGGACCATCGACGATGGAAGGCAGCAATTGCTCAGGCTCGAACTCTCCTTGGGTCGTAGTAGACTCGGAAACTGTCTCCTTGCTACGACGGACTAAATTTCTTGGACCACTTGATGTTCGGTGTTTTCCTTCTGAAGCAAAGCACGTTTAGCTCTGTGAAAGGTGTTGTTTGTCCATATTCCGCTTAAGGCATTGTTACAAATGAACACGCCAACGAATGCGATGCACACTTTCCACACACCCCATGTGGGAAATCAGTGACCTGTCCGCTACCTGGGCAAATTCTGTCAACACTCTAGGGACGACAAACTAAGTGGCTTGTAGCATCAAAGGGAAATGTTGTCCTCCGGTCAGAGAAGGACTCCTCGTTTCTAAAGAAAGCTAATGGTTCTGTGTGAAATACCGCCGATCTGAAGATTTTAAAAACTCACTTTAACGCGCAACTTCACCCAAACACGTGACGTTTCCGAAGCTCTTCAGCTAAGCAGTCTCCCTCAATGTATTCCTGCGTTTCTAAGCGTAAATGTTGCTTCTGCTGCCCTCCAAGATGCACCATATGACTTTACTACTCTCGTCAGCAGTGACAGCACTTAACGAAGAACACATCCATTCTAGAAGGAAACCCCCGCCCCACTCCGATCCCACAATTTACAATCAATGCCTCCCACACATGGTGTGAATGGGCTTAGTTACATGAAGTCTCTGCATCAACCCCCCAAAGATGTCCCAGTTCCGAGGACGTCTCTCCACACCATCAGCCCTTCATTCGCAAGAAGTCCGCCTTCTCTCCTCGAAGGACACTCAGGCAACATCTCTAACATCTCTTAGCTTTTCTGCGGTTGCACTTTCGCATCGCCCAACCCCGACAGTGGCAGTGGCAGCCAGAGTGAGAGGGGTGCAGCCAGCACCCACACCATCGGCACCAGTGCCGCCATTGCACTCGCAACTGAAGTCGTTCTGCGCGAGCAAATGAGATCGCTGCAAGTTTTTTAGTCTCTTTGTGGCCGCACAAGCCCCCACCTCCGACCCGTGGTGAAGTGCACGTTTATTTTTAGTTTTTCCCTTGCAAGTCAACCAGCCATGCCCCGTCGCCGCCGTCGTCGCTGCCGAAGGAAGAACCCAAAAAACGTTGAAATAGTTCCGCGCATGTATCTCGATTCTCGAACGTCGACAAAAACCGAGAAGAGTGTGTTTACAATTTGCTTTTCCGATTTTCTTTGTTTTTCCCGAACGAACAAACATAAAACGGGAAAAAGAGAACACCAGAGCGGGAGCTCCGCCCGTGCGCCCGTTCAGCAGGGAGCCGAGTTTTCACGGGCCTTTCCCTCTCTGCCCGTGAGCGCAGCGAGGATTATTTATTCGCTGCCCATTCGGAGTGGCGAGTGAATGATGCCCGCAGCAGGAGGATATTTTAAATCGTCCAACCGATGGCAAAAAGAAATTCTCGTGATGTGTGATGTTTCAGAGTGCTGCAGCCGAGCTGCACTCTCCACTGATTTGCGAGTGTGTTGGTTGGCTGTTTTTGGATTACACTCATTTTCCCTCATTTTCTACATTTTCCCTTATTTTCCGTTATTTTCTGTTATTTTCCTCATCATCATCGCAAAGTTGCCCCGCCCGCTGCGACCCCTCACCGCGTCCCATTACACAGTGTGTGCCGCTGCCCGGTCGGGGGTGTAGCGCCGGAGCAGCAGCCAGCAACAAAATAACATTAAACCCAACCCACTCGAAACCGCAACATAATTCCTCTCGGGGATTGGGGGTGAGCCGGCCTGAGCCGCATACACACTCCTCCAACGGCAGAGTGTATCTGCTCGGCATCTCGTCTGTGTGCTGTCTTGCTACTGTTCGACGAGCTGGGCCGAGATTCGTTTGTGTACACGATGTACTTGTGCTTCTGGGTGGCCTGCCCGATTAATGTGCTGTGTGTGTGGTCTAAATATCCTCTGCGCCGGGATGAGTGGGTTGGAGGGGGGAGTTGGGCGCAATCAGGAGAGAATAACTCTTTCGTGTGCTCACATTGGCTCGCTCTCTCTTGGTGCCGTGCAGTGGTGTACGTGTGTTGGAGATGGAGCTTTCTGCAAAATGTTTTTAGCTTTCACTTGAGCACTGATTGGGAGCAGAATCAGGAGATTTGGTGTTTGGTTCTACGGGTGGACGGGTGCTTGAAGAAATTTCTCGTTGGGTTGCGATCGTTGAACGATATCTTAGGTCGCGTCGTCCGTTTGGGTGGTTTACGATGATGGCAGTAAATAGCGTATACCCATACCTTCGACAGTAAAAATGATCGTCTCCAATATGAAGAGGAGATCTCCACTAGATCAAGATCGCGTGAGCAATAACCCCAGGTGTCCCTACAGCCCAGGGACGTTCATGCATCCATAAAGGCAGAATCGAAGAGCTACGAATTGAAGTAGACACAAGATCGGATAAACAAGGCCCTTGGCGTGCTATTCACCTTGCATATAATAGCCATTTCTTAATGTTTAATGGTTTACTATCGATTTTTGGTACATAGAGACTAAAAAATCACTTCGTTAAGTTTCGTTCAGTTTCGTTGAGTGTCGTTAAGTTTTCTCCTAGGTTTATTTACTGCTGCTTACATACTTATGTGTTGTAGGAAGCAATTATGGGCACTATAAAATGCTCCTTTCGAACTTTATTTTTCGTTCGATGTTGACGTATGTACGTTGACATTCTGCAGATAAAATATGCTCCCATTACAGTCGAATTTGAGCTTGAAAACTAGTTCTGTCACTCAGAGCGAGGCAATGGGACACTAATTCCGTTCCTTAGCAGCTCCAACGGCAGAGCAGTGCCCGGACTCGATTGCGCTCACGCCCTATCTATAAATGGCAGGTTGTTGTGTCGTTGTCATCATCTCGAATTGGAATGGCATCTGTGCCCAAGAAATCGTGCGTAAAGCATTCATTCTGCAGCAGCACCATGCACAGCCCCTGCCCCAGCTCCAGCCACAGCCGCAGCTGCAGCAGCAGTCGTGATTCAATCGGATAATGAAATAGTTGGCTCAATTCGCTCTCCCGATTGGGGAGTGTATTTTAGTTTTGACTGACTTCTTACTGTTCGTGTCGCTCCGCATTCCGAAGCACACCTGCCCCTCAACAAGTAGACGGAGCACGATCACTTGCTGTTTGTGTTTTCGGCACCTTTAACGTAAGCGTCCCTTGTTGGGACTCGCAGTCGAAAATTCAAGTGCTCCATGCGATCTACATGATCTGGTCGCCTGTAAAAGAAAAGTAAGGTCCGTAGACGCCTCGAATCGCACAAAATGTGATCAGAGCGCATGCAGAACTATTGTCTCAAGATGACCAAGGGCTTCATCATCGGTTGGCAATATTCTTCATGCATCTGCGCCATAGACCAGAATGGGGATGATGAGTGTGTTGAATGAAGGCGACTTGATCTTTGGAAGGAGGTATCAGTTGATCCCAATTGAACAGCGGTTGTTCTGCCTTCGATCACACTCATGATGTTGCGGTTTCCTTTTACGAGGTCGGCGAAGTCGAAGCTTAGGCCGAACTTATACCTTCGATTGCGACACATTAACTCATTTTGGATTCGCTCAACACGAGGCCCATTTCAGTTGCTTCAGTCTCAATACCAGCAAAACGCCAACCACACATTTTGGAGGCGAATTCAAAAGATCAGACGCTGTCCCGAAAATGACTACGAAGTCATGACTGTTTAACATCGCCAAACAGTCTGAAATAAACCGTGAACACCATCCCCTGCGGAAATTCACTTAACTTCAAACTGATCTGCGTTCGGTCATAAATTGCATCAAAAGCTCCATCAGTCCATCGCCAGCACGAGACACACGCCGCGGCGCCACGTGTTCCTTGAAAATGTAAACAAACTCCAAGCATTCTCCCTCAATCAACTCTTCTCTCCCGAGAGAGCGCACATCGCACGTCCTCCTTTGCAGAATATATCCTGAAAAAGCTCCGCACACGTTACCATCAGAATTTCACAACCCATCGGTCGGCGGAACCATGCGAATCTCTCCAAATGTATCTGTTGCACAATGGGAGCCCTCCTCCGCGCCAACAAAACTGCCGCCCTTGCCCCACCATCTAGCAGCCTTCGTTAACAGACTCTGTTAGCAGATGAAGCACCCCTTTCTCGGCATCGCCATGCGTCCGCTGTCGAACTCATTAGAGCAAGGGTGCGCGATTCTCCGCAGCATATGTAGTGTCACACTACCCCCCACCCTCCTCCCCAGGCACAGCGCACATTTTGAAGTGCTTTTCCAAACTATCCCCTACCCACGGCCCTGTGCTCAGCTGTGGAGGTCTATTTCATTATGTAAATTGCGAACCTCACCCAGCCCACCCCACCGCACTCCATTGACGGCACCACTTCTCATTTATTTATAACCCACATGGAGTTGCCTGTGTGAGAGGTGAGTTGGTGTGTGTGTGTGTGTGTGTGTTTGCGAGTGTGATTTTTCCAATGCATTATCCTGTAGAAAACCAGTTTTTTCACAGGAAAACCTTCTGGCCGGGGAAATGATGATAAAGCATCCCTTTTTGTAACGGTTTTTGGTTGGTTTGCTGTTTGTCCATCCATCTGATACAATTTCACACACACATGCGATGCCCACCCACCCCAGAAAGCAACACTCGCACACATACCGAAGCGATGGATATGTGTGTTAATGATCTGAACACACACGCACGCAGCCGAGCTGAGTGCCCCACGAACTAAAAAGCTCATCTAAGTTGGTGTAGATGAAATTATACCGACCGCACATACGCGGACCACGGCCGGGGGGTGGAGCGGGCCGGAGTGCCATCGAAAGGGTGAATGCCAAATGGGTGGCATGGGGTTGAAATCGTGTAATGAAACCGGTTTTGTTAATATAAATTTTCTCTCTCTCGTTCCCGTCAAGCGTATGCAAATGTTCCACGCCACTCACGTGTATGCTCTGCCGGGCACACACAGGGTGGCCAGCAGTGACCGACTCAACGCATGGAGGCACAGCGGACAAGTGTAAAGTCTCCACAATGTCGTTATCGCCTTCGCCATCGGCTCGAAGCGCTATCTAGCGCGAGCAGCCTCTCCCCCTAGTGAGACCCATTTACCTAGATACCATCGTAATGTCGGGTAGCTTCTGTTAGCTACAGCCGAAGACGCAACCAGCGCGATGGGGATGACGATGATGATGATGATGCTTTATCATGCTCCAGCCCCCTTTTTCCTGTGAGGACTTTGGCCCGCGTTCCGTGTGGAGGAAGCCAGAGAACAGAACAGAAACAATGTGAACACACAACACACAGGAATATACAATTTTCTCGATATTCCCTCGTTAGCGGTATCACATACACGACGCTGTGCCTGGCCTACACTCACTCTTCAAACGGCCATAGCGGACGTGGTAGTACTCAACAACACACGAGACACGTTTAGATCGAGTTCCAGCATTTAATTCACTCACAGTTCTGACCACTAACTCGTCGGGAGTGTTCCGGGTCGTGGCAACGGCGGATCATATTAAATTTAAATTTTCCGAACCAACTTGAGAGCAGCCAAGTCTCTACCCCTTCGGCGAAAAAAAAAAACGAAAAGAATAATAACGACAACCCCGAGAAGGGTTTTGAAGAAAAATTGTCTGTTTTTTTTTTTAGTGAAGTGAAAAGAATAATTAAGTTTAAACTTAAGTTAAAAAATAAATAAATTAAGTGAAAAAAAAAGGAAATAAAATAGTTTCTTGAAGCCAAACGGACGGCCGTTGGTAGTGCTGGAGGTGAATGTGTGAAAAGTGTTAAGTTATTTTGTTGATAACGGTAATTTCTTTATTTATGTTTTTTGCATTAAAAAAAAAAAAATTGTATTTTGCCATAAATTTGGATTCTAGTTGTGTGCCTTTTGGGGGTTGTGGTGATGTTTTTTTTGATGACATTTTGTGGATGTGAGTGCTGAAGAGAAGTGAACTGATGGACAGTGAGGAGGATCTGGGGTGGAAATTATTTTGTGTCAAACTGGACCTCACGTGGGTTTATACATGACATTTTTTTTTTTGGGAACGTAATTCGGGCGATCTGCGAGGACACTTTATTTCTTTGGAATTTTAATCATTTTGGGGAGGTTTTCGTTTTCGTTTTGAAGTGGATTATGTTTGAATTTCGGGAAGGCATGCTTGTCAAGTAATTGATCTCGTTGTCTACCATGCCACTCGAGGTTTGATTGAACTTAAACATGAGCTACGGATGTCCGGACGAGGATGTATAATTCACCGGGTCATGTGCATTTGGAGAGAGTAGGCTGAGTTGTCCACTCCATTAGGTGGCAATGCGGGGAATAGCCGCCGCTCACTCAGGCCGACGAGACGACGGTTCCATTGTGCCTCCGATGGGGCCTGGACCTGTTTACGTAGTCTATGCTTATGGAGAAGGAACGTACACTTCTTTGCACGGCCATTCATTTTGATTTAATGCCATTAAGGATACGCGGTGCATCTCTGATTTGAGATGCAGATTCCTTTGCCCAAAGAAGCTGAAATCATCTCGAAGGATTTGATGTCACACCATCTTTGCGTTTGGTTCTAAAGATTGTCCCAAATGTTGGCAAAAATACTACGCGAAGGTGAAGTTAACAGGGATGCATCGGTATCTGACTGAAGGGTAGTTATGCATTGAGTACTAGGGCGGAACGCGCCCGCTTGTATCTGCATTCCAGTCAAATTCAAACTGAAACGTTTTTATTGTTCTTGTGACGACGTGCGTCTATCTCCTGAACATACGTTCAATTTTGTTGGAACTTCAGTCGTGGTCCGTGTTTTCAAGTGAAAATTGTGTTTTTGTATGAACTGGACATTGATAGCGCCGATGATCAAGAAAAAAAAAATGTAGAGATGACCAGGATTAGTGTCTGACGGTGATGATGTAGGCGACAATGAGAGTGCCTTTGGCATTTTCGGAACTGGTGTTGTTTTGCGGCAGTTGGTTGCGAGCCGGTTAGAGCCAGTGTACACAATTCAGAGCAAATATTGGACTTCTGGGAACGTGGCAACGTGTAAACAAATGCAGTTCCCAGTGCTCTAGCAGCGTGTGTCCAAAAAGCACACAATGCCGCGGATCTATGGGGTGTCGAATCGAAAGAGAGGTCGACTGAAACGTCAGAAAAACCTCTTGAGGAACCAGTCTCAAATTGGAAGGTTATCTCTTGGAGGATGTTGTGCTTGAACAAATTGATCTGTTTCCAATTAATCCCCTATCGCCGTTATAATCGCCCGCCCGGCCGATGGTCATTCAGTTGATTGCTTCGTGTGTTCCAACATGTGATGCCTTAAGGCGATAGAATTCAAGCTCTCAAGTATTTGGTCTAGTTTGTTCTTTTACAGGTTTTTAGATGTCTCTATGTGTCTTGAACTAAAGTCAAGTCAAATGTTGGAGCATACATTTCTTCAGAAATCCTTCGAGCATGCAATGCAACTTCGCGTAGGCACATTTTTGTTGGCCTGTGTGGCAATGGGACGACTGTACAAACTTAGCCACACCGTCGGCAGAGGCGTGATGGTCATGTCAAATGAGAACACAAGCCAAGTCTTTGTTTTCATAGTCTCTTGCGTTCATTTTTAAGCTTACCCTACTCCATCCAGCTTCAGATGACCCTTTCCGACGGAGCGTTAGAGTGTGTCAGAGTAAAACACTGTTGAGGTGCGAGTGGTTATGTTTTTCCTATCAGTAGAGGGTGCAATGGAGCCTGCATGGATAGTGGGACATATCAGTTAAACAAGCAAATTCGGTGGAGTCTCACTTATACGAATACGAGGGAGAACTGAAAATTTTCCGAATAAGTGAATAATTTTTCTAAGTGAATATTAGCAAAGGTTAAATGGAATATCGGCGGGAAACGAGACATTTTGTGAATGGCTGAATAGTACGTGTAAGTTAGCTTCGTATAAGTGAGACTGCACTGTACCCCGAGCCTTCAGTTCGCCTGACAATGGAGAACTTCTTTAGGTTGACTCAAATTTTGTCACCGTCGCTTTCCAACTAGAAATGTCTTCACGCCAGCACTAGCTAAAACTGGGTCACCTAACAATTTGCGTCTTAAGCAAGTGGTTAGCTTTAGAAAATCACTTAATCGTTGTTTCACTCTGTTTAAAAAGCTTCTGTGCAATTCAATTGATTTAACACGATTCCCAGGTCATTGCCAGTATAGACAGACAATTCGTAGGACCTTTTCTAATTGTCTTCACTTATATTGTACTGAATTTCAACTACAAGGCAGTGCAGAGATTTGTTTAAAAAAGCATTCCAAAGAAGTGTGACCTCATACAATTGATGTGTAGAAGAAGCGCACTTCCATCACGGCGACTGGGTACGAGATTAGCCTTTCCCTGCATGTTAGGCAGGAGATGTCTGTGGTGTGTTGAATATGAACATAATTACAGATGGCGGTCCGTGGCGTTGTGCGTTAACTACTACGCTCTTGGACCAACCTGTCTAGGTTCGATTCCCGGTACGACAAGAAATTCTTTTAACGGCCCCACCTCTTTCGAGTCACTGACAATGCTCAAAGAGTATAACTGTCTAGAAAAAAGCTTCTCAAACTTGGCCGTTCGGAGTCGGCATAAAACTATCCCTTCCACTTGTGATAGAAGAATAGCAGAACAATTGCTGAGAAGCCAGGCCCTGGCCTTCTACGGGCTGTAGCGCCACCCATATATATAAGAACTACAAGTCGATCAGGTCCAGCTCGTCCATTTCAGGCAAAAAAGAATTGAAATCATTTAACCGCATCGTTGGTCATTGATCGAAACGTTGTTCTCATGGTAGTCGTTCGCAAAATGTGTCACAATTCACAGACAGTGCAGTTTCGTGGGTGAACTTGAGGTTGCTCATCGGACCAAAGGCGGCAGAAATGAGCTGAAGACAATTTTTCGGTCGAAAACATTCTTCACAAAGCACGAATTTTGAAAAAAAAAATTCAAATAATTCTAAGCGTTGTTCGAATGGAAGTATTTTTATGATTAAATATCACTTTGACACACTTCACGGACAAAGCGCGAGCAGTCGAAAGCAATCAAAAAATTAAGTCAGCCTTGCCTCCTATCATCTTTTTATCTCTTTTGGAAGTCTCTCATCGCTGTTTGCAGTCTTCCTCTCAAAATCCAATGAAAGGTAGACAGTCGTGGTATTTAACATTCGAATTGTGTGTCAAGCAGTGAGGCAGTGATGTCCATAAGAGTCGTTTCTTTTTGTCTATCATCGCATGGAAATATTCGAATCGGTGCTCATTGGTGACTTCTTTTAACCACGGCACCGTAACGGCGAAAGTTCGAATTTCATCTCGACCAGTTGAGTGGTATTTCATCCTTTTGACGGCTTTATTAAGGCCGACAATTCAACTAAAGGCAGCCAAACCGAAAGTCAGAGGGAACCGGGCTGGATTGGAAAACCCTTGATAGGTAGTCCGGAAGACATCTTACCAGCTTGAGAAGGTGAGTCGTTGGGACACAGAAACTTCCCATTGCCGTGCTGACGCTTTTATTTGTCCATCAGTCCTTCAGCGACTTTCATGTTTCCTTGTTTGGCGTGGTTTTAGAGACTCTATCAAAAGGAATGTGGGTACTGGTCTACTTGATGTGGCCATCAGAGCTACATGTTTGATTCCATGTGTATGTCCTCGTTCTCAATCTATGCTGAAGGGTTTTTTTTTTCAATAAGGACGTGACATTTGAGTGTTTTCAGACAAATGCACGTTTTTTTATAATCTAGCATTGGATCAGCAAGTGCTTACATTTTTATCGCTTGGCAATAAGTCGGAGGTGGTGGTGGCAAGCTTAAGAGCGTTTGCTACAACAGCCTCTCCTGAACAACTGGACGGGCTATTGTGAATTAATTCGTGTGAACGTATTTTCTGTTAAATGTTCCTCTGTCTGTGGGGCATCTTATCGATTGGAGACTCAAACAAAACCGCAGGTGATAGTGGTTTACTTGAATGTGGGCCAAATTAGTGGTAGTTCACAGGAAAAAGCAACCTCCCAGGGGCAAATTTTGGTTTAAGTCCTTTGTCTTGGACTCTTAGGACCTTGTAGTCTTACAGTCTCGGGTGGGCCTGGGTCTAGCTTCTACAGTAACCACTCGTGTTGTGCGTGTAATGGTTCTCTCTGACGATCGGCGATGTTTGAGAAGCTCTTTCTAGACAGAGGTACACTCTGAGGATTGTCAGTGACTCGATAGAGGTGGATCCATAAATAATGAAATGGTTTCTTGTCAAGAATTGAAACTAGACAACCAGCACTGGAGACCACGCACAACACCACATTGGCCACGGTCGCTTCTATCCTTGTTCCTTACTAGATCGAATTAACTCAAGAACTCTGTGAAAAGTGATTTAATTTCTTCTCTGAAACCCCTCTTACATCTCCCTTCTTTACCCAACCCAGAATAATCAGCTAAGATCTGAGCTTTGGCCCGGTACACGTGCCTGGTGGACGTGCTGGTGGTCATCCAAATCAAACATTCGAACAATTGCAGATGATCCCACCTGGGATCCAGAAAGCGACAGATGAACTCTCTTTTACCTTAGCAATGTCTGCTCTCATGAACGACTGTAAACATTTCTGGTCCTTCGAGCCGGAAATTGATTAAAAAAAAAGACAAATAGTCCTTTGGCATTAATTAAGCTCAAAGCAGGCTTACGATGGATGGTCATCTTGTCCGGCGGCCTCCTTCTAAGCCAAAGACAGTATTTTAAATAGCCGCTATATCTCTCTCCAAACCCATCAGGGAAATGCGGTTGACTCCCCGCCATAACCACAACAAACATCCGCTAGAAAAAAAAAATGTTCACAGTCATAAACAAAGTTGTTGCCAAAGTGTAATAAAATTGTGAAACCATTAAGCCCGTAATAAGCATGAGGTTGGCATTTCAAATGTGCTCCGGTTAAGGATGACAACACAGGCAGAACGAAATCAAAAAAAAAAAAAAAAAATGCAGCCAACTGCCCCAAACTCCATTTCATGGGAGAACACAACCTAATTGGCCGTACTTTCCGCTCTTCACGCGACTAGTCCAGAGCTTCGGTCTACCACTGCACCGCAAATCGATGATTTCGGTTGACCGAAAAATACTACAAGTGTTGGCTAAGGGTTGATGCAACAAAACAAAAAAAGAATCAGACTCCCCCACCCGCCCAGCATTTGAAAACACATAAACATGCAAAAAAAAAAAATACAAAAAATGCCCCACATTCCGTGTGACAGTTGAAGTTTTTCCGTGTCTATATTTTTTTTGCGGAAATGTGAAAAAATGCATAAAACTCTCGGCCAGCCACGCCGCCCTGTTCTTGGGGAAATTTATGATCAATCAGTTGAAAAATGCATAACCCCTGAGATCCGGTGTGGGTGGAGGACACTCAAAACAGCCTCGTTCCGGTGGCATTGGTGGCGGCCGCGGTCAACCCAAGTGCCTCAAAACAAAAACAAACACCACTCTATCCACATGTGGGTGGGGGTGTGTGTGTGTGCGTTTCATCCTCGAATATCCTTATTTTTCGTTTTATTTGTTGGTGTTGTCCCGTCGAGCATTGAAGCACACTCTCAGACCCCAGTGTCGGCCGCCTCAAATGATGTGAATCAAAAAACACACAAAAGTGGCTTTCGATTGCGGCAGATTTGCGTTTTCCACTCGTGCCATTTTTTTCCCCCTCAGAGTGTGTGTGTGTATGTGTGCGCGCTTCCGTTCCACATCCCTGTTGCATTTTTGGGGCGAATACAAAACAAGGCAGAGCGCAAAAAAAAAAAAAAAACTGCATCAGTCTCCGCGGATCGCAGGACACACCGCGACCAGAGGCGGAGGCGCACACACACGGCAGTGGCCACACTCGAAAACCATAAAAATCAACCCAAAAAGGCTATCCGGCCCGGCGCCGAGAAGCCGGGAAGCCGGGTGACAAATGAAATGACTATCATCAGTTTCTAGTCTTTTTTCTGCTCATTTTTCGGCAGATTCCTTCTCGGGCTCGTCGGCCCCGGTCGCGTGGATGTGGTTAACTTGCATGCGATTCAGTTCTGTTTCTTTTTTTCCTGTTTCCCCTTGTCACCGCTCTGTGTGCATCGATTAAGGTCGTTGGGGGACGCGCTCGCTGATTGTCCTCAGTCATTTCGGAAAGCTCGCGACTGTCACTTTGTTCATCGGTTAAGGATATCAACGCGAAATCAGTTTGAAAACAGCAATCAGAATGTCAACCACTTCGATACAATCCTGTCCTTCTGCTGCTGCTCCGATCGTTGGTGTTGAGTTCAGTTCGGGGAGTCCAAAAAAAAAAAAAAAAAAAACAGAAAAAAGAACAATCCAACACCGGTGTCGGTGCCGGTGGGTAGGGCACACACATGTGAACACATCCTGAGCGTGTAAGCGCGGGTAGCGAAACAAAAAAAGACCAGAACCTGCCACCGCTTAACCACTACTACAAATAAAGTTAACTTGTTTCAATATTCATGGTCGGTGCTTTTGTTTTTCCGACATCCCCTCGATGGTTCGTGGGCTTTTTTTTCCCCATTTTTGTTGGTACGTTTTTTCTGTTGCAATGCGGCGGATATGGCAATTGTACAGATTCTCCTTTTTGTTTGCTTTCAGCGCATTTTTTGACGGCTTTCTGTTTTTTTTTTTTTTTGTTTTGCTGGATGGAACAGTGTTGCCAGAAGCACCATGAATTTATGGCGAACTTCTTCGCAGTTTCGATGGAAAAATCTGTCAAAAGCATCGCCTGTGAGGTCTCTGGACTGTCAGGCTTGCCATGGACTTGAACGACGCGAAATAAAAAACATTCTGGTGAACAAAGAACGGCGGCACCTGACAAAGTCTGTGCATTTTTGTTTCAACCATCAAATTCAGCTTAGGACTCTTACACAACGCCCTTGCCAAAGATGATGAATCTCCCCCTCTCCCAATAACGAAGAGCCAGAAGCTAAAGCCAAGTGGTCCTAGCTTTTCTAATTCAAAGTTTTGATACCTGTGGCGGCTCACTTAGACCAGCGAGTAGAAAAGAAGTGGGTGGGAGACGTTCATATTTCTACTCAATTGGTTGCTACTTAAACGCCAACTAAAACTCAATAAGATCCCTATTTCTGTCGACATCCCACCGTTAGATAAATCTGATTTCTTAGGCCCATGATGCAAGAAAGACAGGGGCACTCACATAAAACCAAAAGAATGGATTTTTTTTTTTCAAAATGTTGCCCACTCCTGCACGTTGCGGCATTTTCCTACATAATAACGTCTGTGATGTCAGCTATAGACATGTCTGTCAAGTGTCAAAAACGGACTCTAAACGATGGCGGTAATGAACTGGTTTTCCTTACACCATGCGTTAAACTAACAAGATCCATACATGATCTCAGTACAATCTTAATTGAAATCGCTTGGATCTACAATGATGTGGTTGGTTTTTCTAGAAATTGCATCCTTTTCCTTGCAAGAGGTGGGCACTCGCAAAATATTCTATTTCGTCCCCATCGCTGCAGCGTCTATTGCAAGACGTGATGAAGGCTGTGCGTCACTGTGATGAATGCCACTGTCATGTGTGTACTCTTGCAACTAAAAGTGATTACTGGTGGTGGTATCTTCTTCTTCAACCCCGAAATCCTCCGATTCAGTCAAGGCTTCGTCCTCAAATTTCTTCTTTGTAGAGCTTAGTTACCTTAGATCAGAGCCGTTTGTCGCAAGATTAGCCGATGTCGCCTAAAATGCTGCGAAATGCCTAGGTTTCCTCAATCGATACAACCCCATTTCACCCCATCTGATGGCTTCAATTTATAAGGCTAATATATAAGGCTTATATCCGCGCTACACTTGAGTACAAGGCTCATATTTGGGCTGGTGTGTCTAAGACCACTCTGCACCTACTAGACGGTACCCAAAAGCCAGCGATTAAACTTATAGAAGACAACAAGATCACACAGTCATTAGACTCGCTCGAACACTGACGTAATACATCTTCTTAGTCTCTTAGTCTCTTAGTTTAATCGCTATTTGAACAAACGATGCTCAAGTGAGCTAGCCAATTGCATCCATCCTCTCCATGAATTCACCCGCACTACTCGTCTAGCCAGGAATGTCCATCAGTTTACCCTTAATCTTGCTTTCGGACTCATAGTTAAAGTTAGAGACTCGCTCTTACCAGCCCAATATTTCCCACAGACCACAATCCGCAGATATTTAAGACCAATGTGCACTGTTGTGCAAATGGGTACCGATTACCAGCACAAACTAACCGTATTTAGCTGACTCTCCGCTTGCATAACATGGGAAGTTTAACTTAGTTTGAAAATCCGACGCTACGGCTCTGATAGCCGTCAACTGTTGCAAAGAGATTCGTACAGCACTCGTCGTCGGGCTCACAGATTTGAATTTCAAATACTAGCAAATATCCCGTAGAGCTCCACTTATCCTGTACAAATTCTAAAGGCTTCTCAAGAATCAAATTATTCGCACCTTATTTAGAAATACCAATCGATTGCTTGCGGCGCCACCTTTTGAAGCCCGAGTTGCATCATCTGCCTCCGTGGGCATCGGTCTTTCAAGTCGCCTGCGTATAGCGCATTTGAGGTATATAATGTTCAACCAATTTGATGGACATAAAGTGTTTTCTGTGAAACATGCGCCTTCTTCTAGTGAATCGCAAAATGAAAATATGGCTACCAGCGTTGTTTTGTGATAGTCATTCATGACATGACACTCCCGGCAACATGTTCAATTCATCAGATTCGAAGGAAAGCCGCAGTGGTGTCCATGTGTCCACGCGTATACTACTTACTTATCAGGCCGGCGACCCATGGAGGGTCCGAGTCTGAGCAACTGCTGCCTTTCATCGTTGACGGTCCTGGGCACGCTGCTTCCAGTCATCAAGACCAAGCTGTCTTTCATCTCGCGACTACTTGGTCTTTATACCGGAGATTCGGTCTTCCTCTCCTTCTCGAACCAGTAGGCTCGGATTCTAAGACCCGTCTTTGCTGGAGCATTGTTGTCCATGAGATCGATGTGGCCGAGCCAGTGCAGTCGACGGATAACATCCACATCCTGGTACAGTTCGCAGAGTTCGCGGCTAGGTCGTCTCCTCCATTCGCCTTCCTCGCAGACGGGACCATATATCCGACGTAGAATGTTTCTTTCGAAGGTAACAAGAATCAGCTCTGCAGTTTTGCTTGGCGTCCAGCTATCGGCTCCATAGAGCAGAACTGGCAAAATAAGAGTTTTGTTGAGCATGATTTTGGCCCTTCCAGTCAGGAGTCTTGAGCCCAGTTATTTTGAAAAAAACGAAGTAGCACCGGTGGCCAAGGGCGATTCTACGACGGATCTCCACTGTGCCGTCGTTGGTGGAGTTGACGTTTGCCCATGCCAACGCGTTTCCATGCGTATGCTGATTTGAAAAAAAGCTTAACGCATAGAATCACAAATTGCATAGTCATCCCTTCCATTTTTCAAAAGCGTTTTTATTAAGCATGCACTGATGAAGTAAATTGGTAACCTTTTTTCGACAAGACACCGTACTTTCTTATAACGCCTCCCACCCGTGGATAGTCTGCTTTAGAGGCCATCTACTATTGACGGACTGGCACGACCCGTGGACGTTCTTCTATAGGTGCCATCTGCTATTGACAGACTGGGCACGTTGCTTTCAAGGTGTTTTGCATCCGCGATCACTTGGTGATTCAATCGTTTAGCTCTTCTCGAAACAGCCCGATTTGTGGTCGACGGGTGGCCCGACGGATGCCGTCCGGGTTGCATACACATCTATGATCACTTGTCAGCTCTAAATTATACATCGGTTTCGGAGGACGGATTTTGGTAAAGGTGAGTTTTTCGCGGTGTATGCTAAACTCACAATTAAGCTCGCTCGACTCTACTCTTTACCGTGTTAAGTACACGTACTCGGGTAAAGCGAACCGAACGCCCAGTACACCGCGTGAACACGCAAGAGTAATTGCATCGATTTGATGAGCTTTTGCCACTCTATCCTCGTCCGTGTGCTCACAGCAATTAGTCTTGAAGAAATCTGACCAGATATGGAACCAATTCAATTCACGTGTCCGAGGCAATCACATCGAGCGCCTGAACTGTCTTGACAAATGCTGGCGATAGACTGCATCGGAGAAGGCTAACATTTCAATCGTTTGACGATACTTGAGAATTGAAGTGTATGCATGAGGATCAGCGGCATTCCCATTCATCGCCCTGTGTCATATTACATGGTGGGTCAGAAGTTGTGTGGACTGGTCTCTACTTTAGTTGACCAACTGCTTATATTCCAGAGGATCTTCTTCTTCCTAGGGCGAGGTGGAGCTAGGCCTCATTCAACCAGACCCTAAAGCCTGCACGATCTCTCGCCAGCTATATCCTGTTTCACACAGCTGACTGAGGTTCCCCTCGACTTGTGCGTGGACGTCATATGTTGCGTTGTCCCACAGACTCAGAGTCGTCCCTAGCCACCTTAGGCGTTAAATCCGTAGACGCCTGGCTAGACTCATGTCGTTGTACACCTCGTACAGTTCGTGGTTGAACCTTCTTCTCCAAGTGCCATCGGGACCAAGGATCGCGAATGATGATCAGCCTTTCATATTATCGTCCACACCGAGTCTTCTCATTCAAAACCACTGCTCCCCGCATTTCCGTCTGGCCTGGCAACACCCTCGAATGACTGCACGCAGACTGTGCTGTGCCTCGGACAAGACAACCAACACACCAAAGTGAATGCAAAACTTTCTCTTGCAAAAAAGAGACACAGAAATTAACGCTCCTTGTTCGCTCCACCAATCCACAGATGGATGCCATTCAGCCTCCTCGTCCATCTTTTTTCTTTTTTTTTGCCCTCTCACGTCCTGGTTTTGCATCCTTCCGCAAACGTTTGGTTAGCACTGACCTACGATTGCCACACGAGAACTTTTGTCAATTCGTTTTCACACTTTCCCCGTGTGTCGGCCGATCCATGCCGTGCTCTCCCTTCCCCCACACCAACCATCGACGTCCGAAAAAAAAAACGAGATGAATATCCCACGGCGAATAATATGATTTTTAATGGGGAATCACTATAATTTGGTATGTAAGCCACATCGGACGCGGGAGCCGTGTGTCCTTGCCACCATCCACTACCACTAGTGCAGCACAGCCCGTCGGTCAGGTAATAAACTCGAGCAGTGCTCGGACGCGTGTACGCTCTGCGCTTTAAGTGGATTTAATTGACGGTGTAAGTGCGGCGTCGAGTTTATTATCATAATGAATATTGGGGATTAAAGGAATTTGTGGATTTTATTATTGAATTACTGTTGCAACATCCTTGCGTCCTTGTCGCTGGCTGTGTGACGCCCGACAAGTGCGTTGGTTGGGCGAAAAAGAGAAAACAAAAAAAAAATGCTGAAAAAAGGAACGTATCCTGCCAATGAATTATTAAGTCATTATCAGTTGCGGAATTGTCCGACTACCAGTTTTTGTGTCGACGCATAAATCGCGTTCGGTCGAGCGACAAGGGGCTAGACACGGCACGCACCCGTTCACGACCGAACGGCGCACGGGCTAAATGAGCATGCACTCATCTGGTATATGTGATTAAATATAATTTATAACATAAATTTATTAAACAATACGAAGCGCCCGAGAGGAAGCGGCTGTAATGAGCAGCGAAAAAAAAAAAAAAAAAAACGAACGAAAAAAAAAAGAATGTCGCAAATTATCGAAAGATTGATTGGAGTGGCGGCCGGCGATGGATTTCACTTGAATCGAACGCGCACACACCGACGCTCGCTGTCATAGATGCGTGCTGGCGGTGAGTTTGTGTGCGTCCGCCGGTGGATGCATCTGAGTTGTAATTAAATATTCATTTAATTTGATTGCATGTCATATTTGGAATGACAAGGATACGTCATTTCGAAGGGCTTACGCCGTAATTGGATGCTGATGAGCGGGATGATGAGGCGCAGTAGCCTGTCACTCAGCTATTTTATTTTCCATTCGGTAAGTGACATGCGATTGCAATCGCTGTTGACTCAATTAAAATCTCTCCTCTCCTTTGTACGAGATAGAGAGGGAGAGAGAGAGAGAGAGTCCTGTGGGTTTTGAGAATGAATGAATTTGCCGTTCAAAAACTTCACTAATTTCCTTTCAGGAACGCCAGCGTTGCATACTCGTCAATTCCGGTCATTTCAGCCGCATTTAATGCAGCACTTGGGCCGCCGGAAATCAGTTCAATAGGACAACGCTTGGAATGCTCTGACATATACTCTTTTGCTCAGAATGCTCCTGTCCCCGATCGTGTTTAGTTCATCAGGCACACGAACGCGTCCATTCATTGAGCCAAGAAGACGTTAAGCTTTGAGTAGATATCCATCGCCACGGCACCGCACCCTCTCATTTCGTTGCTCTATACAGATTTAGTTCCAAGGGGCGACGCATATTTCAAATGAATCCGACTTATGTCATGACATCGTCCGAAAAACTCCCTTTAGTCACGCACTCAAGTTTTCGCTCGGGCGCCATTTACAATACAACGTCAACTCGTGGATAACTACTTATAGTCCCAGTCTCATTACGGAGGCTGGTTGTCGGAGGCTCATTTTAGAGTCTAGAAAGCGTTCACTGAAGTCGGATCGAACATGGGTACGATTTGCTTGGACGATCACATTTAATGGAGGTTCTTCGTTCTGTCTTCGCTTTCGCATCAGTTTGACAAGGCAAGAGAGAAAGCCAACCTAACCTTATTTATCAGACTGGCCACAGGACTGTCATCTGCGTTATCATTGGGCACTGCACCATTGGAGCTACAGTTTGGGTCTGCCCGAAAATGACTTCTGGCCTTTTGTTCACCTGCAGCGCTCCCTACTCCCAACGTTAGTCAGGGCAACGTTAGAATCAGTCATCTTCATCGCTTTGTTAAAAGGATCAACTTTGTTGGCGGAGAGTGGACTAAATGCAGGCATGATTTCTGCATTTTGCCAGCCAGTTACCTTACCTAACCTAGGTTCCATGTAGTCTGGATTCATTGCTAGTAGCTTCGGTTTTCGCTGACAAAATGTAAAGCTAGTTATTTTGAAAATCACGGGCTGCACAATGACATGAGCTTAGCCAAGCATGTGCGGGTCCAGCACCTAAGGTGGCTAGAGTTCATGAACAACTTTGGGATCAGTGTGAAGGCCGGGCAACTTCAAGTCTGTGCGTATTCATGCGGCATGAAGCTGGTTGTTGGGTAAGAAGGACCATGTTCGCCGCACAATGAAGGAAGAGGAAGATGTCTTGAACGACCACGCTGCATGCATTCAATCTGTTGCTTTGGGTAACGTCAGTTCAGTCATGCATCAGAGTTCCGACGGCATGATGGGTCCATTGTCAGCAGACATCCTATCCGTCTATGAGCGGCAGCTTGTCCAATTCTTGCCTAGCGTTCAGCAAACAAATTTGTGTAGATCTCTTAGCGTCAAGGAAAGTGGCATCTCATCGCTGCCCCGTCACTTTTGTCCGGCCAATCCTTGACCCTACCGTGAAGAGCAGCTACCGTGAAGAGCAGCACGTTATTAAATGGGCCAAGTTTAATGCGAATTCTGAAAGTCACGGTGACTTGACACATTTCAGCTGACAAACGACCACAAGATCCTGGGCAGGCCATTAACGCGTTCTTTATGCTTTAATCAAATTTTGTCATAAATAAATTAATTCTTGCATGCGATGTGTGTCTCGTCGCACTTTCATGTTGAAACCACAGTTCTGCCGTTTTTATGATTATGTAGCTGTGGCCATTGACTGTAGCGTCCGATCAAGGCAGCGACTCAGTCAGCACATAAGGCATACCAAGCACAGAGGTTCATAGAAGGTCAGGCCAGAATCGCGCACTCGTGATGGACCAGTGGGGTTGAGGCTGTTGAATGGACAACTTCTCCATCGTCATACCACGCATTTTGTGAATGCCCTACGCCCACTAGTTATTTAAAGAAAGGTATCACGTCACGTCAAAATCTGCTGCCCGGTCACATGTGTGTCCTCGACTTATTTGAATGCGCTCTCGTGCGCCATGCATGCAACGCAATGACTCAGTGAACTCAGAAGACTCTCCAAGCATTGAGTTGCCGTAAATTTAACGAGTTCCCGAGGGCACTGCTGTTCGTTGATGCCTGCATGGAGACACAGAGGAGCCCGATCACTGGATAGAAAGTAGAAACATTAGCGAGGTTGAAGAATAAGCAAGAGCCTCTCCCTTTCGGCACGATATTTGAATCTACTTCACGTCTCATTGTCAAGTGGGTGCAATTCCTGCAAATGCCACAATTTAATGATGTCATCTGTGGCTGCGATTGTTTATTTCCAATTCGCTATCGCGGGTTTTAGAAGAGGTCCATAATTTTTTTTTTAAACCCGAGTCATTTCAGTTGTCTCGAAAAGTTTATTATTCGTTTTTAAGTACGCTCAAAATATGAAACGTCGTTCATATGTAAATTCATTGGACTATACCAACCGCAAACCGTCGCCGCGTCATTAGATTAGCCCAGAGCCAATATTGAACAAGGGATAGCGGCTGTTTCCGTCTAAATGTGTAGCCAAGTCGTCGAACGAATCAACCGCTGCTGATGTTCCACCACGGCTTGTTGGCATAGACCAATCGTGTAACGTCTAGAAGTGTTAAATCACACGATTCCACAGCACATTTTGCAAGATAACACGTTCATCGAATTGAGTTTTCAATAAGTCGATTGTTACACCCGCCGTGAGGCTTGTACTCTCAACACTAATGTCTAGTTCATGCGATTGACCGAAGAAATAACGTTGCAACATGTCTCTGTAGCGAACTGAACGACAAAAAGTGGTCCAATGACACCACCGCACAGTGGTCGATTTAGGGTCACTAGCTGGACTTAAAACGGATTTAACTTTTCTTTTGTTGGAAATATGTTTTGAAATCAATTCAAAATCATTTTCATAACTTCAGGGGGTGGTACCTTGTGATGTCGGGTTGGTAGATGTCTTAAATCGCTTATTTTTGGATCTGAAGATATCCACATGTTGTGAATCACATCAGTATTTGTTGCAATTCGGGACATCTTTCTTGAAAATTCGCTTCGAAAGATTTTGTAATCCTTTTGACGAGCTTCTAAGACATCTGCCGAAAGATGTCCGATGCGGATTGGAAAACTTTCAATCACGTCAGCTCCGTGCAACAGAATTTTGTGGACACTTACTGGCATTCTGCACCAATTATATTTGGGAACAAATCATTTGGTGTCCGAACAATAAGTTCGGAATTTCATATCCTGATGTTAATGTCCTCAACACAATTGAAAACCGTTCTACCAGTCTTGGGTCCAAGCCTACTATTTCAGCGGTTTTTGTTGGATCCTTAAAAACTGTTCGGGCCGTGTTGCCGTCATTCATATTTCCTCCATCTTGTTTTGGAAAATCTACTAAGATCTAAGTTCATTTTGCAAACTCTCTTTTCTATTTTTGACTGCCAGTTTCTCTTCAGCTCCTCTAGCCGGCCGGATTTAATTTTCAATTCTGTAGGATATATGTAGCAGTGCTTCCATAAAACTTATATGAGCATGCAGAGTTTTTCGTTTTTTGGCTCTGCTTCCACACTCCTGGAATTCTTTTTCAGGTATTCCTTGTCTAGAAGTTGTTGGCATATGTACTTCAGGCAATGGCATTTGGAATTCATAGCGAAGCCACCACTCTTCGGCTTTTAAAAATCGTTCTAGTGATATTTTCTTCCCTTTGTACTTTTTGTAAAGGCGTGATACAAACATTTTGCTATACTTTGCCTTCATGATCAGCTTCATCAAGAACAGATATTAAATCTTTCGACATCAAGTACTGTAAAACAGCAGTTGCACAAACCGTTACTGATGCCTTGAAAAGATCTTCACTCCGAATAAATAAAAAATTTTCTTCCCGTACAGGAAATTGTCGCCCTGAAATGGACGTATTGGTAACTGTAAGAGAAGAAAAAAGTATGTTGCGCTGAGTGTCGCCCCTTAAGTTTTACATTATTTAAAGGTAATAATACAACCTTTAAATTAGCAAGGATTTGAGGTTGTACTCAGCTTTACTTTTTTTTTATGGACCAACAGATAAAAAAAAATTAGCTTGTCTTTTATAAAAAAAAAGTACCAGCGCATTTAGTTAGCGACTAAATTGTCCCTACTAAATTAATAAAAATACACTCAATTTAAAAGTACTTACCAATAGCATATTCTTGCATATTTGCTTCAAATATATACCTCACTTTTATTTTACTCCACCACTTTAAGAAAAACTCCTTTTCCGCGAAAGGCAAACTCGAGAGTAAGAAAAGATCTATACAGGAAACAGGAAACAGGAAACAGGAAAGCTTCCCATTGCTAAAGTAAGAGAAGAAAAAATTGTTTGTTTTTTGTTTCGTGTTATTTGGGTATTTGACTTCTAACCTAGCGGTTCTTACTTATGTCCACTACTAAATCCACCACTGTGCACCGGCGTGAAATCCACACCACACATCTATGATTTATGGATGAAGGGGTGCTTCTTGAAGCACATGAGGGTTGTCGTCTGAGCCATAAAGCCGTTTATCAAAACGTGCGCTTCATCACTGAAGATGATTTTGCGATGAAATTGGTCGTATTCTGCCGAACATTTCTAGATTTCTCTCAATTGGAGAACATACGTCGCTTCATATGATCGAGTGACTTAAGCTCTTGAGATGACTTCATCTTGTAAAGGAGCACGCCACGAAGCTTCCGCAGAATTCGTAGTGCCGCCTAATTCTTGAGATAGGCGTGGAATCGACTGTTTTTCGTTCGTTTGCGACGGACGCTTAAACAGCAACAATATTCTCATTCCATCGACCAACCCACTGTCAGACTTTAAGACGCCAATTTTTGGTAGTAATTCTCGTCCCATTAGATCATAGCCGAGTGAACATGGCACATGGCGCACATTTAGACTCAAATTTGTTCACTCGGCTATGAATGGCTTGTCTGACAAGAATTCCGACCACAAATTGGCGTCTTAAGGTTGCCTTCACCGCCTCGGCATTTTTCGGTAGCAAATTGTAATTATTTGTAAACGTTTTTCGTTCGTGAGCTTCATCACTGAATGCTTGGACATTCACAGTTTGGTCGCGGATCAAGGATTCGTTCGCAGTGAAAGTTGAAAGTGGTGACGTCCCAATTGGGAAACCGTTGCCGTTTAAATGAGACTGTTGATCAGACCCGACGGCAAATTATTTCGTCAACTTATTCTGTAGTTGTTTGAAGATCTGCAGCAAATCGATGTTTCCTAGGGGGCCTGGTTAATATACGCGGTCATCAGACGCGGATAGCTCTCAGACCATCGAATAGGGCTCCGGGCCTTCGGGGACGCTGTGTTGGTTCTACCGTTGCCTTCCAACATAAGCCATACAAAAGCATGGTCGAAAATACTACGCCGCTATAGCTATAGTTCTTGAGAGCAGAGTAAGAACGCACGTAGATGAGGGGGTGCCTTGTGAATGTTGGCAGGGAATTGAACCGTTGCGGGGTGCCCGCGCCTCTTAGTTTGTCTTACTTCAAATAAAGTTAGACAATAATGCCATTAGCACTGATGTCAGACCGAAAAAATGCAAGAATCACAACATTTTGTGTCCGCCACCGGGCGCCATTTGTGATAAAACCCCATAAATCAAGGAAAGTGGCACAAATTTTGACTGACACTCGGTGAGCTTAAATCGAAGAAAAAATCAACATAAATTCCACCACAGACTGTGCGTTTTGCAGTCCGTTCCACTCTCAATCCGTCTTCCAACTGTTCGAAGTAACCACTTAAAAATCGGCTGCCCACTTCGGAGTCCCTTTCACTGTCTGACCAGACCCAACAAAGGACAACAAACCATCCTCGTCGGTTCCCAAATATACCTGTGCCTCGATCCACCGAACCATTCCGTCGACTTGGAGAATTCCTTGCAAATCCATCCAACTACCGCCACCAGTGGAGGCTCGACGAGGGACTCGAAGCCGGCATTGCAAGGCAGGACGCAGTCGGTTAACCCAATTCCACATGCACGATGTGGTGTGAAATTTCCAAACTATTTCCCGTGGCATAATCAAGAAATCCCAAAAATACACACACTTTGCGTGTGCATAGTCCTTGCGATGAGATTATCCGTCGGCTGTGCATTTGCTAGAATGGTCTCCCCCCGTCGCTTGGCCTCCGCCCGCTTGGCCGTCGTCGTCTGCATGTGTGCAGAGCAACTACACCAGCAGCGGCAGCGGCAGCATTCCGTTGCGATTTCGCTCTCAAAAAGTACAACAAAATCATCATCATCAGCAGCAGCAGCATCCTCGTCGTCATCGTCTTCAACGCTGTGCGTAGATGCGATGCGTGTGTGGATGCTCACGCACTTCACGCTCTCCGCACACACATGCGGTTGTGTATGGGTGGGAATGATTTAAACAATTTTCGGTCTACCCCAAAAGTGTATGCCACATAATGCAGGTCCTGCTGCTAACAGTCCTACCCCACACGCAACAGCCCCATTCCACAGGCCACACCATACGGGTGCACACAGACATATAGGCAGACGGCGCACGCACACCCACACCGAGCCGAGTGCTGGTATCCACGGCGAAAGGGTTGAACCTCTTCTTCTTATTGGCGCGGGCGGGGGTCTTGTATTTTCAGTGGCGACACTGTGTGGCGGTGTGTGTGTGTGTGTGTGTGGGGCGTATGTGTGTGCTGCAGCTCATACACGCACACAGCCACACAGTCGGTGGAGTGTATTTTTAGCCATTCCTAGATGACTTGTCTCTGTATGGGGCTGCCCACGAGAGAGAGAGAGTGTATGTGTGCGAAATGTATCCAATGTGGCATGGATTTGTGTAAACGAGAGCAACACAATCGTCGAACGAGTGCTTTTCTGGTCGACCCCGCTCCCCCCTCATCGACACCATCACCAGCAGCAGGAGCAGGAGCAGGAGCAGCACCACACTAGAGGCGGCAGCAGCGGCAACATCAACACCAGCAACATCAACTGAATACACAATGTGTGCTGTGGCGGTGGTCGGAAGATTTTCGGGTTTAAGGCAGTTATAAACAGGATACAATTCAAAATCCGAATGCCTTGGGTACGGTTGGCGCGCTCTGCCTCTGAATATTCACGTTTTGTGTGTCGTGTGGTCGTCGTTGTGTCGTGTGCCGTCCTCCTTGTGTCTTATCTTGTGTCAGTTGCCCAACGTTGGGGCCCATTACACTCATAATCGGGGCACATCAAGCGGCGTCGATGAAATTAGCGCACACACATGCTGAGGCCTTTATTCGTCGAACAATTTGTGCTCTCTAGTGCGTGTGCTTTTCTTTCTTTTTGGCTCGTCTTTGCATGCGTTTTGCGTGAACAATAAATCGGTGGATACAAGTGAATAAAGAAAGCGTAATCGTTCCAGATACCCGTCCCACTCGCTGCGTGTGCTTGGTGCTTTAGTTTGGTGCGATCCTTCGGTTATTTGACAGCTAAAACTGTGCGAGTACCTAGTGCTGGCCGGATTAATTAACCGTAACCGTGTAAGTTATCGATACGCGGATATTGCGTGCGGAAAAGTTGTTCATTTCTTCTTTTTTTTTTTGCTTGGTTTTCATTTTGCCTCAATTTCGTGAGAATTGAACTGAATTAAGTGAACGAACTGACAGTGATTAGATTTTGGTGCTAAATGAAGTGATAACATGACAACAGCGATTACCGCCTGTCTGTGGATGTACTTCTGAGGGGAACAGCGAGCATTTTTTTTCGAGTGACTGAGGCACAGCTTGTGACCGGTGAAGTGCAGTGGAATAAGGACTTTTTTTTTAAATTTGATTGAGTGGGGGATTCTGATTGCCACATCCAGCCTCTGGTCACAGATTGTGGGAGTGCGAAATTTGGCATGAATCGACGGTAAGGTACCGCAAACAAACAAGAGAAGCGATATTCGGTCGAAAGTGTGGGACGAAGAGATTTGTGTGTCTGTTGTGAGAGATGAGGTTTCAAGGTCTCAGAGTTCGAAAATCTGTTCTAAAATCCTCTTGTCAAGGTAATGGGGTCCGGCTCTCGTCTGTGCTTTCAAAAGGCATGTCATAAGCCAATATGGTGAACCTAAAACACGATTGAACTCCGGCCGGAAATCAGTGTTACCATGTGCGGATCGTTGTATCATTGCTCATTGTTCACCAGTCACTACCTTTTGTTGGACTATCCTGGGTCTGTTTGGTAAAGAGACGTCATATTTTCGCACCCCAAAACGAGAGGCTGATCTATGTTTGATCAGTTTTCGCCACAAAACGATGGTCGTCGGCGACAAGCAACATGATGACTAAACCAAATGACTGCACTCGATTGGCTTCTAAAGGGTGGTTAAATTTTAAGGGCCGATGTTGATTTTGAATAAAACACAAATCAATTAGGAAATTATTGTCATTTTTTTTTTATTATGATAATATTGGTATGGTTCAATTATGTGTGGAACAAAATATCGGCCAAATGGCCGCCGCGTCCTCGGCGGCACACCTCCATCCGATGGTCCAAATTTTCGATGACGCTGAAGCATAATTGAGGTTCTATGCCGTTAATGTGCCGAGTTATCTCAGCCTTTAGCTTTTGAATTGTTGTTGGCTTATCGACGTACATCTCTCCAAATCCAACGGTGTCAAAAATCACATGATCTTGGCGGCCAATTGACATCGCCACCACGTGAGATAACACGGCCATTGAATTTGTCGCGCAAAAGAGCCATTGTTTCGTTAGCTGTGTGGCAAGTGGCACCGTCCTGTTGAAACCACATATCGTCCACATTCATATCTTCGAATTCGGGCCATAAAAAAAGTTCGTTATCATTTTACGATAGCGAACACTATTCACAGTAACTGCCTGACCGGCCTCATTTTGGAAAAAATACGGCCCGTTGATGCCGCCAGCCCATAAACCGCACCAAACAGTCACTCTTTGTGGGTGCGTTGGCAATCATTTCGACAATCACTCTTGGATTATCATTCGCCCAAATGCGGCAATTCTGCTTATTGACGAATGCACTGAGCTGAAAATGTGCCTCATCACTGAAGATGAAGTGCACGATATGCATTTTGATTTGAACGCCCATTTTCATAATAAGCCGGAATAACTTTAACGCGTTGCTCGATTGTGTATCTTTCCATGGTTCAAATTGAGTTAGTCTGAAGTTGAGAAATGTCAAATGAAATGCAGAAAAAAAACTTGACGTTTAGGTGTGGTCCACATTCAACATCGGCCCTTAAAATTAAAAAAAAAAACCATCCTTTATATTCCACAGTGTGACACCCGATCTAGGTCGGAAAGGTTCAATACGACTTGGCTGCGTTCCTTTATATTCCACATTCCGCATTTGCCGACTAAGTCGTTTTATTAAAAAAACGAAATGTAAACTCATCCGTTAGGAATTCATATATTTTAAGTCTATCTTAGGATTTTCCCACTTCCTTGCGGAGACGACAGGATCTGTGGGTGTCTCAAACAATTCGCAAAGAACACAACAACGAAATCACACGATTTTGTACATCATTTCGTTCAAAGAACAGCCACTGTTTTCGAGCACAGAATCGATCAAGTACCAGCTGACCAGATAAGAACAATAGGAAAATAAATTTGAATTAAGCTACAACGGAGAGAACCATAGAACTGATTTTGGATTTATTTTGAAGCTACATTTATGCCATTATGTATGGCTGGCTTTGCAAATTTGCGGCCCTTTTCCACAACTCTAGTGCTTTCATTAAAGAATTCTAAAAAAAAAATTAATTATTTAACAAAAAAATCAAGTAAGAAAATAAATTAAGTTTCAAATCAACCTTAATTCTAAGTTGTATGAAATGAAAAGAAGAAATTCATAAAAAAAAAAATGTATGCGGCCCGCAAGAACCACAATTTTCGAAGAATTTGGCCCGCATTCTGAAATGAGTTTGACATGCCTGATGTGTAGGATATCACATTATTCAAGTGAGCGCCTCTGCTTCACTGGCAGTGCAATGCACTGGCAGTGGTCGATCCTAATTATTGATGACTCGGTCGAATATGTGCGGCCTTATTCCGACAATAGCTTCTCGAATGTTGGCCATCGTCTACCTCCCTCGTGCCCTTTTCTCGAACCAATCAGAAAATGTCATCAACACCATTTCGTGTTCAACTGCCAAGAGGTCCCTCAAATTCGTCGGTAGACAAGGGGACAATCACCTGTCGGATGTCTCTCTAACAGTTGATTTGTGTTCAAAGCTCTACAAGCGTCACATATCAGAAATCAGAGTCAGTGACTAATCTATGCACACTCTAATGGCTGCCAATTCGGAGCAACGCGTTCTTGCGGTCGATCTTTGACAGAGAGTTGATTCCAGAGTGTTATGTCAAAACGCTGCACAGTCAGGTTTCCACATCAAAATAGAGTTTACAGAGGGTCTGAACAGAAACGCAATTCGCTGACAATTTGCACATGAAATTTCCTTAGCTTTTGATTGTCATGAGACATGACCATAAGGTCCCTGAGACGCACAGAATTTCTATGGCATACACCCACATTCAGCTTGAATCAATGATGAACAAATTAGCGTGTTTCTCTTGTTCTTCTTCTTCTTTGTTTGGTGCTACAGTCCTGAACCTGGGTGGACCTGGACCTCAACCAACAAGCCTCTCCAGCCAGCACGATATTTCGCCAGCTGCCGACTGTTGTGCACACCAAGTTGGTTGAGGTCCTTCTCCACTTGTGTGCGCCATCTCGTTCTAGGACGCCCTCTGTTGCGTTGTCCCAATGGCTCGGAATCGAAGACTCTTCGGGCCGGACCTGTGGTGTCAATCCGCTCTACGTGACCTAGCCATCTTAAGCGTTGGCTCCTTAACTAGTTCGTGGTTGAATCCCCTCCTCCAGACGCCATCAATACAAACAGGACCAAAGACCGCACGTAGAACTTTTCTCTCAAAACCACCAAGAGCTTCTTCATCCGCTTTCAATAGCGTCCATTTCTCTGCGCCATAGGGCAGGGCAGGGATGATCAGAGTGTTATACAAAGTCACCTTGGTGCTTCGAGAGATGGCTCTGTTACTCACCCAAAGAAACAGCGCCTGGCAAGAGTAATTCTGCGCTTGATCTCGGTACTGGTGTTATTGTCCCTGTTTACTGCAGAGCCGAGGTAGACGAAGTCCTTGACTTCCTCAAAGTTTCTGCTGTCCATTATGAAGCACTGTCCGAGACGTCATCGTCCTTTCGTGATGACAGCATGTAATTGGTTTTGCCCTGATTCACTGTCAAACCCATTTTAGCCGCTTCCGCTTCAATACCAGCAAAAGCCTCAGTGACAGTTCGTCCAATCACGTCAATGTCGTCCGCGTAGGCAAGCAGTTGAACGAACTTTTGGAAAATCGTGTCTCTGGTGATGACATTTGAGTTTCGCACGATCTTCTCAAGTATGACGTTGAAGAAATCACATGACAGCGTGTCGGTTCCCAGTTACCTGGTCGACAGTTCACAAGTAAACTCACATGAATAGTGGCAAAGATGCACAAAAAAAAAATCTGGTCAATTGCTCGTAGTCTTCGCATTTCAAAGACCCCGTGCTGTACACATATTTCAACAGAAACATGGTGAAATTAATATAAGGTGTGCTGGACAGTTCTGTTGTGGAATTTGTGTGTCAACAGAAACTTAAAAGCGGAAACAAACAAACATTTTCCAAACAAAAAAAAACGGATTTCAACATTTTTCAACATGTCAACTATTCATTATGGTTTCTGCAACCTTTTACAGCACATTGTTGCATTTTCCTATATAATACCAATTATAAATGAATTCAGTCGCTTCATCTTACGTCAATTTGGAAATAATCCTGGATTTTTTTATTCTTGATTTTTTAATATACGAAATTTAATTGTGATGCGAGCATAAGCAATACATCTGTCCTGTGTCAAAAACTGACCCTGAGTGACGGCACAAAGCAAAATGATGGCTGGTTTGACAAGCTGTCCAGCGCAACTTATATTCCTTGCACCGTGAACAGAAATAATTGTGAATATAAAAGTATGCCTTCCAGCAAATTCAAGATCTGAATTAAAAAGTTGCAAATGTAACCTTCATTTATGTATGTCTTCATTTGAAAGACAAATTATGCGAGGACCGTTTGATAAGTCAGTGAATTTTTTAATTACCCGCGTAGTAACGTGAAATGCAACACTGCTCCCGTGAATTTGGTGTCCATTAATAGATAGCTGTCAAGTTTTGATCAAGGCGCGTCATTTGGTTTGACAGCAATTAAAAGCAGCGGGAATTTCTACGAAATTGGAAAGAAGTGTATAGCGTGTACAGATTAAGCTTCGATTTGCATGTAAAAAGAAAACATCAATGAACCAAGGAAAATATTGATACATACTGTAGGGACTCTTCACCACGAACCACAGTGGTTAAGAAGTGTTCTGCTGAGTTCCATTATGGTCGTACCAGGACAAGTAACGCCGAACGTTCGAGTAGCCCAAAAGAGGTCGTCACGCCAGTATGATCGACGATCTGATAATGAAAGTGCGTGAGGTGGTTGAGGCAGGATGCCAGCTGAGCGGGTACATCACATTTTACATGAACATTCGGACATAACCACTATTGATTGGTCACCTGAGTATAAACGCAATCTGTGACCACTTCTAAGAAGGCTTCAAGAATTTATAAATTGGATTACGAAGTGGTACCCCATCCTGCAATAGATAATAATAATCATATGAGTGGCGCTACAGTCCGTAGTGGGCCAGCACCTAGCTTCTCAGCAACCACTCGTTCTGTGCGTGCTATTGTTCTATCGGGAGGTACCTCCAGTTTTATGCAGACTCCGAGCGGACAAGTTTGAGAAGCTTTTTCTAGACAGTTATACTCTTCGAGCCTTGTCAGTGACTCGAAAGAGGTGGGGCCGTGAAAAGTATTTCTTGTCGTACCGGGAATCGAACCTAGACAGGTTGGTCCAAGTGCGTAGGAGTCGACGCACATACCCACAACGCCACCGGCCACCACGATACCGACGAGAATTTCCTGCTTCCGAACCTGAAGAGAAATAGATTTAGGTCGAATCAAGGGGTCATCACAGAAGCTAGCGCTTATTTGGTGGGTCTTGCGAAAATCCTATTATTTGGGGGGAATAAAGAAATTTTGAGCGAGGAACTACGTTGCGAATAGTTATTGTTTTTATTCAAAAAGTCACTGACTCATCAAACGACCCTCGTACATATCATTCAATGGGGTGCGAGAGGATTTCAGTTGTCACCCAAATATACACTTCCCTTCCGCCTGGAAGACGAAATCTGAAAAAGCACCGAGACTTGCTAAAAAACACACACTTTTCAACGATTTTATTATTGGCTCTAAGCTCCCTTATTGACACCGGCTGGTTGGCATAGACAAACGATTTAACGTTGCCTCATAAAAAAGTCTATAGTTATTAAACACACACTCCTCCATATAAGACGTTCGTTGAATTGATTCAGATTGTTGCTTGTGACACCGTCTTGTTGCAGCCCCGCAGCATTAATGTCTAGTCCAAGCGTTTGACCGAAGAAATGACGTTGGAATATGTCTCTGCAGCGATCTCAATGCCCTGATGACACCACCGGCATGAACGCCACACCACACATCTATTTTTTGTGGATGAAGTGATGTCTTGAAGCACATGAGTTTTGTCACTGGATCAACAACGCATCTTCTGTTTATTGACCGAGCCGTAGTTCTTGAGTTGACTTCATCTTGTGAGGGCCCAGGCCATCGCCATAGTGTCGTATTATTCTTGCGAACGCAGTGGAATCGACGGTTATGGTTCGTTTTGCGAAGGACGCTAGAACGGTAGCAATATTCTCGACCCATCGACCAACCCGCTGCGTGACTGTCACGGGCACACCTAGCAGCGACAATTTAGACTGAAATTTGCTCACTCGGCTATGAATGGCTTGTCTGGACAAGAATTACGGGCAATAATTGGCGGTAACGCTCTTAAAGTTGTCCCCACCGACTCGGAATTTTTCGGCAATAAATTGTAAACATTCTTCTTTCCTAAGCTTCACCACGACGAGACTGTTGTAATTACTGAATGTTTGCTCAGTCGTCAAAGGCTGCTTTCACAGTTAAAGCTCAAAGTTGTCTCAAAGTCCCAATCGATTTTAGGCTGACTTGTGCGACACGTAGCCTCATCTTACTGCAACCTTAACTTGCTCAAGTTAAAATCCTGTTGCGGCAGGCTAAGCAGATAGCCTCAGTGTCGGGAGGGAGAGTGGCTGCACTCTTGCAGAGGAACCTTCTCAACTCGTCGGACTGGGAAGTTCTTTTCCCCTCGCACGAACACTGAAGCTACCCAGGTAGCCTCCTTAACACTGAAGCTACCCGCTTAGCCTTCTGCAACAGTCCTCAGTCTTGATCCATAAAATATCGGCTTTTGAGTGCTCTCCATTGACTGCAATGTTTCCATCGACGCAGTGATGATGGCTGGCAAATTTAGCCACTAATGCCGCCACTTAAGAAACTAGACAAAACCGAGGCACGGGTGCAGTTAAGTATGTGACTAGGTGTCGAATTGTGGACTAGATGCTCATCATTGAGAAGGAAGTTTGAAGATGCTTGGATGCCCAAATAGAGAATTGATGAGAAGGTAGTCAGAAGGTTGAATTCTGGAGACAATGTCTATAAAAGACTAATCCGATGTACTTATGCAACACCTCTTTGACATATTTTCTTCCGGTAGACGGGCAACGAATGCTCTCATGTTTCGCACAGTGCCTACTTCTGCAGCAGCTTCCAGATGTGGACTCTCCATGCGAAGTCACTTTTGGTTGATGGAAGGTTTTCTTCTGATACACCTTTTCCATCTCCAGCGTAATCCCTCTCAATTTCATGCTCACCTATGCCCCCTGTCCTTTCCCCTACCCACTCGCGGTGCCATACTCTCTGCCTCGTTCCCAAATCACGACCAAGTCCGTCCTCCAACGTCAACACAGCGCACTTGCGTCGCAGATTATCAGTCGCACAGCGGCCGCACCGCCAGAACCGAAATAACCTCCGTCATCTCATTCGCTTCGACATTGTTTATAATAAAATCGAAGCACACCAGCCATTCGACATTAGGGGTGGTCCATCCTGGGATACAGCAAAGGCCGCTGCCGTTGCCGCTGCCGCCGCCACTGGCACTGCCACTACCGCCCCGTGTTGGTGTCGGTGTCTCACCGTCAAAAGCCACCCACATGCAGCCGTCAAATTTAGTGCTTCCGCCCGTGCCACTTGCATCTTCTCCGTGTCCCGTCTGAATGTCATCATTCACTCATCCCCCCTGGCCATCCATCCATTCATCTCACCAGTCATCGTCGTCGGCGTCGTCGTCGCATCGTCCATATCATCATCATCGTGTTGTGTCCCATGCGATGCTTATTGCTCACTCATTAGGGGCGCACAATGCGAGCTCGTAAAAGTGCGGCAGGTTCATGTAAACGCCAGCGATCATCGCACACATCTGGCATCGCACGATAAAGAAGCCCCTCGGACCCAAGGACCACACACGCACACACACACACCCCCTTCCGGATGCACCCGAACCCGTTGAGAGAGAGATAGAGCGGCAAATCTCCAGTTTAACAAATTAAATGACTTCCAGTCAACATTGTTGTGACACCATGTCATCATGTCCTAAGTCCGGCGCACAGGAGAGACAAGTCGGTGGCGGCGACGGGAAAGTTTGTCAACCGGTCCTTGGCCTTAATGAAATTCCTCGCACCACAGACCGGCCGGAGCTTCCTCCTGCATGACAGCCGGAAGAAGTAATTGTGGTGTGCCCCACCCCCAACGGAGTTATCGCGCCGACTGCTGATGCAGTCATCATCGTTCGGCAGAGGCACTCATACTTGCCGTGCACTTGACGGCAGGACACATCTGTCTAAGTCTGCCTCGGGGTGTGATAACTTTACGCATTCATAAGCCGTGGTGGACGCACTGGGGGTCACTCATGGACGGCTGGACCGGCCGCAGCATCCGTGAGAGATGCACTTAAGAGGAGCTCCTCCTGTGTGCCCCACAGAATTGCCATCCGCAGTGACCACAGTGTCGCACGCCATTGTAACTGAATGTGCACAGCCGAACGCATTCGTTGCGCCTTTTCGTCGCCTCTCTCTCTCTCTCTGGGTGTGTGTGTGTGGTGTGCGTACGCCTTCCGGAGGTTCCTGCTGGTGCCTTCCTTCCACAAGCTATTACACAACTGCGAACAATGCACAGACACACAATTTTGAGGTGGGACACAGTTCATCTCTAGATTCGGCCTCCTCTGAGGAGGACGGACACATCTAGGTGAACACGACTGGCGTTGACGATGCTCGCCGCCGCCGCCGCCGCCGTGCCACTCGCCCTGATGACGGTCCGATGATGGTGATGATCATGTTTAATGCACTCGCAACCAAAACGGATACCGAAAGCATCTAGACTTTGGTTTTTGAGGTTTGATTGTCACTTGTTTCGGAGGTTTCCTGGTTCCTAGTTCCTGCTTCATGGTTCCTGGTTCCTGGTTCCCGGTGACCGGTCATCGTTCCAGTGTGCTTTCGGTCCACGCTCAGATGCAATAATATTTTGCTGCACACACACGCGTAGATGCAATCTCAATTTTCTGCGCTGACGCTGGTGCTGGTGGTGGTGGGGTGAAGTTTTGCGTAGTGGCAGGACGAGATGCAATTCAATTTATGAGCGATGCCGGACGATGCTGTGCGTGTCATGGAAGGACAGGAAGATGCGTTTAAAGTAGTCGTTTGCAGTGGGGAACCCATTTGCGTTTGCTCTTTGAAGGGATTTTCGTGAGATTTCGTCTCGGGCTAGGAGGATTGCGGGAGAGTTGGAAGTTGTTTCGGAATCGCTTCGAATTCGGCCATCAAATGGACATCATCTTGTCTAGAAGGGTGGCTCGATAAGTGCGCTTTGATTATGGACTTTGTTTGTCTTTCGTTTTTAATCCTAAGTTCCTCTTCGTCTACTTTGTCAACTCAATGAACAGGAATTGAAAAAAAGCGCATAGAAGGCATTCGTGTAGGCTATACGGAAATGTTTTCTGCCCGGTACAGTGGTGACTTAGTCGCTCGGTAGAAATTTCAGGCTACAAGAACGCCTTCGATTTCGAGACCCTTAAGAGCAGTGATCCAACGCCCTTATGTGGAGAATATCCTCAACTGACGTGGTGTGCGGAATTATAGACCACCAGGGCTTGTTAGTCTAGGCTCGGGTTTCTCACGATCCAAAGTGCAACGCGGAGAAGGGGCAGAGAAACGTGCTTTTAAAGCCTTTATAGTTCACAGCTGAGCTGCCAAATTCAGTTGAAGGTTGCTTGTCTAGTTTGTCTGGCAAGAACAGCAGCTGCCGAGTATTTTTCTCAGGCAACCTCAAGTCCAAATCGGAGTCCTCTTTTGGGCACAATCCTCCTCCCTCAATCCTTCACTCAGTCCGAGGGAGTGCACAAGAATGTCATCGAACTCCCTTGACGTTGCAATGTTGTTAGAAGTCATGATGCCAGAAATGTGACAGATGTGTTGCGGTTAAAGCAGTGTCAACAGTGCAGTGGCACTCTTTTCCGAAAGATCGTGTTCTGTATTTTAAAACGAAGATATCCTCAAGACGGAGGTCTATGATCTCAAGGAAGTCACTGAAATGATCGAGCGTCGTGACCAGTAAACAGAGCATATAAAATTGTGGTATTTGCCTACTTTCAGCAGCTAACTACTTCCGAAGTGCATCAAACAATGACTGTAGTCCACGAGGCCCCTTCAGCTTGATGCGGCTTTCTCGAGAAGTACCCATCTTTTAAAGACCATTGTCCTGAATTTACCGATTAACATCCTTTGAGCAGTGTTTTAAACTGACAAGAGGTGGTGTAGCAAAGTGGAGGCTTCAGTTTGGACGCACATGTGCTCAAGCAAAGTCAAGGTTGCAAAACTCTGAAAAATGGTCCGTATTTTGAAATTGTACTCTCTTTCAGCGTTTTTAGTGCGGTCGTGATGGGATCCTTAAGGATTGGGGTTCCATTGCAACGTTCCATTCTACTTCAGTGGCACTCATCGTGCAACGATCACACGAGTGTACCCCAGGTTACCAGTATATCCATGGTGACAGCTCGATCAGTCACTTGGAGGTGTCGTTTTAAATCAGCAGGAAGTGCTGTTCTTTTGATGTTTTCAACACTTCACTGGAGCACTCAGACTCAAAACCTGGTCCATTGTCCGGACGAAGTCCATTCCGGCAATCAAGAGCAGAGCCAGGTGAATTAGGGAAGGTCTCAATGCAACCGAGACTGGCAGTTCTGTAAAGCTTACATTGCCAGGAAACTGAAAGCGCCTTAGCAACTGCTCCATGTGACACCTTTTAGTATCAGTAGGCCGCACAGTTAAACCACCCTTAGGCGAGATAAGGCTGCTTCACCGTAACTCTCAGACAAGGAAGTCTTCACTTTCCCTACTACTAACCTCAGAGGAATATTCGTGGCCTTGATTTATTCTTGCTTTCGTGCTTTTCGAAAAATACTTGTATAGTAAGAACGGTAAATAGAGCCTCCATCTTTAATTTAATCTTTAATTCATTTAATTCTTTTTACCATTCTAAGAAATAATCAGTCTTTAACAACTTTAATTGTAAACGCAAACTTAACAAAGAAATTTTAATTCAAAATTAATTTACCTTAATTTTTTGGATTAAGAGAAAAGTTATACAAAAATTCCAATTAAGTTCATATATTGCTCAATTGACGTACTAAACCAACGATATGCTGAGTTAGAACCGGTTTCAAAATGTTTGTAATAAACTTATTTTAACTACGTGCGCTACCCACGTGGGTCATATTTCCCGCACTTGCTATACTTGTTCGTCCAAGAGAGATTATAAGATGCATGCATGCTATAATGTACGATCGGGCAATTTATCCCATCAAGGGATCTGTCCGGAAAAGATACCTTCACTGTAGAAAAGAACACGTCTTGAAGTGCCATCCTCGGTTTTGCAGGGAAATAGTTGAGTTCTTCATGAAATTTGTTGATGAAATTCTTGATGAATACATGGGCCATTGGTGAACCAATGACGTATATCCTATTCTCACCAACTGACATGAGCATCACGATTAATGCCTTCATTGAAAAAAAAAAAAAACACAATTTGTCGAGGCATGCAATAGAGCCGCTCTTGAACCAGTTGTGTTATATGTACCTGCCACCATTTACCTGAAAACAAACGTCGTACATGGCTTCATACGCAAAAGTTTCAGACAATCATAGAGCTATAAAATTAAGGCAATCAATAAAAAAAAAAGAATACGTGATGACATCGAAAGTCAAATAACCACACAACAATTTTACACTCGTTATGGAAAATCCATGATCTGCTGACTGGTCTCACAAAAAGGGCTTGTGTGGCTTTTCTTCTCAATTCTTGTGTTCACTCCGGGTCCAGGTTTTGTGTGCAAAATGTGCTGAAAAGCTGTTGCGAATAGAACCTATTCAAGTAAAGGGGCTGCCAATAGGGACGTACGAACTTTGACAGCATTTGACAGTATATCCTTGATAGCGGCCATATTGTTGAACTTACATCTGTCAAATTGGCTGATAGCGGCCATATTCTTGCACCTACATCTGTCAATTGGCTACATCTGTCAAATTGGTCATTTGTGTAGTCTGTTTTGCCAAATCACCATTGACGGATACATATAGCGTTCAACAACACGTGCACATGATAAAATTGTTTTATCAACCAAGGTTCGGGCAACGGTCGCACAGCTCACGTCACCGGGCTTTGACCCTGTCAGACTTTTTCTTGTGAGGTTTTCTGAAGTCGCATGTCCATGCGAAGGAGCCACAAACCACAGCTGCCCTTAAAGCCAACATAACCCATGCCATCGGTCAAATTCAGCCTGGTTTATGTGCCAGAGTAATTGGACATTTCGGATGTCTTCACCAGTTGTACATACTTCACACTTAATGGCATCGATTGCACTTTAAAACGAATAAAAAATGTCGACGACATCTCACACACATTTTGCTCTATTTAAATTTAAAGACGGGAAGCGCTTAATGGATTTCCCCTTACAGACATCATTAAATCACATAAGTTGATTTTATTGCTCTACATTTCTTCCTGGTAACGTCGCCCATACAAATTCAATGAAATGTCATCAGGGTGCTGCCAGATATGCAGTTTTCAGTGCAAGCAAATATGATTTTCATTTATTTTTCATGACGTCATTGAAACCTTAAAACTCACTTTACTTGGAAATTACACGAAACTTTAACCAAATTCTGATGCATTTGGCTGCATTTGAGTTAGTTCCACCCAGTGAAACATAGTTGCGATCATTTCCATGCGAAAACAGCAAGAAAACTCGATTTTTAGTTTTTGACAATTTTCACGCCAAAAAATGCAGTAAATTGTGTAATCATCTGAGTCGCCTCTTTTTGCTCAAAAGAACGCGATTTCGGATATGTTGTCCTGAAGGAGTGCTGATGCGATTTTAGGGATAATGATGATGGGGAAACCTTGAAATTTAATTGAAAACGATGTGAAATTGTCTGCTGGCTTATATTTGAAGAGAATGTGCAGCAAAAAATAGATCCTTGTTAAGTAATGACTTGAAAGTTGATATTAATGGATTTTGTTGCTGGTATTTAACTGTGTAAGCATTTCTTAAGATGCATTTGACGTGAGAAAGAGGAAAATACTGCTTTCCGAACTCTGTGAACGTCTGGATTCAGGGAATCCTTTTCGATTGTTTTTCGAATGCGGTGCATACCTTCTAAAGACGAGTTCCCTGGATTGAATGAGATGCTTATGAACTCTTCCAATTTCAGTCAATTTGAGGGCGATAAGTCTCGCAATGTCGCCGCGCTAAAAAAACTCTCAGTTTTAAATGAAGTTAGGAGGCTTTTTTCGAGATAAAACTTGTGTAGCAGAGCTGTACATGAGTGGCATGGTTCTAGTCAGGCGTCTGCGTCTACGATGGCTTGGCCATGGACAACACTGCTTCAACCCGAGGAGCCTTTGACTCCGCATGGGGCAACGCAATAGAAGACGACCACGAAACCGATGCCGAATGCAAGCGGAAAGGGACCTCAACCAACTTGGTGGGCGTAATTGTAGCCACCTGGCTGAAGATCATGACAGCTGGAGGTGCTTGCTCAGATCGATAGCTATCCACAAGTACAAATAAGCTAAACAGTGCTAGTCACTGGTCAATGAACCAGTAACTCGTGGACAAACTGGTTGACTCTATGAACATCAGGAACAACTCAAGAGACGATGTTCGTGTTCTTTCACCTTATCGAACTACAAATGTTCAAACGTCTGCGCGTCAGCATCATATATCCTTACCAGCCAGTGAGCGATTCTCCTCTCGTTTCTTTTCAATTTTGTATTCTTTCGGTTGTCTTTAGAGCTTTGTAGTCAACTTCCCTGGTAGAGACGAACTTACTAATCTTCGCTCAACCTGAACCACACAGTGCCCCCTTTAATTCGTCACGGCAACTCAATTCTACCACCAACTGAATCAACAGCATGTCCTGCATCAAAACGCAATCACTCAATCGCATTCCCACAGTCTCAACCGGGCCAAAACCCAAACCCGAGCAAAGCAAGGCGAACAAAAAGAGGCAAAAGAAAAGATCATCAACTTCAATTGCATTGTGAACAGATAAACCGCTAACCGAAAATCATGTTCAACACAAAAACCGCTACAAACTGGTGACGAATAAACGCGAATAACTGCCGCCTCCTTGCAGCATCCTCCATCATTCCGGTAAAAAAACCCACCAGAAGAGTCCTCGATGCCGGCTTCCAAAAAAAAAAGAGACTTCAAAAACCAACGCTATCATCAGCATCGGCATTCAAAAGAAACAAGCAAACACAACACTCTCATTGGGACGCGAATAAGTTCGGGAATCAAGTGCCGTTGTTCCACGTGATGGCCGCGACGTGCAGCGGTATCCATCCACTTAACACACTTTTACTCACATCGTCAACGACTGTCGAGCGAGTGTGTTGCCTTCTGTTTGGCTGCTGCTGCTGCTGGCTGCAGACCGGTCCCAATGCCATCACCAAATGTCGGTTGGTCTTCGTTCACCACACCGTTATGTCATCGAATGCAAATAAAGCGTCCAGAACAAGTGAAACGGAAAAAGAACGAACGGAAAAACATGGAAAAATGGAAAATAAGTGAAAAAAAAAAATATTCAGAAAAACAGAGCAAAGAGGAAACACACACAAAACGCATATGGGTAACCGCGCTCGAAACGGACTCACCCCCCGGCCATTACGCCGCGCGACCGCCATTGACACCGCGCACCAAACCGCCAAGTTCAGTTCGCCACCGCCACCGTCACCGCTGATGCCACTGCGGAGTCAATTTCAATTCTGGCCTCGGCAACTCCACCGGCGCCCCATCCACATGCTTTCTTTTATTTCCCCAGAAAGAAAAAAAAAAAACGTCGGCCCCCACCGCCTTCCCGCGGAAAATTGTGTTGTCGCTTCGCTTTTGTTTCGTTCTTTTTCGGCCAGCGTAACGGTGCTCCCTTTTCAAATTAATAGCGCGCCAAAGGATAAAGCGGCAGTGGTCGCAGTGGCCGCCGCCTGGGGCGGTGACCGTGGTGGGAGCGGGGCCATCCACAAATTGGGTGTCATCATCCCCTTAAGTCGGTCGTTGCCGGTCGTCATCGTCATCGTCATCGTAGTCAAATTGTTCAGTGATTTCGCCGCGGCAGCGGTGTCGGTGTCGGTGTCGGTGGTGGCTCGTAGTTTACACACGAAACGTCGGCAAGGCCTGCCGTCTCAGTGGGTGCCATCGAAAGCCGAGTCCTTGTTCATTTTTTTTTTGTGTATTTTTCTGTTTTTCTGAAGCTGTTGCTGGCCTCGGTGGACAATGCGTGTTTAACGACTTCCAATGGGGTGTCAGATTGTGGACACCCGATCTGGCCATGATTGTTTTGCGGACCAGTTGACCACTGGTGGGTCTTTTCCTACTCCCCTCCCCTCACCGATAGGAGGTAGGCGCAGTCCTGGACTGAGGCGTTTCTTTTTCCATTTTGTTGTCGGCATTTTTCTGTGTGCTCGCCGCCCGATGACAACGTGTATGCGCTGGCGGTGGACATGCTTTCCGGGATCAAGACTGCCGTCGGCTGTGGACCGACACACACACGCACACACGGAAGGACAAGGTGTGCGCGCTGGCACATGAGGGTCAAGGATTTTTGACGGTTGACTCCCCGACAATGGGTTGGCCACACAACATTCCGCAGGATATTAACTCCATTCCATGCATGAGATCAGAGCGAGTCTGCGGAGGGAATCCTTAGGTCGTGTCCGTGCTGTTTTTCTGCTCGTTTTTTTTTCTTGCCCATTTTGTTGGGTGGATTCCTTCCATCTCGTGGAGCATATGTCCGCGTTAGAAGTTTCCGCCTTGCTCGGCTGTTTTTTGTTTTCTTGTTTGTGCGATGATACTCGGCCGGGCTTAGTTGTGCTTCTGCTTGATTGCGTTGCCTTGCAGTGGACGGAGGAGGGAGGGTCGATGGATTGTGCAAAGTTTTGCATTTTGCGTCCGCAATCAGATTTGGAATTTGCTTTGATGATTGAATATTCGAGCGAAGTGAGGCGCAGCTCTCGGCTGCAGATTAACTTTTTGAATTCCTCGAAGTGGAGTAATTCTGGGGAATTTCAATAACTCCGAGGGAACGGGCGGTTGATGGCTGGAAAGGATAACAATTTATGGTGCATGCTCTGCCGAAAGGATGGTTCGTTGATTGGTTGATACACTTGTGACGAGGAGAGAACAGAGGCTCATATTCGGGACAAGATTCAACCACGAACGATAAGCTATAGACTGACATGAGGTGGTGACGTAAAGTAAGGTCGGACGAATCGATGGTTTATTTTGAAATTGTCGGGCTTTCATGAGCGGGATTAGCTGATCCAAATGTGTTAAGCTATAATCCGCTGAAGCCACCAGCTGTCGACTTTGACCAATTGAGCAGACAGCCTGTCCACGTCGGCTCTTTCGTACAAGCATTCACGTCGAAGCTTAAAAATCATTAAAATCGGCCCTGCAGCACTGACTCTGGACGGCCTTTAAGCTGGAAGCATCAAATTCGAGAGCAAGTGCTTACTTACTTAGTTAAGGTGGCGCTACAGTCCGGGGTGGACCTGGGCCTCAACCAACAAGCGTTTCGATCTTTAGCTAGCTGCCCCCAGTTTCGCACGCATAGTTGGATGAAGTTCCCTTCCACTAGCTGGCGCCACCTTTGTCGCGGTCCTCATCTAATGCGTCGTCCCTCGGGGATGGATTCGAAGATTTTCGGCCCGGGGGGCATTGCTTTCCATCCGCTCTACATGACCTAGCCATGTCAATCGTTGGATCTTCGATGTCGCTGAACAGCTCGTACAGTTCGTTGTCCACTCACCATCTATGCCATCCTCTCAAAGCAACCAAGAGTAACTTCATCCACTTTTGACAAAGTCCATGCCTCTGTGCCATATAGCAGGACTGGGACCATTAAGGTCTTACAGAGGGCTACTTTGGTCGAGAGTGGGCTTTGTTTATCAATTGCTTTCTTAGCCCAAAGAAGCAGCGATTGGCAAGAGTTATTCTTCGTTTGAGTTCAGCGCTGGGGTCGTTGTCTGAGTTAAAAGCAGTTCCTAAGTAGTCCGAGACGTCGGTGTTGGGTAACCTTTCTTGTTGACAGCATATGTTTGGTCTTGCCCTCATTTACCATTAAACCTATCCTTGCGGCCTCCGTCGCAATACTCCCAAAAGTGCTGCGTTCTTCCGATAATGTCAATATCATCGGCATATGCTAGTAGTGGACTGGACTGACTTCTGAAAGATTGGCGTGCGAGTTTTGAACAATTCTTTCAAGAACGATGTTGAAAAAGTCGCATGACAGCGCGTCGCCTGAATCATTTTTTTGACATCAAAGGTCTCGGTTAGGTCTGTACCGACCTTGAGGGAGCAGCGTGCATTCTCCATCGTCATCCTACATAAACGAACGAGTTTGGTAGGGCAGCCAAAACTAGACAATGCTCTGTATAGCTCGTCTCTGTAGATGCTGTCACACGCGGCCTTAAAATCGATGAAAATGTGGTGGGTATCGATCTGTTGCTCCGTTGTTTGAATATTTGATCGATGGTGGATTTTCCTGGCCTGAAGCCACACTGGTATGTACCGGCAAGGTTGTTGACGAAAGGTTGTAGGCGTTCACACAGCACGGCGGACCTAAGACCTTGTACGCGATGTTCAGAAGACTGGTGACTCTGTAACTGGAGCAGTTCAGAGGGTCTCCTTTTTCGTGGATCGGGCAAACAATGCTGAGGTTCCATTCACCCGGCATACTTTCCTACGACCATATTTTACAGATGTATAGGTGTATGTATCTCACTTAAGTCAAGGCCTGCCGCTTTAAAAAGCTTGGCCGCTAGGCCATCAACTCCAGCAGCTTTGTTGGATTTCAGTTTAGACATGACTATCTTCATCCAGGATCCAGGGGATTGTTGATCTTCATCGTCCCTTTCATTCGAGAGCAAGTGCTTAGCATCCGAAAATGTAATGCACCTTACCGCCGAGACTCAGTTTGCTTCCTGTAATTCTGTCTGTAGCGACAGCCAAGATGGGCTTAAAGACTTGTTCAATCCACTTACAGGATAGTTCAGGAATGCAAGTCTTCTACGAGTTTGATCTCGGGCCAGCACGGGATCACTGGAAATGAGATTGCCGGTGAACTTGCTAGACAAGGATCAGAGGAGGTACCCGAACCTGCGTTTGGAATACCCGCGTCCTTGGTTAGGACTTCCATCGATGGTTGGGCTGCTCGAGAGTACAACCGCAGCATGACTCTCTAGAATGTAGACAAACCAAGCGCATGCTCCCAAACGTCTGTAAAATATCAGCGACATTTTTGTTACCTCTTGACAGAAAATACTGCAGACGACTTACCGGCCACTACAACTTCGCCAAACACCTAAATGCGATTGGTCTAAGCGATGAAACCCTCTGCGACACGGCAAAGTACTTCATCGGCGACTGTTCCGACTTTTCCTCGGATCAGGTGGCAGTTCTTTGGTGCTGATGACGTGAGAGCTGATGATGCAGGCTCCTCATTACAGAAGCGCCTGCTGGTATTCCTCCGGCAGACAGTGGACCAGTTTTGAGTCTGAAGCTCCAGTGTAGTGTTTGAAAACATCCGAAAAAACTCCTGGATTGCGCTTGCTCTATATGCGAGTAGCAATGTTGACATTCAACGCCCTTCCACTAACATGGTCTTTTCCCAATATCGCAGCAAATACCTATTCAAAGATCTTCGCTTCTCAGCAGCGGCTGAGCTACCCTAAGCGAGTGTAGCTGATCTGTATTCTTGTCTACGTCATTGCCGTCGTGACCTGGAGACCCACACGCTCGTCCACATCCAACCTGATCTTCGAACCCGAGCCTGCCGGTCAAAGAAGGTGGAGTTCACCGATCCTCCTGTTGAAAGTCCAATTATTCGCGGTTTCGAGCCAACTTGGTCTTGATGACTGGAAGCAGCAAAACCGATCCGTGAAGATAGAAGATGGGTGAGTGGTCGGAAAAGCTCATCACATGCCTTTGTCCACTTAGAGGGCCCTACAAAATGTATTGCTGATGCCACTGAAGAAATTTCCACAGAGACTAAGGAACATGTTACTGTAAGCACTGTGCAACATGCTGCTGCAGATGTTGGTATATTGGTCGCTGGAAATACCGTTGCTGAATTCGCTCCATACAGTCATTATGAGGAAGCAGCAAAAGACAGGGCGGCGGCCGCTTAAAGCCGGCTCTTGTTCGAATCGTTACAGATTGTAAATGGCGATTTTTCTGCTGCTTGATTTTTCAGTGTTCCGTTTTTGACAGGTCACGGTGGATTCGTGCCATGTGTCAAATTCGAACATGCTTGGCTAGTATTGCTATTTTGTCACGAAAGGATATGTAGTCGAACAACTCTTGCAAATCATTGAATTTTTCTGTTGACATTCGTGGTCTGTGAACAGTGTCTTCGGCGACGATGTTGGTGATGCGCAACATCAAAAACTTGACCAGAGAATGTCTATTTTGCAAGTTTACGAAGCTTGTACGATCTGTCAATGGCATTGGCCAGCCTCCAGCTCTAGCCTCAGTTAACTTGCTGTTCTGCTCAAGTCGTTCACAAGCACCACTTTCGCTTCCTCAAATGCCTGCTTACCACTAATATTGTATCTAAATCTTCTCATTTCAGACATTCGGTGCACCTGAGCCCGCACAGTGTTCTCCATTCTCAGACCGGCACTAAAACGCGATCAAAATCGATTCATTCTTCGATCACCCCCAGCGTCAGCTAAACGTAGAACTGGCTAAAATGCATTTGACGACGACACCGAACGTCACAAACACCAACACGTCGAACAACAGCACGAACAACACGACGACTGGGAACAGCAGCTCAACGAACTCAACCAGTGCGACCGGGACCGGAACAAATGCGAACAACACAAATGGCAACACGGAGAATACACCGCCGACAGCGGCGCAACTCCTCAACGAGGCGTACACCAAAATGACATCGGACATCCTGGCGGAGAGGACCCTGGGCGACTTTCTCACCGAACATCCGGGCGAACTGATCCGGACCGGCAGTCCGCTGCTGGTCTGCACAGTGCTGCCGCCACACTGGCGATCGAACAAGACGCTGCCGGTGGCATTCAAGGTCGTCTCACTGGGCGACGTCGGCGACGGCACAATGGTGACCGTGCGGGCCGGCAACGACGAGAACTACTGCGCCGAGCTGAGGAACTGCACGGCCGTGATGAAGAACCAAGTGGCGAAGTTCAACGATCTCCGATTCGTTGGACGAAGTGGTCGAGGTAAGTCCTGTTCAATAAATTCCTTCCATCCCCCTTGCGGGGGCAACCGCCCCGGCGAACACAATTAACCACTTCGGTTGCTCGCTTTAACAAACTTCGCCATCAATTTGCCGGAAATAAACTTTTCCGCCGCCCAATACGCCAATAAATTTCAATTACCGTTCGAATTTGGCACAAAAAACAGACAATCCCCTCCCCCACCACCACACCCACCGTCTGCTCCCTTGTCGAACTTTCCTTCCGAGCAGATTTTTCTTCCCACGTCGCGGCGGTCGACGCTAAAAAAAAAAAGGAGAGTCAAGGAAAAAAAAACCCTCAAGGAAAAACTTTCGACCCTTCTGCCGTGTCGAGGGCGTGGATACGGAATGACACCACCGCCGGCAAGGAGCTTGAGGTAGGCCCGAATCTTTTCTTGCGCTCGTCTTCGCCCCAATTGAGGGTGAAATTGTGTGTGTTCTTCGTGAAAAGGTTTTCATGTCGCCACTTGGGACGACCGACGCACGGCCTGTGTATCGAAGGTGAGGCGAGGATGCCGCAGGCAACAGGACACGACCGGAGCACGCCGCCCCGATGTTTGAGAAAAGATTTATGAGGGGATGAACAGAGCGCCGCGGTGTACCCCAATTCAGCTGGCTGTCATCTGAGCGAGCTGCTTAGCGATGATTTACTGAATTTGTTCAGAGATTTGTAGGGTTGGCTTGAGGGCTTAGCAAAAAAAAAATTATGTTTTTGAATTTTTGTGAAAAACCCACGCGGGCTTTATGCAGTCAAGTGGAGCTAGTCTGGTTGTTTGTCTACAAGGGAGTTCATTTTGGTTGGGAACTTTTCTTGACGACGCACGCAGGGTGAGGCAATTGCCTCAGACGGTGCCGGCGATTAAGTCTGATGGATGTAGGCACTTAGTTTGGGTGCAATTTGAAGATAATGGGAGTCCTTGAGGCCAATTAGCGGCACAATCAAGTTGAATAATCTTTGGCATCTTGACTGGCTGTAACGAGCGATGGTGGCTTCTACCGTAGAAGCAGGCGAAGTTGGTGATTCATACGGAGTGTGACAAGGACTGGTTCGCGGATGAAATGGGTCTTCTAAGATGGACAGAGAACACACGCAATTTACGGGATAGGGAATTAGCAGCATACAGAAATCGATGTAGTTTTCAAATCAACACCGCGTGACAATCTCTCGAAACTTAGATGGAGACTGGGGACGAAATGACGTTGACATGAGACTTGAGCTGACCGAGGCTGCCACGATTTCTTGATCATTCCATCCACAGCTCTAGTTATGCACAAGTCTTGTGGGCTTAAGGGGAAACATGGAAAAGAGTCCACCGCTAGGTCGTTTATTTCCTCAAATTCTTGGGGATTCGGTGGTCTTCCAGAGATAATCGGAACCACGTCAAGAACTGATGTGCTTTCGTTTTCAAAAATAGGCTCCAAGAGGATTAATCCCTTTGGCTTAATCGAAATTGGTTACCAGGGCGACCCAGAGTAGTTGACGGACTGAAGCTATTCGGATAACATCCACGATCTTATGCGTATTTGCTTCTCAGTACAGGCACCGGGGAGTCTGAGGCTTCGATAAACAGAATCCATCATTGGCCGGCATGAGCCAGCTGTTTTCAATTGATCAAGACCAAGTTGTCCTGCATTCGCGATCGCTTTGCCTTTATGCCAAAAGGCTCGATCTTTCTCTAGGAGGTTCCATACCGTCCGCTTTATGAATGAACGCCCATTTCAAGGGGGTGGAGCATGAGAAGATCTTCTTTAGCCTTCAGCAAGGCGCCCCCAACAGACAAAAAGTCTTATAGACCGATTTCACTGCTTCTGAGAATGTCTAAAGTGTTCCAACGAATATTACTGAGACGTTTAAGCCCGGTTGCGGAAGAAAGACGACTTATTCCTAATCACCAGTTCGGTTTTAGAAGTAAGCATTCAACTATCGACCAAGTACATCGAATAACTGATGTTATAGAAAAATCATTTGAACCAAAGCAAGTCTGCTCAGCTGTATTTCTCGATGTCTCGCAAGCCTTTGACAAGGTTTGGCACGAAGGTTTGAAACACAAGCTTCGACAGTTCCTTCCGAGAAGACTTTACAAAATTTTATCGAATTATCTAACTGATAGAATCTTCCGTGGGAAATATGAGAAAGAATACTCCCTATTTAAGCCTATTACAAGCTGGAGTACATCAAGGAAGTGTCCTTGGTCCCCTCCTTTACTTACTGTATAGCAGCGATATACCGCAGGTCGTAGGCACAGTGCTAGGCACATTTGCTGACGACACCGCCATTTTAGTAACTGCCAAAACGTTACAAAAAAAAATGATCAAGGCGAGGCGTTGACTCATTCATCGTGTGACCGTGGTTCGAATTTGTATCAACTCACTTCACTTCTCACTCGTATCAAGCTCCATGCACAAGGTGGCGCACACAATTCGAGGGGAACCTCAGCCGACTTGGTGTGTCAAACTGGAGAACTGGAGACAGCTGGAGAGGCGTGTTGAGTGAGGCCCAGGTCCACATCGAACTGTAGAGCTCTAAGAAGAAGAAGAAGCAAGAGCACTGTGTGGTGTGAGAATTTCGTTTGAATCGCATGTTTCGTCGGCTAAACTTATTCATTTCGGACACAAGGACATTTCACAAGATGTCTGAATTATATCCACTAGCAATTTATCGCTCTTCTTCCTTCTCCAGACACCAGACAAGCATCTCTGAAGGACTGTAGCTCAAAGATGCCGGCGACGCACGGTGTGGACGTTTTGGCATATCGTCCCCTTGTCATCTCTTGCAAAATCACACTACTTACTTCCGCGGAAAGTGTAAACAAATAAATGTTTAAATCAAACTCCATTAGATTTTGTTTATTGTACATTGTACGAAATCCCAAATGGCGCCCAACGCAATTTTTACATGTGGTTTTAGTGGTCTTTGGTGCATGAATTGAGTAATTTCGATGTCCCCGCGGTGCCTCTGATGTTTCTTTAGGAACATGGTGAAGCTGAGACGTGCTTATGACTTTATGGCACCACTTTTTTTGCAAAATGTTTGAAATGTTTCGATAATTCGTCGCTAACAACAGCGACATTCTGTACTCCAAAATAAGTTGCTACATACTTATCTCCACTTCTGCCAAACGACAAGCCGCAAATGTCATCCAAACCGAAATGGCGCCCAACAATTGTCCCCCAAATCGAAATGGCGCCCAAACAAAAACGAAGGCCAATTCGTTCAAAATCAACTGTAAGTCATATACTTCTGGCGTGAGACTTACACTGCATCTGGGCAGCATGTGTAAGGACGTCTTTTTGGTAAAAAATGAGTTCATTTGTGAGGAAGTGAACGCCTGAGACTGTCCTCCCCTGAGAATACTTCGTCTGGTCTTTTGAACTCGCTTCAGTTGGCATGCTACAAATCCTTTTCTGACTCAAACTCGAACGCGGAAATATCGTGGAACCAGGAACCAATGGAATCCCTAAGCAAATCGATATCTCGCTCCATTGTCAATTTAACAAGCTAAAGAGGGCGGGGGCGGGGGTGGCAAAAAATATCACGGCGAATACAAATGCTCCTTCCTCGTGCCAACCACACTCCAACTGTGTCAACCGCATCTGTCACATTATTCTGCACTCGAGCGGGGTAGCCGTCCCAGCGTCCCTACTAGTCCCTATTCCCACATCATCCATCCACCACCACCACCAGCACACGGACAAACTGCATTTTAATGGCATCCTCAGCTCACTACCTCGGTTCGTGACAATTTAAATTGACAAAGATTTCCCGGCCAGATACACTCGTGCGCGGGGCATTGCTTTGGATGCAACTTTCCACTTCATCTGGGTGGAATAAAAATAAATGTGCATGTCGGGGCACAAAAAACCGTAAACTCCCCCCCTCCCTCCCCACAGCACACACACACACGGATGCACGCATGCAGAATCCATCGCATCCACAGGACCACACGCAGCAAAGTGGAGTGTGGAGTGTGGCGAGTGTGCACTGTGCAGTGCATCCTCCTCGAAGCGGCAGCGGTAATCCCTTCGCAACGGCAACGGCCGAAGCACTCTAATGAACATACGCACGCAGAAAATGAGTTTTAGAAAGCAAAAGATGGCCGTCTGCATGTGCAGATAAGCACTGTCCATGACCACCAGCACCAGAGAAATAATTTTATTCATGCACCTTTTCCATCCGCCGGCGATTCCATTGAACTGAAGTGGAGTGTGCACTGTGCACTGCTCGTAGGATCGGGGGATCGGGGGTGGTGGTGTTGCGCGTTGCATATTTTTTTTCCAAAGCCCCGTTGATTTTTGAAAGCGCCCCATTCCGCCGCACGCACATTCACTCGCATAATCGCATCTAGATATCCCCACGCGTCCAGATCCACAAACGCAATCAGTGCACAGTGCCCGATGCACCGGCTTCGATTGATTCGCACAACAAATGCGAAATTGCAATTATTCAAATGCTAAAGGATAACAAAAAGGACGACGGTGGCGGGTGGAGTTTAGTTGAGTGGACGATGTAGCCGAACGACTGGCCCGACGGCAGACGGGATAAATTAATTTGATGAAGCGCAGGGGGCACGATGCGTGTGTGCGGGCTCATTATTCATGACGCAGTGAGGGCGGCGCTCGGCCGCCGCGGTGGGAGCAACGAAAATTGACTGATTGAAAACGGCACAGGAGTGTACGGGTTTTTTTTTTGTTTGTGCTTTCCATTCGCAGTTCGCACACTCGTGCATTCAGTCGTGGTGGTGTCGGTGGTGTCCATCGGCGGAGGAATGTTAGATAAATACCGGGCTTTTAGTCAATCAATGGTGTGAGTGAGTGTTGCCGGGATAATGAGAGCCGCTGAAAGAATGATGCCGTGAATGGGGTATTACTTCACTTTATGGTGGGGTTTCCGTTTGACGAGTCGAAGGCAGACAGAGTCGGACAACGACCGGGAGGGAAGGTGGTTCGCGAAACTGAGTTCCGGGAGATCAAAGAGTCGGTTCCGTGAGAGGTTGTTAAGTCTCCTTCCTCCGAGTGGAGCCAGTTTTGACTGAACTTGCCACGGCAGCCAATGAGCGGTTGCAATGGAGACAGGCCATCCATCATTTGCCTTAGATCCAATCGTTGGGTGACTAGATAAGAACGATAGAAAAACAAAAATTAAATAAAACAATAAGGGTTTGCGATATACCATTCATTCTCACTGTATTTTGAAGCTACACTCATGCCATTTTGTATGGAATAGCACACCGCTCAAACGTCCGCGCTCATTGACTTCAAATTGTGCTTCAAGTTTTACCAGTTCTTGATGACTCAGTCCATTATTTGTTGTATTTTTCTGATAATAGCGTCTCGCTTGTTGGCCTCGAACACGTTCAAAGTGGCGACTTGACGTAAGTCCAAAGAAAAAAGGCGTCAAGTCGCACGATCGCGGCGGCCAAATGATTAAAGCTTGCCATGGGAGGACCCATTCGCCAAATTTCTCCTTCACAACTTCGACCGCTGCGTCGCTTGCGTGGCATATATCGTCTTCTCATTGAAGCCGCACTTCGGATATATCGATGTTGTCCAGCTCTGACCACAGAAAGTCGGTTAACATCGCTCTGTACCTGCGACCATTGACGGCAACGGTGTCTCCTTTCTCATGTCGAAAGAAATAAGGGCCAACTATGCCATAGACCGCGCCACACCATCAATCTTTGCGGATGCCTTGATGCGATTGTGTTCGCTCCGATGACGGAAAAATGTTGCTCGCTGAGCCACAAATGGGGAGAGGCTGAGAAACACGGCAGTACTCGAGGAACTGGAAGTCGCAGCTGCTTCTTCGAACGGAAAGGGCTATGCTTCGATCGTTTGGTCACTTGGCACGAATGTCCCCATTATTACGACCTCCGCGGCGAGCCCTATGCGATTGGATCAGGTAAACCGCTTGGCCGACCCAGGACGAGAAGGTTGGTACAAGTTTAAGAATTCGCCTGGTTGCTTCTGAGCATAATTCTGATGTTGTACGGTCGAGTGACCCGGAGATCACTAGCGCGTGCGTTCTTAATGATGATGAGGCAAAACATGGGCCTCGCCCGAGAAGATGACTTTTTGGCCAAAATCTTGATTTCCGGCCATCATTTCCAGCGAAACAACGGCGCTATCTAAATTCATCCGGCGTCAGTTCTTGCGTCAGCACAATCTTATTCGCACGTAGGCCCAAACCCGGCGTCCAACTAAGCGGGGTTACTCTGTGGCGGTTCCCAATTCAGCGTCGAATCGATATTTCTGGGTCATCTTCGATGTTGGCCGCCAAGGCGCTTGCATTTTCTCCATTTCGCACCAATCTTTGTCTGGTTGGTGGGTTAATATCCAGAAGAGTGAACTCGCGCTCCAACTTTTCCGGATGTGAGATGAATTGCTTGCACACTTAGGCCGTCATTATGGCCTACCCCATGGCAAAATTCGCATTGAGCCGGAATTTCGATAAAAATTTTCAACAATTTCCACTTGTTTGTTGAGCCTGCAACGATGCATGATAGAATGGGAAAGTCTACTGAATATTTTGACAGCGGAATGTCATTAGGAACGTTGAGAGGTGCTGAAACGTTCGAATTGAGAAAACTATCACTGCCATCTGGTCACCCTTTACAACACTTTTTAGACCCAATTCAGGGCCCACAGAGGCACTTCAATCGAGTCGATATACCTCTTTAACTCAGTTCTTCACCAACATCGCCTCTGAAAGACAAGCAGACTCCTAAGTCCCACTGGCTACAATCAAAGTCCGTCGCTTACCACAAGACACCTTCCACCCAAGTGTCCTTAATTGCTTATTAACTGCTCCATTGTTCATAGTCCTTCCCAAAAAAAAAAAAACAACAAAAAAACGCTTCCAAAAGTCCTCGGAAAAAGTTTTCCATTTCATTCATCTGCTGAATAGAGAAACAATTTGTTTCGCTTAAAAGGATAAACTTTCGTCCTTCGAATTGTGCATTGTTTACTTAATTCCGTCTCCTTTTTTATCCCTCCCATCGCCCTGGTCACATGGTGTTTACCATGAAGCATTCCAATTTTGCGTCCATTATGAGAAAAGTTTCTGCCTGAATCGGGGACGAAAAATGGCAAAAAAAGGACTTCTGTTGAATAAGCCTTTTTCCGTTTCGCAGTCATCCCTACTCCGAGTATGTCCGCTGACACTTAAAAGGTTCACTTGTCGTGTTGCGCGTTTAACAAGCGCACTCAGCGAATGCGGCTCGAAGGACCTCTTGTTTAACACACTCTTTTTTTCGGCTCTTTCGAGGGAACAATGGCGGAGGTGTGGAACGGACATGGAAGTGATGATGTTGCAGTTCGGTGGGAGGATGTACAACAAAGGACTTTGTGTGGCTTTCACTGAAACTATGTGATGTCCTTAATTATGCTTAATTGGTTCTTTGCATGGAATTCGGTGAGCAATGGAGTGCGGCACTGACCATGCGAGAAGTCTGGCCTCAGTTAGTACCTTAGCATGGTTTTTCATGGAATCCCCCGTTATTAGAGCGTTCCTATGAACTGTAAATTCTCTGCATGAGAATTGAGAGATGCATTACCCTGCATCCTGCAGCTTCGTTCGATTTGATGAAATTAATTTTCCACACATTTCGCACAAATTTCAAAAATGTTTGGCATTTCCATTCGTCGCCGCTGCAGCGGAACAGGCCGCTCACTGCACGAGTCCTTTTCGCCCAATCTAGTGGCTGTTGAGCTTTGCAGACTTTCAGTGGCACCCTCCTGGCGGCCGGCCTGTCGACCAACCATTGGTGGCATAAGGAATTCCGAAGCGTCGAGATGCGCGGCCCCACTCTTGTTCACGGGACCCAGCGAAACGTTATAATCCCGTTGATGTACCACGCGCAAAATTTGCGGCGAATGGCGATAATTGTTGGACTTTTCCACATAATACCCCGCATTCGAGGTGGCAGACGGCTGTGCGGCGCGGCGGTGATCCCGGTTAAGGTGAAAACAGTGACTTCCTATTCAGTCTATCTGCACGAACATTCTGATTCTCACACACACACAGTCAAGCAAGCGCGAATCGGCTCTTGTGCAAGGATGTTCTTTATTCCATGTGGTCGCGGCTGAAATTTCGTGTTGCATATGCGACGACGACGGCGACGATGGAGACCGCTGCCCCCCCGCCACGTGATGGAGGGGTGCGACGTTTAGGCTTCGTTTGTGTTGAACCTCAGACCGAATTTCAGAGGGAAGCGTCGCGGTTTTCCGTTTGCATGTGAGAGCGCACGTGTGTGTGTGTTGGAGTGTGTGTCATGTCCTCCTGTTGAGACCGTCTCTCCTGGGTTGGATCTGATTTTGGCATGGGACAAGTTTTAATCACCATCTGTCTGAGTCCGTGACGAATTGAAGTTTGTTTGGAATGAACGTTTGTTAGATAGTTTTTGTTACTTTGTCACGCAAGCACAAACCACCGCGATGGGGTGCGACAGCATGGAGGGGCAATTCTAGATGGAGTCAATGACTTGCATCGCGGCGTTGGAAGGCTTTGCTGGGGAATGCTGTGGGATTTTGACTCTTATGGCCGTTGGAGGGCTTAATGTTGCTTCTCTTGAATCGTAAAACTGTACGATTTACGTGTTAGAAGGTAGAGTATAAGGAGTTGATCTCGAAACGGAGAGCTGGTGTATCGAGTTTACCAACAAGAGGTGTTATTCTTAATTCCCAAGAAAATTCAAAATATTTTACAAAAAGTGGTAGAATCTTTGATTCAGTCAATAGTACATGATCTGCGGTTGGTAATGGGCTGTACTACAGAAATGTGAGACATAGTCTCGAATCGCGCTGAAGTTGCAGAAGTCATGGCATCAACCAACAAGAGGTGTAATTTTTAATTCCCAAGAAAATGTAAACAATTTACAAAAAGTGGTAGAATCTTTATTTCAGTCAATAGTACATGATGTGTTAGTAATGAACTTCAAATGTCAAGATATCGGCCAGTGCAGTGATTTAATGTCGAAACGCGATCGAATTGCAGCAGTTATGGGGTCATCCATTAAGAAGTGTCATTTTCATTTTATAAACAAAATGCAATTTTTTTAACAAAAATTGTTGTATTTTTCTATTATATTAAAGTACGAACATTGCGGTTAATAAAATACTGCAATGTCAAAATATGTGAGTCGACTGAGATCTAATCTCGATTCGGACTTAAGACTCAGTAGATTGATGATGTACCCGGTTAACCAATAAGAGGTGTCATTTTAATCAGAAACACAATTCAACATTTTTTATCAAAATTGAAAGAATTTTTCTTTCGGCTTAAAGTAGAAGCTTTGAGGTTATCAATGGGCAAAAACGCTTCCATTATTTCTGCCGGCAAATATTCAAGCTTTTCATGCAACTTTAATCATGTGTTCAAACAACTTCGCTTGCATATTTCGAAAAACCGACATAACTCACTCTTTTTGTGCATGAATTGTTGTTCGAGCACTGGCATAGAACAGGGGGCGAAGAGCCTATACTTTTAACCAAGAAATTGTGAATTCCACGAATCTGGCGGCCATTTGAAGTCTCCTCATCGAGAAACATGTGATATTTCACGCAGTAAGTCCACATTTACACATGAAGCGTCATTCACTTCAGTTTAATGCATATTCAGACGCCTCAGCAATAAGTTCATCCGCTGATCCTTTCTCAAGAACCGTCCAACTTTCACGTTGCCAAAAGTTAACTCTCATCGATGCCGCCCTTCTCCACAGCTTCAAGTACACCTCTATCTGTTTCGAGAACACCTCCCCCCACACACCCCAAATTGCACATGTTCATCCTCAACAGCACTCCCAAGCACTCGTCCTTTCAAATTTCAAGATTAAATGCTGCTCAGAAATGGCTCAATCTGGATTGGTTCTCCTCATCTGCTCGGTCGCTCTTCAAAGCAGGAAATCCACTTGATTAAGTAGTCCTCAAGGAATGCTTCGCCTCGTCCAACCACATCACACAAATACCCGATGTGCAAGCGCCCTTAGAATCTGAGATGCCCTCCCATTGCAGATACCGACTGCATATGCACCAGTCGAAAGCGGACGTGAGCATCCCCATTGTCGGCACTCACAGCCCCATCGCTCCTTTCACGGAGGCATCCGATTGTAAGCCGCATGACCGGCAAACCTCAGAGGATGAGCGCGCTTATACCTGCCGATGAGCCTCAGTAAATAGAACGAAAATGTCAAATACCACCTTCCACGCACCGAGCAGGGGGCGGGCGTGGATGTCATAAACCTGTTTACACTGCGCCACCCCCGCCCGCACGGGGAGGTGTGAGTGTTTGCGAATTGTCTTCGAGTGATTTATGCCCCGGGTGATGTCTTCATTTCGTGTCCAACCCCCAAATTCCGATTTAATGGGCAAATCGGGTGCTGCAACTATTCCGTAATTGATTGTTAGGGGTTTGCGTGCACAGGTGAGCGCAGGTGACGTGCCCTGAAGGCGTGCCATTGGTGTCATTGAGCGCCTTGAGCAATTAGGTGATCATTTGTTATGCGACACTATCGGTGGTACACACGCAACATCGTCGCTGACTCGTAACACGATGCGCAACGTTTCGGGGATGACATACTGGCAGCGTGCATGCAGCGGCACTTGATGAAATAAGCGCCGAACCGGTTATTAAATGAAATCGTTTTATGACGTGTAAGTCATGGCAATTGTCATGGTGTGCCAAGGAATTATGAGGTTCTGTGCCATGAAATCGACGGGTCTGCTCGTGGGAAACTTGCATCAAGGGGGAAGGCGTCTGAGGGTGTCTGGAACATGTGAAGGGCATTCGAGCAAGCAGAAAGTTGAGGTGGAAGTGAGCTCGAGTAGGGACACAGCCTGGAGTGGACACTCAACCAATTTGTTGGCTCAGCTCACCAATCTCTTTAAGCTATCTGTTGCTTTGTTCCCTCGGAGGATCTTCGGGCTGATGGTCACTATCCGTGAATTGAAACTTAACTCTAACAACGTGAAAAAGAAAAAGCAGCAGCAGCATAATGTTGTCACAAAAATCTTTTCATTATCCACCCCTTAAGTCCTCATCCGCCTGATTCGATATAAGCTGGCGATGGAGAATTTGCTGCATCAGGGTTGGCTGCGAGGACTCTAGAACCCGATATTTTCTCTCTATAACTTGTAACTGAAATGCAATTTCATTATCCGTATTTTATCGATCGAATATATGGGTGGTAACATTTTTTATGCAGTCTGATGGCACCCTAGTGATCCCACCACAAGAGCGAGCCTTCTTGTATATTTCTCATTACAATTTCGATGACTCCTGGTTTTGAAATCTATCCTTGAGCATGAAGGGAAAGGGTTGAATTCTTCGTTCTTAACGTTTCAAACGCCAGCACAACTATCCCATCAAGTCGAATTAATCATTTCCACAACTTCAGCATCATTTTCTTTGCGACTTCTGACAGAAAAGCACGTTGACCATCTTGAAACTGAAAAATGTGCGCACACTGACTGACAGCATTGTCGGTGCATGACTTAGTGATCTTCGCGTTACATATCAGTAGTCTCTTTCAATTTCTCAATTGTGAGGGGTAATGACCCACAGGCCTATAACCTGTGGCTCTAGAAAAGAGCTTCTCAAGCTTTGCAGTTTGGACTCGGCATAAAACGAGGGGTCCCTTCCACTCGTGGTAGAACAATAGCCTGCACAATACGAGTGGTTGCTGTAGAAGCTAGGCCCTGTCGCTCTACGGGCCATAGACCTGTAGTATTGACAACATATTGATGTTAAATGAAAAATTCAGTCTTCAACGTCTCTTCTCTGAAGCAGACAGCCCCCAGATACACAGCCTCTTTGGGTATTGCATTGCTTGTGCACCTGATGTACGTTGTTGGAGCTCGAATACCTTCTTCTATTCTCTAGAATTAGGGTGTGATAGGAATATAAGGGGCATTTCATTAAGCGCAAAACACAGTGGCGCAAATTCATAGTCATTTAAAGTCGACTTTAAAAGAATTTATTCACCTACATAACTTAAAGTAAACTTTTTGCTATTCATAGTCAATTTGTAGTAGGCTATAAACTTAAAGTCGACTTTAAATTTAAAACGAGTCGAACGTGATTTTAAGAAAATAAAGTTGGCTCTAAATCGATTGTCAGATTCGATTTCTTAAAGTTGTTTGCTGTTTTTTTTTTCCAAAATGTTTCCGGAGGATCTACACTTGGACATATTTGAAGATTTTGAATTAATTTCACGGCCAAAAATATACAAACAGCGATCGAATCGAATTTTATTCGCGGTATAGGTTCGATCAAATTACGGTTAAATTTTTTGATTGAAGTGCTGGATGTGCAAGAAACGTGAACGAATCGTGGACTGCCGATTCCAACAGATCTACAGCTGTTGGTAGCATTGCATTTTTTTGGAAGAAATGTCCACCAGTGTGATGTTGATAAGAAATACTGACAAGTGAACTGGTAGCTTTTTGTTGACATGTACCACTGCACAGATCGCATTATTGCTTTCACATTCACAGCGGCAGAGTTAAATGAAACAAAACAGACATGTTATTGGATTGCTCGCTTTCCAAAGGTTATTGGAGCGATAGATTGTACGCAGGTGCAAATTAAACGCCCATCTAAGGTTGTGGGACCTGTAATGGCTGGCCATTACATTAATCGGAAGGGTTATTATTCTCTTAATGTACAAATCGTTTGCGACGCCCAATGCAGGATTATTGATATCGTTGCAAGCTCCAGTGGTGCCAAGCATGACTCTAGCATATGGAATAGTTGCATATTAAAATATAAACTGGAATCAACTGTAAATAGTCATCAAGGTATTTTGCTTGGTGATGCAGGCTACCCTTGTTCAAATATTTTGCTAACGCCAATCAGAAATCCTTCCAATCGGAAAGAAGAACTGTACAACAATAGCCATACAGCAACAAGTAGTAAAATTGAATGCCTAAAGTCCAAATTTCCGTCGATTTTAGAAAGACTATGCGTAGATTAAAGCACTGCAAAGAACGTGATTGTTGCTGTTGCAGTTCTGCACAGCATTGCCAAGGAGCGTAATATTCCTTTCGTCGAAAATTAAGAAGTACCCAGCCAGCAACAACCACACTCTGAAAATATCAACGAACTTGTTGCAATAAATGGAAGAGCATTCAGAAATGATTTTATAAATAGATTTCTTTGAATTCATATCACAGAATAATTAACATAATTAGAATAATAACCAAACATTGAAATAACAATCAATATCACATTCCCGCTGGTGTGCAATTTGATCTTCTAATAGTTTAATTCGCAAATACTGCAGTTTTGCCCGGTGCTCCAACTCCAATAAATGCAGCTCCGTCGTTGCGTGAGACCTTTCTTCTTCAATTTGGGCTAGCCGCGCTGCCATCACATCATGTTTTGATGCTGGCGGTTTCGGCAATTTCCTTAATTGTCAGCCTTGCCTTGCCCGTCAGCGGTAACGTTACCTGCAGCATCCGCACTTATTAAGGCACTATTAATGAGCTGGCTATGAATTTGCGCCATTTTGTGAGGGATAACGTCGACCTTTTTATTCGTTTGAAATTCCTATTGATGCCATTTGTCCGAAATGTCCAACTTTCCATTACTATGGCCCACAAATCAGGCTGAATTTGACCGATGGCATGGGCTATGTTAGCTTTGAGGCCCACTGTGGATAGTGGCTTAAACCTGCAACTTCAGAAAACCCCGCACGATCTTGGTGGCCAGTTTGCATCACCTCCACGTGAGATGATCATGCCCTTGAATAGCTCACGCAGAAATTTCCAAATTTCCAAAAAACCATCAAACTCTATCCAAAAGAAGTTGGCAATCATCGACCTATAGCGCACTCAATCAGCCCTGGCCATGTCGTTCTCAAAGAACTATGGACCGATGACGCCGCCAGCTCCATCCATCATCAGATCACAGAGCAACTACAGGCTGCTCTTAAGCCCTAAGAAGTGTGAGTGAAAATGAAGTAGTCTGCGTGACTTTAGAGCAGATCAGAGATGGGCGAGGCATTTTTTGGTAAAGACCCAAACCCGAGTTGGACATCTTTTTACTACTTCATCTCTGCCCAGAACTGAACTTCTCATCCACATTCGACTCTCATTGGTTGATAGACAAAAACAAACACAGTGGTTGATATTTGACAAAGCCGTCAGAATAGGAATGATGGTGGCCCGTGGCGTTGTGGGTATGTGCGTCGACTCCTACGCACTTGGACCTACCTGTCTAGGTTCGATTTCTGGTACGACAAGAAATACTTTTCACGGCCCACCTCTTTCGAGTCACTGACAATGCTCAAAGAGTATAACTGTTTAGAAAAAGCTTCTCAAACTTGGCCGTTCGGAGTCGGCATCCCTTCCCTTCCACTCGTGATAGAACAATAGCACGCACAACACGAGTGGTTGCTGAGAAGCTAAGCCCTGGCCCTCTACGGGCTGTAACGCCACCCATATTTGAACGCTATGTCCGTCCATTTTTATGGCAAATCAGACTGAACAGATGACAGCCAATTTGACAGATGTAGCTTTAACAATATGACCGCTATCAACTGTCAAAACTCGCAAGTCCCTATTGGAAGACCATTTATTTAGAAGAAGCCCCATAAAAGAATGTCCATTAATTCAAGATTCTGATCCCGTTTTTTTTTGTTCTCACATCAGCAACTCATGAGTTTAGTTGAATACTAGCTGCTACCGAAGCCGAACCTAAGATCGAAGTAGTTATGGATGCAGTGCGGCAATCCAACGTGTACTCCTTAAACAATGCTCCTCAGCCCATATTAAGCCTTAATCAATATATTTGAATTAATTCATTCAAACTATCAAACCACTAATCTGAATAATTCGTTGAGAATTTTTTCTCCCAAACCATTTTTTTACATCACTGAATCACATAAGATGATTTTTTTACTCAACATTTCTTCCTGGTAACGTCGCCCATACAAATTCAATGAAATGTCATCAGGGTGCTGCCAGATATGCAGTTTTCAGTGCAAGCAAATATGATTTTCATTTATTTTTCATGACGTCATTGAAACCTTAAAACTCACTTTACTTGCAAATTACACGAAACTTTACCACAATTCTGATGCAATTGGCTGTAATTGCGTTAATTCCACCCAGCGCAAGTAAATTGACATCATTTCCATGAGAAAACAGCAAGAAGACTCGATTTGTAGTTTTTGACAATTTTCACGCCAAAAAATGAAGTAAATTGTGTAATCATCTGAGTCGCCTCTTTTTGCTCAAAAGAACGCGATTTCGGATATGTTGTCCTGAAGGGGTCCTGATGTGATTTTAGGGATACTGATGATGGGGAAACCTTGAAATTTAATTGAAAACGATGTGAAATTGTCTGCTGGCTTATATTTGAAGAGAATGTGCAGCAAAAAATAGATCCTTGTTAAGTAATGACTTGAAAGTTGATATTAATGAATTTTGTTGCTGGTATTTAACTGTGTAAGCATTTCTTAAGATGCATTTGACGTGAGAAAGAGGAAAATACTGTTTTCCGAACTCTGTGAACGTCTGGATTCAGGGAATCCTTTTCGATTGTTTTTCGAATGCGGTGCATACCTTTTAAAGACGAGTTCCATGGATTGAATGAGATGCTTCCAATTTCAGTCAATTTGAGGGCGATAAGTCTCGCAAGGGTGCCGCCTTAAAGAAACTCTCAGTTTTAAATGAAATGGGAAGTTAGGGGACTTTTTTTCGAGAAGGGAAGGAGATTCAGCTGTCAACTGCGCGAGCTGTACATGAGTGGCATGGTTCTAGTCAGGCGTTTGCGTCCAAGATGACTAGGCCATGGACAACACTGCTTCAGCCCAGGGTGCCTTTGACTCCGCACCAATGGGACAACGCAATAGAAGACGACCACGAAACCGATGGCGAATGCAAGCGGAAGGGGACCCCAATCAACTAGGTGGGCGTAATTGTAGCCACCTGGCTGAAGCTCGTGCCAGCTGGATGTGCTTGCTCAGGTCCACCCCGGACTGTAGCGCCATTAGAAGAATAAGAAGTTTTTGAACTGTGAACCAGTCAAATATGCAAACCAAGTATTCACTGCGACAATAACAAGTTTTCTCCTGCCGTTGAGGTGGTAAAGTTAATTTCGGAATTAGCCTCGTGATCTTCGAAATGTCGTGTGTCCTTTGCTGTAAGATCGTTGCACACTCTGTGTCTGTGCAATGATCTTAAGGATTTCAATTGAAAATAGGAAAATTGTCCAGATCGCAGCGATCCAGACGAATCTCATGTTTGCCTTGAAATGCCCATTTCTGAATCAAGCTTGCAAGCGGCTGAAATTTGTATCAAATAAACGGCAATGCGTTATTAGGCAGCCAACATCAGTGCTCACTTCCAACTGTCTTCATGGCCTTCAAAGGGACCTGGTGTGTATTTGTCATCATCTAAAGGTGCCATATCTTTGAATTGAGGGGTTTTGATGCACCGAAAGTTTCTTCTTCTTCAGCTATCGAATTCCCTCTTCACTGCTCATTTTGGCTAATTTGGTTCAGAATTTTTCAAGCCAATTCTTTTAGTAATATCGGCAGGGTTATTTATACCGACAAAATTTTCATTGTCCTCCATGACTGTTAAGCGACAAACTAACAAGGGCCATCCCAGATGAAATGGTGGACGAACTACATGGACCTGGAACATGAAAAACACACGGTGTCCTAGCTCCATGTGTGACTGACTTACTCATGTGCTCATGCATTGAAGACACTGTCAAGTTCGAGGACAGATTGATGAAAATACCTGCCACGCAAGGACTTAAAAGAAATGCCAAAAAAAGGCGCTTCATCAAGTAAACTGAACAGGATCCTCAGTAACATCTCCTCCTGGGTACTTTGGTCCCAACTCTTTAGTCTAACAGAACCGCGGTCTAATACCCCCTAATCCACCCATAGTCGGTGCATAGTCAAAATCACTTCGAATATACACATGCGGTCGTTGCATGACCCCCGCCTCTCCCAGTCGACCTTTGAATTGACAATAATGTTGAACTTCCAAAACCAATGCAACGTCTGTGGTCGCCTTAAGCCTCCCGCGGGCTACACGGACAAACAAAAATCCAATTAGCCTCCGAACACTCGAACCCCACTTATTCAGTGTCATCTTCATCGAATTCATTCGGATTTTAATCAAATCTGCGAATGAAACCGCCAACTGGTTGAATTCCTATTCGATTCTCTTCGCAATCTCGATTGCACTATTGACACCGGACCACTTGCACTTCTGTTTGTTTGCGATTTTAGATTGAATCCCCGAGTACACCGACCAAGGGATCAGAGCAGCAGCTTTGAGTTGCGAACAAGAAACTGTGTACACAGCCAGTGATCGTGGTCCGGGTGCATATTGACAGACGTGAGAGCGCTTCAAAAGCTCCTCCATTCGGATCTCCAACTTAGCGCGTGTCATCAGCACACCATGGCCCTCACCCCCTATGGGTGGCGCCCACTTCAAATTTATCCAGGACAACGCCGTGCTCATACGTGCGTCCTAACAACTGTCAATTGGGATTACGGTTGGCACCTTTTAATAAGCGGAAGCATACACAATTTCCCCGGTAAATGTGAGCCGGTTATTTCGTTTTTTTTTTGTATTCACCCTTATAGTGTAGGTGTGTATGTGCGACGAGCGGGTGTAGTGAAACTTTACGCAGGATAAGCGAGCGAGAGGGCATTATTTGCATGCCAGTTAATTAGATTTATCGATTTGAAAATTTTAATTAACAACGTACGTCGCCGGCTCCACGCACCTTTGCCATCGGTACCATCCCCAAACACCGCCACCCACGCACACACACTCACTCGCATTTACATAGAAGCACCGCAACCTGAATTGCATGCTGAGCAAGAGAGGCGGCGGCGAGGAGAAAACAAAGAAAAATGTGTGCAGAAGGAGCTGTGAATGCTGAATGGTAGTTGACAACCAAGAAATTGCTTAAACCGAAGTATTTAAAACAAAACGCACCCATCCTCACCCACTTGACGACAATCGCCCCCTAATCAGAGTGCACAATGAACGATGTGACTAAGGTGCTTCGCACAACGATGTGTGTGCGGGGGCCGTGGTGGGTGTTAGGCAACGCTCGTCGCGCGGTCTTAATTTATTTAACTTTTTCTTAAGTGAAAGACAAAGATTTATTTTCCAACCCCAGCCATGGGGGCGTCACCAAGGACCGACACGTTGACAATTCCGCATAATTATTTGCCGCTCAAGGGGTTGGCAAATTGAAAAATGGATTTGCTCCCGTAAGTGTTTCCCTTTTTTTTGTTTCTTCTTCTTCCCCCCCCCCCCACCTCTCTCACGCTCTGTGACTGCATCTGGCACATGTAAGTCGAGGTGGATTGTCTTACAAGGACGACACGTAGCCTTGCCGATGGGGGTTGTGGAAGTGGTTTCGAGTGGCAAGCGTAACAAGTTGAAACGGCGATGAATTAAGATGCCGCGCTGGAGGTTGAGACTGACGACTGTGGAGGGCGTGAAGAACAATGCGAAGAAAATTCACAAACAAACGAAGTGAAAGGGTGCTTCTTCATAAACATTCGTTTGTTTACTCGGTTGCCATGGGTGATGTGTGTGTTTTGGTGGCGCAGTAGAAGGGGAAGGAGCCTGACATGGAAAAAGAAATATTTCAGTCGGAGTTTTATAAGAATTCACACAAATTATTGCACATCCAATAAGAGGTGTTATTCTAAACTGACCGTCTTTCCAAAACTATTAACGTTTGGCTATTCTTGCTATGAGCATAAATAAGTGGACATAAGCAGGTTTTCGAGTGTGTTCAGAAACATACTCATGTTCGTGCTTTGAAGTCGAATAAGGTGACCACAATCGATGAAAGTATCTCACTGCGTTTGGTCACCATCAGCCGCTTTCTCGCACAGTTCTAGTGAGTTTCATCCCTTGTTCTGAACAAGTCAGTGATGGAAAGGCTCCAGCTCGCTTTTATCCAGCACGATCAGCTAAGAATACTGACGCCGTATCTTTGTGTGTGACTAAAAATCCATTTGCGCCCCCTTCGAGGCGATCATGGGAATCAGGCCATTCATCGACATTGCGTATCCAGATCAAAGTTTTTGTCAGATCCAAGGATTTGAATTTACCTTCAACCGCAGATCTTGTACATTAGACTGAAATCAAAATATGGTCGATTTTCGCAAGGGTTTATATTTGCCAGCTAATTTAAAATGACACCTCTTGAGGCGAGCAACTCTTCATAACCACTCGTTCGTTTACTTGGTTGCCATGGGTGATGGGTGTTTAGAAAGGGCAATATATTGACTAACGTCCATGAGAGGAGATTGGCTTCATTCCATGGAGAGACTTCATTCAAGGAGGGTTCATCGGTCGGAGTCTGGTAGGAGGCATAAAAAAACGAATCTTTGTCATTCATTCAACAAGAGATGCCATCTTGAACTGCGTTTCATTGCTGCACCTCCAACGCTTGGCTATCACAGTGATTGGCATCAATGAGATAAAATGAGGCGGTTAATACATACGGAACGACGTGCACTTGCCAAGGGTGTTGAAGTAGTCGGTCGGATTCTGGTAGGAGGCATAAAAAACGAATCTTTGTCATTCATTCAACAAGAGATGCCATCTTGAACTGCGTTCCTTTGCAGCACCTCCAACGCTTGGTTATCATAATTATTGACATAAATGAGCTAAAATAAGGCGGTTAATAAATACGAAACAACGAGCACTTGCCAAGAGTGTTGAAGTAGAACAATTTAATTGCGAAATGATGCCAGTCTCTCATAAAATTCTAAGCTACTTCTATTTCGGGTGGCCCCAAATGCCTCCTTGCCCAGTTACAGTGAATCTTACCGCTAAATTTAAATATCTCAGACTGGTTAGTGTTATCAAGACCTGAACACTCATTCGGCCGTCAAGTCAGGTGAAAATACAGCCGATGTATCGGATGAACAGCCCAGATGTGTCCACTTCGAAACGGTCACAGGAACCCGATCAGCCCAACTTACTCAAATACCAAATTTGTGACCCACTACCTAATCGTTATGTTTCTACTTCCGATCATAGCCAAAATCGGCGGTCTTCTCGGAAAAACTGGTACTTTCAGAATTTATTTAAAATGACACCTCATGTTGGTTGCCCCGACATTTTATAGATTTAATCCACCGTCGTCCTTTCTAGGATCGCCTTGCCAACTGACTGCCTAATCATCAGATACTCGCTACATCACTACATCAACAGACGCTTTCAAAGAGAAAATCCTGAATTTATTTCGTGTTGAATCCCAAGACCCCCCCCCCCCCCCCCCCTCCCCATCACCCACACACACTCGTAGATCCACTAGAAAGTTCTCACATACCAATCGAAGTCGGACAATTCACTCTGAATGCGATAAATTTCGAAATTTCGAGACAAAATCCCGCACCCTTCGTGCGAGGATGACAATTTGAAAACCTCAGACATGCAAATGCGAGCAACTCAAACTATCTTCCCGCAACATTTTAATGAAAAACATCTCGAAACTTTCGTATGGTTCGTTAGATATCGTCCTCACTTGAAACACACACACACTCATACACACATGTCTAGTTGACACATATCGAACGAATGTCCTTCTAATAGAATACTTTTGTCATTTTATTTGTATGCATTGCAGGGAAGAGCTTCACGTTAACCATCACCATATCGACATCACCACCGCACATAGCCACCTACAATAAGGCGATAAAAGTCACTGTGGACGGTCCCCGGGAGCCCCGCTCGAAGACAAGTAAGTAAACAATATCCCTTGGAGCTGGGGAATCCTTTTGTTGTTTGCCGGGTAGGGCAATTTAATTTGCATTCAAACACATGTATAATCCAATCCTCGAGAGAGACAAGAACACATACACACACCCATCCACAGGCACACTTTGTTGGGCTGCGTATGCCTGACTGAATGACAACGACAACGAGGAGCAGTTGGGTCGGGCCGGGCTGGGCTGGACTCTAAATGAAATGCATATCAGCCGGTTGAGATCTGTGCGCAAACACACATTATTCCTTGACTCCGGAGCGAGTGGGTGGTGTGTACCGACCAATCTATCCCACAAATGATTTATCTTTCGAAAATATTTAATGTATGAGAAGCGGAGCGATGCAGAGATACGGAGATGCGGAGATACAATTGCTTAGGACTTATTTATGGGAGCCGGTTCGGGGCGGTGTCTTTTGCATGCAGACGGATTGCCGGGCGAAAATCCTTGGTTCAACTGACTGCACTCAACCTCCTTGGTCGTGCCTAAGTCCCGGCAAGTCTGCACTTGTGGAGGAGAGGCTCTTGGATTGAAATTTGCATTTGCCTTGGCATCTGCAGGAAGGATCTGTCTCTGGTGCTGTTGATAATTGACTTCAAGTCTATATCCGTCTTCGTGTGACTCGGCTCGGTCGGCACACTGTTGGCCGAGGCTCGAGAGTTTCGTAATTAATTGAGGAAGCTTAAGTGCTGGTGCATGCCATGCCCCCAATGTCCGATTACATGCTACGAATATCTAATGAATTGCGTATTTAATTAATGTCTTCCTGTGTGTGAGGTAGGCGGAGGTGTACAACTGAACGTCTGCCCATGGAGGAGCCCGGGCGCTGGATGCCTGACATGTTTTACATTGCTTCGGGTGAAACTCGTCTGATTGGCAGTTGGAAAGAAGAAGACTTCGTCTAGGAGTACGATGATCAGGAGTGGGTCTTGTACCCCTTTTGGCGATTCCTTGGAAGCAGAGAAGTTGGCGTCTAGGTCCGTCTTCTGAAAGCCCTTGGGTGGACAAGGCTCGTGGACGTGGTTAAAACAGGCAGACCTGCGGGGACAGAGAAGAAACTCGCGCCTCGAAGCTCCATTTCAGAAAAAAGCTCTCCTTTTCATGGCACCAAGAAGGACCTAAGCAGAGTGTGCCCATTTTGACGACTTTTCGGTGGTTTTTAGTGATGAACCTGCTCTGGCAACGAGAGCCACTGTGCTTCAGTTCGAACCAAAGCAACCGCGTGCTAAATCATGGCCCTGGCACCAACCCCTGGGCAGCTTAGGCTTACCTCCTGACTCCTGAAGCATAATTTTCCTCTCAAAATGTCTGCATATCACTGCTTTGGACTAGGTGGTTGATGAGGTCTCTTTATAGTGCCTTGGAGCGTGTGTACGAGGTCAGTTCGCATTCATTCCCCATGGAATTATGGCTTACTCAAGATCCTTGCTTAAATTTAAGCTCCTGTTTACAATCGCGTGAGGTGTTGATCAAAGACAGAGTCTCCCTTGTCAACTTCTGTTAGCGTGGTAGTCGGTTAGTCTGTCGACTCGTACAAAGAAGGTTCAGAAACAACTACCGCGGTACCACCTCCCTCGACTATGCTGAGAGCATCTTAAACGTTTGCCCTTCGGAGTCAGTATTCAACTGGATGGCGCCTCCAATCGATCATGGCTTTCGCTCTTGCGTTTAAAATTACACCAGGCCAGGAAGTGCTTCATGTGGTAGTTGCGGCATGGTCTTGTTCAAACCACAATCCATCCACAAGCAGATGTCGTAACGAGCAGCATTAGCTCTTATTGACTGACCAACTGCATCTTCAAGAAAGAATGGTTCAGCCGTACATGATAGAAAAGCCATTGAATGCAAATGGGGACTACAGCCACGCATCGCTTACAGGGTCTTCACCTCGATCGTCAGACCGACACTAATGTGCGGGGTCTCAGCTTGGTGGACAGCACGAAGCAAACCTGTTAACTGCAACCAAATAAGAGCCTACTTAACTTATCCTCACTTGTTTCTGCCTCAATCAATCGAGGACTTGCAACCGAGTGCAATAACTGGCCGACATGTGTTGCGGAGCGTTGAGAAGCACTCCGGCTGATGCTCTTAACATACTCCTCCACCTTCCTCCACTAGAACTATTCGGTAAATCAGTAGCAGCCAGCACAGCCGTGAGACTAAGAACACTCCGACTGTGGTCCGACCTCACCATCGGCCACTCAACCATTCTTAACGAATTCAACTTCCCTCCTTTATGACACCGACCGCCTACTACCCCAAGCTATTTTGGAGAAGAAATTCTCAGCAGCGCTGACTGATCTCCTGAGTATCTACACAGACTGATCGAAGACGGACGAAGGGGTGGGTTTCCTGACCACTGAACGCGTTTTCCAGACAGGAACCATTGCGATGAAAGAGGCACTGTCCTTTTGTTTGTTTTTTGTAGATGGAGGTCTGGCATAGGCACCAATGGGCCACCGTCCATTGGTAGTGGCAGATTCCTGCTAAACAATGTAATTTCCAAAAGGTATTGATATCTAGGGAGAGAAGTATAGGATATCACTATCTAATCGGATAGCCAGGCCGCAATGAAGTCGCTAGACAATGTCATGCTCAACTCTAAAACTTCCCTTACTTGCAGTTCCTTAACGAGATTCGTGGTGGCCCGTGGCGTTGTGGATATGCCCGTCGACTCCTACGCACTTGGACCTACCTGTCTAGGTTCGATTCCTGGTACAACAGGAAATACTTTTCTTTCGAGTCACTGACAATGCTCAAGCTTCTCAAACTTGGCCGTTCGGAGTCGGTATAAAACTGTAGGGCCCTTCCACTCGTAATAGAATAATAGCACGCACAGAACGAGTGGTTGCTGAGAAGCTAGGTCATCTACGGGCTGTAGCGACACCCACATTATTATTATTAACGAGATGGCTGAGCATTTCAATATACGCTGTGACTCTGTGACATACCGGGAAATTGCAAAGTCGATGAACTCGCAAAGTGTGGCACAACCTCTTCTCAAACACCGGTAGGAGAAGCAGTTCTTATGCTAATCGCTACAGCCTACCATCTTCTTAAGATCACACAATTAAGCAACAGGCTAGAAGGTACCGCCTGTCTTGAAAAAAAGGATTTATAGCCAGCACTAAATCTTAAGCGTTCACAATCCAATGGGCTCAGGCTAAGCGGCCCTTCAGGCAGGACGCTCATCGTGCAATTGGACCATACAATGATTTTTGCAGAAGCTGCATGGATGAAGAGGAGGTAGAGACCATAAATCACCGCCTCTGCTCTGGCATGTCGTCAATAACCTCTGCGAACTAACTAGCTTCAGCATTAGCCAGCTAAGCCGCTTTGTTGTAAGCAACAACGGGTAACAAGTTTAGGAGTAGCGTGGTGTCATAATGGGCCTACTTTGTCCTAAGTGTGACTGGCACTCCAACCTATCCTAACATCGGCAAGCAAAAATCCGTCGCAGACTTCAAAAAGTCAAATGCTTTCGCTGAGAATAGGCAGCAGTTCCAGAGGGCGAGTCATGTCTGGACCGCTTTTTCAAATCGATACCACAGGTCGGTTGGGAATATTCCGCTTCGATACTTCGTCTTAAACGATTTTCAGAAGGCGGAGTATTCACGTTGAATTGCTAAACCAAACCAACATCAAAACAGCCGAGAACTGTCAAAAGCTGTTGCAGAAAACAAAGTTGATCATCTTCTGACCCGCAAGATCCACTAAAGGGGTCGCTGGGGCGAGAGAGAGATGTGCAGGCCACTCGATCCTCCGCTACCGACTCTAACTCATCAGGAGCTATGCCAAGGCGCACCCAGGCAAGTTTTTGGACTTGACTTAACCACCTCATCCTGGGTCTGCCAAGCGGTCGCCTACCTGATGGAATCGCATTTGAGGCACAATGTGTGACGAATTAAAGCTCTCCGCCTCAACAGGAAGCGAATGATTTTGAAGCTAGATTGGATTGACGTTTGACACATTCTTGGGCACATCAAAGACGTATCTACCGAGGTTCCTGCTTCTGATCTGGGCAATTGCCTCTTGTCCTCACCTCCCTAGTCACTCTGATGTTGCTGCATGTGTTCAACGAAGCTGGTCGTAGTCCGTGGGCAGGGCAGTCAACAAGGACAACTGCGGCAAGTACTCCTGTCTCATACATTGTTGGCTGTTCTCTGTAGGTTAGCAACGATTTCAGAGAAGTGATTCAATCGGTGTGCCAATCGGTGTGCCAATCGGTTTCCAATCGGAGGGTGGTCCTAACTCGGCCCGAAAGTCATATCTTGAATGCCCCGGCGTCCAAATTGAACATCGCCGGGGACCAGGTGACAAAAAGTCCACCAAGGTACAGCCATTGTCGTGTGGAATTGGAGCAAGATCGTGGACGTGGAACTTCCTTGCGACGAAAGCTGATCAGTGATGTTGATCTCTTTTTGCTCAGCGCCTTGCAATTGCTCCAATTTCCAGAATGACCCAACGTGCTCGGGCTTCGTCTGCTAGTTTTCTTCTATGCAGCTCGGCGGTGTGCGTGCGTAATGGATTGCCCGACATTCATCCAGCGGAGATCCAGGCTGATCTTTGTACTTTTGTTAGCTTCTTTAGAAATTGTTTCTTCTCCAGAGCTTTCCACCAGACTTCAGAACCGTATGTCTACAACCACGGCATGTAGCCAGTATATAGGCTTTTTTCAAAGGCACGTTTGCACGTATAAAACGGTGTGTAATTCATCCAAATGAGTTTGGAATCAAGTATGACGTCTAGGCACTTTGCTGTCTTTGAGAGTTTGAGTGTGAGTTCATTTCCAGAAGGATTTGTAGCGCCTTCAACTGCTAGACAAACATTGAGATTGATCAGAGACACTGTACACGAGGTAAGGCATGCCTGTTGGAAGAGGCGACTAAAATTCGGAGCTAAGAGCTGCTGGTGGTGGCCGGTGGCGTTGTGGGTATGTGCGTCGACTCCTACGCACTTGGACCAACCTGTCCAGGTTCGATTCCCGGTACGACAAGAAATACTTTTCACGGCCCCACCTCTTTCGAGTCACTGACAATGCTCAAAGAGTATTAACTGTCTAGAAAAAGCTTCTCAAACTTGGCCGTTCGGAGTCGGCATAAAACTCTCCCTTCCACTCGTTATAGAACAATAGCACGCACAGCATGTGTGGTTGCTGAGAAGCTAGGCCCTGGTCCTCTACGGGCTGTAGCGCTATCCATATTATTATATTAAGAGCTACTAGTTTAGGATACAGCCATACTCCAGTGGTCCTTGATATGACCAAGCTCGCAGATAAAGGATTATGTGGACAGTACCTAAATCAAAGATTGAGGCACACACGGCGGCTAGTCCGGGATGTTATAGCATACTACTATTAGCTTGGCCAGAGGCTATTGTCTGGTGCCATGGGAGATCAGGAAAGCCTCTGAGACACGCGCAGGTTTCAGTCTGATCGCTTGAGGCTGGCCCCCAAGTGGGACCGTCGTTGTGGCTGTGGTTTAATACCCAAAGTCACGGGGAGAGGTGGAGTTTATATCGATGTTGATTTTGAATAGAACACAAATTATTTAGGAAATTATTGTCATTTCTTTTTATTATGATAATATCGGTATGGTTCAATTATGTGTGGAACAAAATATCGGCAAAATGGCCGCCGCGACTTCGGCGGCACACCTCCATCCGATGGTCCAAATTTTCGATGACGCTGAAGCATAATTGAGGTTCTATGCCGTTAATGTGCCGAATTATCTCATCCTTTAGCTCTTGAATTGTTGCTGGCTTATCGACGTACACCTTTTCTTTCAAATAACCCCAATGAAAAAAATCTAACGGTGTCAAATCACATGATCTTGGCGGCCAATTGACATCGCCACCACGTGAGATAACAGGGCCATTGAATTTGTCGCGCAAAAGAGCCTTTGTTTCGTTAGCTGTGTGGCAAGTGGCAAGCGTCCTGTTGAAACGACATATCGTCCACATTCATATCTTCCAATTCGGGCCATGAAAAGTTCGTTATCATTTCACGATAGCGAACACCATTCACAGTAACTGCCTGACTGGCCTCATTTTGGAAAAAATACGGCCCGATGATGCCGCCAGCCCATAAACCAAACAGTCACTCCTTGTGGGTGCATTGGTTTTTCGACAATCACTCTTGGATTATTATTCGCCCAAATGCGGCAATTCAGCTTATTGACGAAGCCACTGAGGTGAAAATGTGCCTCATCACTGAAGATGATTTTCTTCGAAAATTTATCATCCACTGTTGCCATTTCTTGCCACCATTCTGACCATTGACGACGCTTGAAATGGTCAAGAGGCTTTAGTTCTTGAGTCAATTGCACCTTTTAAGCGTGTAAATGCAAGTCTTTGTGCATAACGTTCATTAACGACGAGCGCGAGAGGTGCAATTGTTGGGCACGACGACGAGTTGAGGTGGACGGCTCTTCAGCCACACTATCGCTACCAGCAGCAATATTTTCTGCAGTACGAGCTGTACGATGATTTGGTCACGTGGCACCAATGTCCCCATCATCACGACTTCCGAGGCGGGCGTTGAATGCGATTCCATCAGGTAGGCGACCGCTTGGCAGACCCAGGACGAGGTGGTTGGACCAAGTCCAAAAACTCGCCGGGTTACGCTTGGGCATTGCTCCTGATGAATTAGAGTCGATGGCGGAGGATCGAGTTGCCTGGAGATCTGTCGTGCGTGGTTTACCCCGCGACATTTGACGTTTAGGCGTGGTTCACATTCAACATCGGCTCTTAAAATCCACCCTTTACCTAAATGTCTGAGAGTCAATCATCGTCTATTAAGGAGTAGCTTGTGCGACGCCGAGACGTGAAAAGTATAAGTTCCAAATCTGTGTGGCACAACCGGGTGCTGCGATCCAACGGAGGTCTTAGATCGGCCTCGCACTTCATCAAGGCGGAGAAACAAGTCCATGAGCTTATTCTCAAAATTGGCGGTTCCTACTTCTGGCAATGGTCCAAGGAGTATGAGACCTCGTTCGGCAGGAGATCACGTTTATCAATCAATCATTTGTACCGTCACACAGTTGAGTTCCAGATAATCCAGAAAGTTCCTAAGACGATCCACTTCAAACTTATTTTTCACTCGTACACACATCGTCCAGCTGCCTCCATCACGTCGCTTATGTCATTCAGGTTCGGCAATCACACTCCCCAATCCCTTTCACCCGATACAACATAAGTTTTAAGAGCAGAAATTTTAACTGAAAACTCAGTGTTATCACTTTTAGGACAGCAGCAGCAATTCCACTTCGCCTTCGGCCAGCGGCCGTTCCACTTCTCCGCGGACCCGCTGTCAGGATTCCGCATGCCGCCCATTGGAAACTGTCAAAGTGAGTATGAGCATGTGAAATTATTTACAATTCAAACGAGTTTTATTTTTCAATCATTTTTTTTTTTTCATTTTTGGGGTGCTCCATCCACCCGCCCTTTAGCAGGGGATTGACGGAATTCGACCAGTTAACCAAGTTGTGAATAGTTGTGGCCCAAATCACGCGTGCAAAACCAAACCGCAGTGTTTAGCATAAATATTGCAAGCGTGCATGTTCTTTTGCGGTCACGCCGAATGGCAAAAAGGGGGGAGAGGGGGGCTTGGTTGAATTAATGTCGCCAACATGGGTGGACGCGGAACGAAAAAATAATACGCCACGCGGGGTTTGGGCGAGACAATATTTTTGTTGTTTATTTTTTCCTTTCTATTTTTTTGCTTGCGCAACCAACTGATGGCCAATTTGATGGCGTGATGTTTGAAATAATTTGTGGGTGCGTGGGTGGGTGGGCGTTGGGTCGCCGGGGACTCTTTAGGCGACCGGACTGTTGGGGTCGAATAATGGTCAATGGGTTTTGTCAAATTGTCTGCGCTGGGAAGTCACTTTTGAGTGGTTTTTTCGGCCACTCATGGATTAGGTGACACTCAAAAGGATTGCTGTGCGGTCGTGGTTTATGTGCGGAGCATCTTTTCGTGGTTTTTCGGTGATGAGTTGGAATGTGATATGCGCGACGAAATGGGAGGGGAAGGATAGTAAGAGACTACTCAGGCTTTCGCAGAAAGAAAGTGGATGTTTGGCAAAGAAAACAGTCAGGAAGGCGATGTCTCGAACGTTGGGCAATCTTAAGGATTCCAATAAGATGTGACGATACTGAAACAGTTACTTACTTACTCACTTCCCAGGCCTGTCACCGATGGAGGGTCTGGAAAACTGTTAAAGCTGTTTCCTTTATGATCCTGGGCACGCTGTGGCCAGTCATCGATGCCAAGCTGTCTTGTGTTCGTGATAACTTGGCCTTTTTACCGGAGTTTCGGTGTTCCTCTCCTTCTCGAACCAGGAGGCTCGAATACGATGTCCCTCTTAGCTGCGTTGTGGTCGATCCAATGTAGTCAACTCATATTTGCCTTCCGAAATACATCTACATCTTGATACAGCTCGCAGAGTGCGCGCTTGCGTCTTCTCCTCCATTCACCTTCCCCCAAGAAAGGATTTTACATATATCCGAGGCAGAACTATTCTATCGAAGACATCGAAGGTCTTATGTTTGGCTTCTTGTCCAGCTTTCGACTCCGTGTAGCAGGGCCGACAAAATGTGGCTTTGTTAGAACATAATCCCAGTCCTTCCATGGGTTTTTTTTAATTCTGAAATGGCCATCTTCAGAAAGTCGACTGAGCTCTGGTTGTGGCATTTGTCCAGCTTAGCGCCATTGGAGAACCATCCGGCGTCATCCGAGTTGCCGACGGTTTCTCTATAATGAAAGCCAATATCTCGTCGGCTAGTAGAGTCATAAGAGATCTCCAATTTTCTCCACAGAGCTTGTCCTCGTCGTCGCTGAAGTCGGAGATCCCATAGAGGAGATTATTCTTAACGAGGTTCGCCATATCGGCGCTCCTCATCTTCTTGGGAGTTTTCTGGCCTCATCCTGGGACCTGGGTCTTTTGAACATTTGGTTCATGGAGGCTCCAGCTGTCTGACCACCTGTTGCAGGTTTCACTTTAGGCTTGACGACTGTTCCGTCCTCGTTCGTCTTTGTTCTTGTTCCGTCCTTGTTACCCGGCCTTCTAAAGACGTGGCTAGTACTTGGTCCATCTGGGCGTTCGTCGGTCCGTTTCGATCTGCCGAAATCGGTTGATCTTTCCTTTCTGGTAGCTGCCCATATAACAGGGTTCTTAGCTACTCCTCCGCGCTCACCCATTTTGGGTTTTCCTTCAGTCTCCCGGAGTTCGGTTGCCGAGCGATGTGTGTCGTGTTCCCTGTTAGTCCAGTTCTCTTTGGGAATCTTTCCTATGCGGGCTAGTTGGAATTTCGCATTCCGGGTGGCTCTAATTTTTATGATGGCAGGTTTCTATTTCTTCTTGGCCGTAGAGGCAGTATCTTCTGCCAGACTGCTAAGGGATGTGTTATCAGAGTCCGATACCAGGCATCTCTGTTGTTTATGTTGTCGTTGTTAATTTGTTTTTTTGTTCTTATTGTCATTGTCCTTTGCAATGTTCATAGTTTGATTGTTGTTTGGATTTTAGTTTGAAGAGTTCTTTTGTGGGTCCCACGAGTAAACCGGTGCCGCCATAGCGAACCCGGGTCTACTACGACGACAGCCAACACTTACGACAGGCACTGTCCAGTGTGCATTTCAACCCTTCGGCACGGTTTGATATTTAGCTCACGCCACCACTGAGTTTTGGGGTGGCTGCTACTTGGCTTCGGCAACCCTATCTGAAGACCGTGCAGAATGGGTTGCCCTGACCTGCCATCGCCCTTCAGAGCCATCGGGTGTCCTACTGAGCTCCTGCAGCACGACAATGCGCGCAACCGTGAAGGAGATCGACCTTAAGATCAGCTCGTTTAGCCTGTTCTTCAATCACCGTGGAGGCTTCCACTACGACGCGTTGGGAGCGTGTGACGATGTTGATGTCGTGTGCGCAGCCCAACGGTGGAATGATCTGTAGAAGGTGGTGTCCTCCGTGTGGACGCACTTCATCGTCTTTAGTACCTGATTGAATAAACCCCACGAGAGCGCATTTCCTTGCCGAAATCCCGTGCGGGTTTCAAACGTCTCCGAAGACTTTGCATCGGACTGCACCCTGTATCGCGTATATTTTAGCTAGAACATATCGCTACGTGTAGACCAAGTCATCGCGAACGCAAGATAATTGAAGAAGCATGCCGAAGACCATCGGCGATGAAAGGCAGCTATAAGTCAGCCTCATATCGTAGTGACATATGTATCTATCGTCGGGAAGGACCTCGAGTCGCTATCGTTCATGTTTACATGAAGTGAAACTGTCGCCATTGATGGAATCTTCGTCTCGACTGAAAGTAGGTAGAAGTCGTTGACTGCCAGCGTGCAGCGGTCACACTTAATCCAGCGTAGCCACGTCGTGTTACCACTCGCATCTAGTTGATAAATGAACGAAGATGGCTGCCAGCTCTCGGCAGGGGCATTCAGAAGATTGACGGAAGATACTTCCTTCACTCATATCGTTTCAAGGGCTTGCCAGACTGCGGCGAGCACGCAGAATAAACGTTGTCTTGCATGGTTTTGCATGCATTCAGGCGATACTGAATTTGTTGCGACGTGTCCTCCGGCTGGAAGGTTAGGTACTAGTTTGAACCTCCATCAATTATGGGAATTGAAAGCTCGCTTTGATTTTGGTTCACACATTTTAAACTTCGTTCCTGTTTCACGATTTCTCATCGTCATACACACTCTGTGCAGTTCTCGTCTCAAAAGAGAGTTTGCTAGTCTGTTTGCAGGACATTGACCGAAATTGCATGGTTCCCTCTCTTTTTCTTCGCTTTAAGCTTGAGTATTTTATCTTAGCAGCGCCTAAAATCCAATTTTGCTTGGCTACACTGTTCCATTTGCTCATCAGACAGACTTTAGACTAGGCTCGCTTCACGAGCTCACTGATGGAACGAACAATTAACGAACGAGCCTGCGGAGCAGTTGGTCTTGTTGGATTGAGTGCTCGAAAATTACATTTTCACATCCAACATAATTTAATATGACATTCGTTCCAGCAGACAAGCCTTTCATAGCCAAGAGAATAAACTTGAGTCTAAATGTTGCTCAGTGTTCCCGTGCCAGTGAAATGATGGGTTGGTCAATGGGCCGAGAATATTGACGCCGTCGTGTCAAGCATCCGCCGCAAGCGAACCAAAGCAGTCGGCGTTTTCAATAATTGGACGACATTCTGCAAAAAGATCTTGGCCTGCATCCTACAAGATAAAGTCAACTGAAGGACTAAAGCAACTCGATCATGTGGAACGACGTACGTTCTCCGCCTGGGCTCTAGCAATGTTCGATTGATGATGACTTATTTCATCCCAAAATAATTTTCAGTGATTAAGCGCACTTTTGGATAATGGGCTTAGGCAGTAAACAGAATATGCGTTATTGTCAGGTAACAACCAGCATGTGCTTCAAAAAACACCCCTTCACCGACTGTTTGGAGTGATTTTCATGCCGGTGGTGTCATTGGGTCGTTTTTTGCGTTGAGATCGCCGCAAAAGCATGCTGCAACTTAATTTCTTTGCTCAATTGCATGGAATAGACATTAAGACGTGTCGTTTCAGCAAGACGCAGTGCCACAAGCTACACAGCGACTTATTGAAAACTCTGTTGATCACGTGAAATGAACACGTGAAATGTGCTGTATAATCGTGTGATTTAACAACTCAGATTTTTTTCTCTGAGGCTAGTTTTGAGGCAGAAACTATGGCGATTAAAGAAGCGCTTTCCTGGCGAACGTCATTCTAGCAAAATACTAAATGCAAACAAAGCAAAAGTGGATGACTTCTGTGGCCTAACGTGTGCCCAATTATTTTGTATCCTCAGCTCAACTCACTGTGCCCCAGTTAAGCTTCGACTTTCGACGTCTCAACGCTTGTTGCTTGCTCTAAGAGAGAATTTCTTTTGCTTTTTTTCTTTTGTTTTTCGAGCTGGGATGTGACTATTCTTTTGCACGAAACAATCTTCCAAGGCTACATAGATCTATGACATATACCAAAGCCATGGAGGATTACCACGGTAGGGTTCATATCAACAGCAGGCAAGAGCTCACACGCAAAACCGAAGGACTTGGTCATCCTTCCTACTCAAAACCTTAGAGAAACTGATAGATAACTGGCGATAAGTTCCAAGCTTGGTGACACCATGATCTGCAAGTCGGTTAATAGAGGCACGCCGCAGGGTGGTGAGCTATCTCCTCTTCTATGGAATGTAGTAGTAAACGAACTCCTTCTGACTATAGAAAATACAGGGTGCAAGGTAACTGCCTATGAAGACGTTGTTGCCATTGCTGCCTCCGGGAAGTGCATATCCACTATCAGGGACATACTGCAGGTAGCTCTCTTCGAATTAGAGAAATGGACTTGAGTGTCAACCCGCAGAAGACTGAACTAGTACGCTTCACCAGAAAATATAACAAAACCTCCTACCTATACGTGGCGTCCCTTCACAACTCAATAAAAGTGCAAAATTCTTAGGCCTCATTCTAGACACGAAACCAAGCTTATAGCAATGCGTCAGGAAGGCCTCTACGGCTTTATACTGCTGCAAAAAGACTATAGTATCCAAATGGGGACTACAACCCCGCACAGTCCACTGGATATGCATCTCTATAATCAGGCGTTGCGACCTGGTGGACCGCTGTCAACATAAATATCAATTGCAAACTGCTCGAAAGAGTGCAACGGATGGCGTGTGTATGCATCTGTGGAGCGCTAAGGACAACCCCTTCTGAAGCCCTGAACAAACGCCTTAACATTCCGCCAATACAATTATTCGGCAGACAATCTGCTGCTTGGTCGATTTCGGACACTCCACCATTCTAAGCTGTTTTAGGTCCGTACCTGAAGGTACCGACCTCCTAACACCTAGGCTACTCTTCGAGAAAAAATTCTCAATCAGCATTTGCCCAAGATCTTACTGGGAGTCTGATTATCAGACGCTAGATGGATCGAAGATGAGCGATGGTGTGGGAGCTGGTGTCTACTCTAAGGATCTAAACATTCAACTGTCATTCCGACTACTAAACCACTGTAGCGTTTTTCAGGCAGACACCGTAGCGATTAAAGAACCGCTTTCCTGGCTAAAAAAACCAATGTAAAATCAAGCCCAGATATCGTCATCTGTTCTGACAGCCAGGCAGCGATCAAACTCAAAGACTTCCCTGAATTGCCGCCTATCTCTCAACGAGATGGTCAAGTACTTTAGCATCCAACTTATGTGGGTGTCGGGACACTGTGACATCCCAGAGAATGAAGTGAAGCTGACGAACTCGCTAGAAGGGGTATCAAGGTGGTACGCCTTCCGGTTGGTGATATGCCATTCATGCCTATCGCTTCTGCTAAAAGTGTGAAACACTTACCAACACAAATCGTAGATGGTCTACCGGCAGTAAATGCCTCACTACAAAACTGCTCTGGCGCACCATAGATACAATACGCTCACGTAGCCTAATCAGGTTGAGTAGACCTAACCTTAGAACCATTATCGGCGTACTTACCGGGTATTGTGTCATTGGCACGCACGCCACCAGACTAGGCCTTCCCTTTAATGACTTCTGTAGAAGCTGCAGGGACGAGGAAGAGGTAGAAACCATTTCACATCTCCTATGGAATTGTAATGCTCTCTCCACACGTAGAAAGCGTCATCTGAACGCCTACTACTGCAAAAACTTGACAGAACTAAACAACACTATCAGTCAACTCTGCTTTATCAAAAGCGCTAGCTGGTGGTGGGTCACAACGAGCCTACTCTGGCCTAAGTGTGACAGCAGCAGTCAGCCACTCCAACCTAACCTAACCTAACCTAGGTTAAATCCTTGGCCCATGCCAACCAGCCGGCATCTTTAGGAAGTGTTGAACCTAAAAATACGGTAGAAAGCAAATAGAACTCTGAATATGAATCAACATTTGATGTAGACGATCGATGTAGGTCGTTGCCTGATTGTTGAAAGTTAAGGCTGGTCTTAGCTTAACCTCTTTGGTCTTTGACCCACGACATTGCGGCAACTTAGTCACACTCTTTTAGTGTGTTTCTGCTTTGTACAGAAAAGAGATTGGCCAACATCTACACCAGAGATCGGCATGCGATCACATTTAAGTCTACTCACAGGTGCAAGTGTGTACTGCCACCGCAACTTCTCTACAATGAAGTCGATTGGGTATGTTTCTCTTATAAGCTTAAGTGTTACATGTTGGAGTCAATGCATCCTGCACTATCGCATGTTCATATTTACTCAGATGAAGCGTTGCTATGTGCGATCGCTTATGAATAAGAAAAACACCGCATACACCGCAACTTCGATCACTCGTTCGTGTATTCAAAACAGGAGCTTGACGAGTTGCTTGCCGGCCTGGACGGACCACCAGAATTCGCGGTGGAACGCATAGAAGAGGAGATCGTACTAAAATCAGAAATTCGCTCTAAAGGCTCCATCTGCATTCATCTCACAAGCTCCTCCACAGTGCGACGTCGATCTGTGTTTGTAGCAACATTGCTCATCCTACCAAGCTACTTCAGCCACTTCTGACGACTTTGCTTGTCTCAATCGATCGCCGTACCCTTCAATTTCGTCGGTCTTCACCACGCACTCCTTGGCCTAAGTCCGACTTTTGAGCTCCTGAGCTTGTTCTGTTCCAAAATTCATCGCATTCCCTTTAGATTTCTGCCTGCCTTGCAACTCTGAAGTGTTGCATTTCCAGTAAAATACTGCTGCATTGTGACCACCCTAATTGATTTATCCCGCACACGCAACGTAACGACCTTCACTTCTCCGCCCCCGTTTCTCGCAATTCTCGCACATAAAATCCACGCTAATGAATCCATTCACCCGACTCACATCCGCGCGCCAGCAGACTGCACTAAATTACAAAATCAAAAACCATCGCTAATCATATATTCCAAATTAGATTTAATCGACGCCCGCCTCCCCTAGCCACCCCTAGCCAATCCGCCCGCCCGCACGCAATTGACTCATTCAAAATGTAATCCGCTCCAACTAACTTACACACACAGCATCGTCCAGCCACCCATCAAGCCACCGATCCGTCGCCGTCGCCGTCGGCATCGCCGTACCGCCGATCCCAGCAAGGCCCCCGGTAATTCCATTCAAAAATTTAAGCCAATAGCATTAATAAAGCGCCCGCAAAATCAATATCCGTCCATTTAAAGTCCTCTCGCTTATAAAAACTAATTAATAATTTTCGAATGGGCTATTAATTAAGCCTAATTATGCCTTTGGCCAGTTCCGGCAGCGGCAGCGGCAGCGGCGGCCCATTTCGGGTCAGCGACTGATTTTCGACCATTTTTTTGCCGACACACGCTCGTTTGCTGGCGCTGCTGGTGCGTGCAAGCGGGTGAATGCGTTGCTGTGTTGGTTGAGAATAAAAAATGCATATCAGGGCTGATTCCGCGTGTCCAGCGAGTGAATTTTTCAAGCATTTCTCTGCACATCTCCGGGTCGCAACGCACGCACACGAATGTATGTGCGTGCGAGCGGCGCGGTGCGAGCTGAAGGTGGAGGCGGTGTTGATGCTGATGTTGTGGCTGCTAAATGAAGCATGTCCGATCCAACGGACTCCAACGGGGAGGGGAGGGGTGAATGTGGAATTTTGTGTAAAATTCCACAGATTCCCTTTGTCCCAGGTTCGCTGTCCCTGGGCACAATGGTTGACACATTACTACGCAGCGAAACGCATTCGGTTCGCTTGAAGGGTTCGCGCGTCCGCCATTCACGCGCTATTTTGATTGGATTGCTGGGTGGTGGTGGCGGCGGCGGCGGATGGTGAGTGCTGAATGGTGAATGGAGCGTGTGTTGGCTAGTCAGGGCTTCCATAAATCTCATGCCAATAATTTAAAGCTAAAACCGAATCCCGTGCAGAAACCGGATCGGCGTGGACTGCGCGGTGGACAACAGAAGCTATCCGGTGCTGGCGGATGTAATGGCATTTGCCTCCCCATCGAGCAACCCCAAATCGATATGAGCGTCCGAAAACCTGTCCAAACAGAGGGGAACCTCAGCCAAAAACCATCGCGCAAAAAACGGTCGCCAAGGACGCTGTGTGGGGAGGGGGGAGGGGGCGCGGTGTGGCCGTGTCGGTATTTAAAGTGTTCACGGTTTGGTTTTGAGCACACGCAAACTGAATGGTTGAACTGGTGGCGAGCCGTTATAAATCAAAAGCGCGTAACCATGGGGCTTCGTGGGTGGCGATGGTTTTTTTTTTTTTCATTTTTGGTCTCTTTTTGCCTGACTGACGATCGTTTCGGCTTGTCTTTCGCAGATATGTCGCAGTTCGGACTGGGAGCGGCCAACACCCACTGGGGCTACGGGTCGGCAAGTGCATACTCGCCGTATCTGGCCAGCAGTGGCTTGTCGTCGTGCACCACCCCGTCGTCAGCGCAATTCAACAATCCGGCCTTGGGTTTCACCTGCTCGTCCAATGACCAAGCCAATAACCAGGACTTCTCGGGCGCGACGAATCGCGAGTGTGTTCCAAGTAAGCATTGACTCCTCTCTCTCATCTATCTTCCCCCGAAGCTCACCTTATTCCCATCTCTCCCTTTCTCGTTGCAGTGCTTCCCGACTCAACAGCCACTGACTTGGACCAGCACCTGAGCAACCTGGTCGGCTCCACCACCGGCCAAATGACACACCACAGCCTGCTGGGCGGCACAGGACAGACCTCGATCTCGTCGACCGTCAACGGCGCCGCCACCGGCAACAGTTCCATCCTAGTGCCGCGGTACCACTCGAACTCCAACCAGGAATACAACGTCCACTCGAGTCAGAACGGCCCGCGCAGCCTCAGCGACTCGTCCCAGGCTGAGTCGCCCGTGCAGGAGGATCTTCTCACGTCGAACACCCCCAATCTGGGCGGTGGCGGGGCGGCAGCTGCCAACGGGGCCAACAACGGTCCCGGAGCCAACAACGCAGTGGCGGCCAACCAGAACTTCACCGGCATCGTCAACCAGACGCAGAACACAGCCGTAGCCTACAGCTCGACCGGCGGCAGCGGCTGCAATGGCTCCCTCTATCCCGTGCTCCCGGCGAGCCTGCTCTACTCGCAGCTGTACACGGCGGCGAACCAGACTCACGGCTTTCACTCGCACTCGCTACCATCGCACGCGTCACCCAATTCCGCCGTGCACGGTGAACTGCAGAGCGTCATGGATCACATCAGCAATGTCGGCGCCCGCCAGCAGCATCACATCATGGCCGGTGCTGGCGGCAACACCCATCCCGGTGATCTCACCCTCGTCGGCAATTGCGGCGCCTCGGCACGCAACGTAGACGACGGCAACACCAACCGTCAGGTGGCGCTCGCCGCCCATCGCGGCCACCACAATCCCACTGACAACGGGAACTCCGTGTGGCGGCCATATTGAGGGTTCGACTATCTAATGATGTAGGACATCCGCACGCCAGCCGCCTAGCCAATAAGTGACAGCTGTCATTGCATCCCAACCGAACCGTCTTCGAACATAGTCTAATTCTCCGTGTAAATATTGTAATATATGTCAGGTTACCACTTAAGACGAGCAGAGCAGAGAAGAGCACAGCAGAGCAGAGAGAGGAGAAAGTCGGTTTAGAGAATTTTTGTCATAACCCACAGAAGAGGGAGTGCGCGTGACCGTGACGTCACGCCGCTGTCAGTTTTTCTGAATATTTGTGCACATAAGCGTCGTTGTGCGAAGAGAGCGCATATAAGTTCCTAATCGTTTTTCGTTTTCGTTTCCCACTAACAGTCGGACATCTTAAATCCGCCGCCACCCGGCCCCCAGTCGCGACCCCATGAGAGATGGCTCCGTGATTTTTGTACAGTCTTAGGGGAGGTTTTATATACGTTTTTTGTTTGATTTTTGATTTTTAATTTCGAGTAGAGCCAGTATCGAATCAATGTTATTTGTTGTGTAGACTAAGTCGAAGGAGACGCCAAGGATAGGGTGTCTTCCTATTTTTTTTGTTTCTTTTTGAGAGTCAGAGTCCGATCGGAATTATTGGAAATTGTTCTATCTATGTATCTGTATCTACCTAGAATAGCTAAATTCAATTGTACATAGTTTAAGGATATAAAAAAAAAAGAAGAAAAAAAAAGAAATAAAATGTCTATATATATACGGTATGTGTAGAGAGAGAAATGAAATGAGATCCCATCAAGTTAATGTGCGATAAGTGAAGTTTTAAGCTGTAAGCATCGATTCATTATTTACTATTCGAATGTACAAGATGAACTCAAATAAACAGAAAAATATGTAAAAAAAAACACATTGTGGTGCAGTTTTCTTGAAGTTGTGTGGACTGATTTGCTGATCATACTGTGCCGAGGACAGACGGGGTAAGCTGGCAGATTTTAGTGTTTTTCCGCAATTTCTGGGAGCACATCGTGTTGATGGCTAAAATGGAATGGCAACGACGAACCGCTGTGACCTTGGCGACTTCTTGTGTTTGGGTTGTGTCAACATTTTGGGTAATTTTTGCAGCTGATTTTAGGGAACTTGGAATTTGTGTTCTTTTTATGTTGATGAAGCTACAGTCCAGACCCTAGTGCCTGCAGCAACAACTCTTTGCATGGTGTTTTTGGAACAAATAAAGATTTCATTGACTGCCTCAGGATTATTGGTGAATTTGGCCCGAATGGCATTACATTCCTGTTTTCTGTTTGTTGCCTCTTCTCTGCCAAGCAACATTTAAAATGCGGAAAAAAAAAATGTGGTGTTATAACAGGGGGTGGTGGCGTGGAATTTTTGTTTGTGCCCGGTTTTGATCCTCAGATGTCGAAGAAGTCGACTCATTCACCTCTTGTTCTACGGCGGCCACGATTGAAGCTTGAAAAGTGGCAAGTGGAAGCTCTCTTCGCTCCGATTTCAGCCATGAAGGAGAACATGATCAAACGAAGCGTAATTAATTAGCGGAAGACCACCTACAATACGTTCCCAAGAGCCTGCTGCCGGACTATTTGCTCCATTTTAAAAAGGATCACATTTTGTGCTTGTAGCCAGACCCCTTGATATCCTGGGGAGGCTGGGAGACCTCTTGTCAGTTGGCGTTGAAGCTTCTTCTTTTTCAGATTTATGCCTCTTGTGCTGAACCTGAATTTTTGTTACACCGATGTTTGATAAGCCTCGTTGGACACTACTTGCAGAAGTTGATGTTCATCCAAGTTCACTAAATTACCCGTCAAATAGACAACAAATAGCTTCATCCGGCGGATTTCTGAACAGAAGATGATAAATCAAATAAGTGAATATAATCTCGGATTAGATGTACTTATCCACTTAACCATTACACCACTTTGAACCTGCTGAAGCGTACCTGAAAGCGGGCAAGACATTTCCGAGGAGACATTACTATCGCGAAATCGTTTGCAGTGATTAGTGCATCTGGCAAATTCGTCTCTACTCTAAGAGACATAATGCAGAATGCCTTCGACAAGCTGGACACAAACATGCGGACTCGGCCTTAACCCACAAAAAACGGATATTGTACTCTTCAGCAGAAGATACAAAATCCCTCAGTTTGCCCCCCTCCCACTGCTGTGTGGCACTATATTACAGCTAACTGCCAGTGCGAAATTTCTGGGTCTCACGATTCATATCAAGCTAAACTGGAGACTCAACATCCTGGACAGGGTCAAGAAATCCTCTTTTGCCCCTTTTAGCTGCAAAAAAGCCATTGGATGCAAATGGGGCTTACAACCACGCATCGGTCACTGGATTTTTATCTCGATTGTCAGACCGACACTTCTGTATGGAGTCTCAGTTTGGTGGACAGCACTAAACAAAGCTATCAACTGCAAGGCACTCAATCGAGTACAAAGACTGGCCTACATGTGCATCAGCAGAGCACGGAGAAGTGCTCCTCCTCCTTCCTCCACTAGAACTTTTCGGCAAACAAGTGGCAGCCAGCACAGCCCTGAGATTCAGAACACTCCGACTGTGGTCCGAACTCAACCATTCTCAAGGAATTCAACTTCCTTCCTAGCGACACTGACCGCCTAATATCCCAGGCTATCTTCGAGAAGAAATTCTCTATCAGTATTCCCCCCCAGATCGGACTGGATGTCTGATAGGCAAACGTTGGATGATCATCTGCGTATTTTCACAGACGGATCGAAGACTAATGAATGGGTGGGTGCGGGTGTCTATTCCAAAGATCTCAAGGTTGCTATCTCTTTGAAGCGCCCAGACCACTGAAACCATTGCGATAATAGAGGCGTTGTCATGGATAAAAAACATCGTGATATCAAAAAGGGATATCACCATCTGTTCGGACAGTCAGGCCGCTGTAAACATCCTGGACAATGTCATGTTTCACTCAAAAACATCCCTTAATTGCAGGCAGTCCCTTAACGAGATGGCTGAACATTTTAACATTCACCTCATGTGGGTGCTGACATACCAGGCAACTGCACAGTGGATGCACTCGTCAGGTGTGGTAAAACCTCCTCTCTATCAATAGCAGGGGTACCACCTTCCATGCCGATCACTACAGTCTAATATCTTTTGAAGATTCATACAATAAAAACCACCAATAACAAATGGCTAGAAGGCACCACCTGCTCTAAAAAAGAAGAAAATCTGGCCATCACTCAACCTAATACGGTCACTCAGTCTGCTTAGGCTCAGCAAACACTCATTAAGGACTCTCATAGGAGTCATAACCGGGCACTGTGCAATTGGCAGTCATGCTCGCAGGATGGTTGCCCCATATAATGATTTCTGCAGAAGCTGCATGGATGAAGAGGAGGTAGAAAACACTCATCACCTACTCTGCTAGTGCAGCGCTCTGGTTAGTCTTAGGTTCGTCAGCATAGGCCAGCAAAATCGCTTCACTACAAGCTCCAACTGGTTCCGATGTTAGGAGAAGTCAATCCGCGTGGTATCACAATGGACCTACTCTGGCCTAAGTGTGACTGCCCTTAGCAGTCAGCCACTACAACCTAACCTAACCTTAAGCATCATCTTTGCCACTTTGTTTTCGCTATTTCCACAAACGATCGCGAATTCAGCCGGAATACGCCTCTCGCAACACACGAGGCACAGCTTAGCTCATACAATCGTTTATTGGACATAACATGTAATGTCAGCAACTCGTGTCCATGTCAGTCAATGTCAGCTGCAGAAATCGACGTACATATGACTGAGGACCCAGTTGTGTCTACACATTTCGAGACGATCACAGGAGTTGTTGAAACTTCAATATCTTCTTCTTCTTCTTTGTTTAGCGCTACAGTCCGGGGTGGACCTGGGCCTCAACCAACAAGCCTCTCCAGCCAGCACGATCTTTCGCCAGCTGCCTCCAGTTATGCACACCAAGTTGGTTGAGGTCCTTCTCCACTTGTGTGCGCCATCTCGTTCTAGGACGCCCTCTGTTGCGTTGTTCCAATGGCTGGGACCGGAGCTGTGGTGTTAATCCGCTCTACGTGACCTAGCCATCTTAAGCGTTGGATCCGAAGACGCTGAACTAGGTGCATTCCGCTGTACAGCCCGTACAGTTCGTGGTTGAATCCCCTCCTCCAGACGCAATCAATACAAACAGGAATAAAGATCGCACGCAAGGCTTTTCTTTTAAAACGACCAAGAGCTTCTTCATCCGCTTTCAATAGCGTCCATGTCTCTGCGCCATAGAGGAGGGCAGAGATGATCAGGGTGTTATATAAAATCAACTTGGTGTTTCGAGAGATGGCTCTGTTACTCAACTGCCTCTTGAGCCCAAAGAAACAGCGATTGGCAAGAGTAATTCTGCGCTTAATCTCGGTACTGGTGCTTTCTGCAGAGTCGGGGTGGACGAAGTCCTTCACTACCTCAAAGTTTCTACTGCCCATTATGACGCTCTGTCCGAGACGTCGATGTTGTGCGTCCTTTAGTGATGGCAGCATGTACTTGGTTTAGCAATGATTCACTGCCAAACCCATTTTCAATTTCATTGAGGTCAAAATCTAGAAGCCAAACTTTGACTTTACTTAGGTTGATGCACATCCGAGTCGACTTTCCCTGCACTCAGGCATGGCTCTGGCCAGAATATGAGCCAGGAAAAGAATGTAGTCGAATCTTCACGGATGGCTCCAAGACCAATGAAGGCTCAGGCGCTGGCGCTTTCGTGGAGAGCGACAACATTAGACTGCACACCTCTTTAGGTAGATTTGCGTCGGTCTTCCAAGCGGAAACCTATGCGATCCTAATGGCCACTAACTATATTGTGAAGAACAGATGGAAGGAGCGTAATATTTGTGTCTGTAGCGACAGCAAAGGGTATCTTCTCAACAGATTCAAGGGTCGCTTTCGTGTGAACGTTGTTGAACCCTTCTCTCTCTAGAATGGTAGCTATTGCATGCTCTTTATAATTTGAAGCTTCTTCAATAGTCCGCACGACTTTATGGAGAGTCGCTTCTGTGGATCTGTGGATCTGTGGTATTCGAGTGTTGGGATTTCGATGAGAGATGACTCTACTATAGAGTCACGAATGTGGTTCCTTCAGAAAAAAGGAGGAAAGAAGACTGATAGGCCTGGCATCTCTTGCACATTCATGCCCACACCTTCCTGCCTTAGAAACGAAGACTACCCGAACTTGACGCCACGAATCGAGGGCATGGTTGTAGAAGATGCTGCTTCTATAAATCGGCGTTAGCCATGGAATTTGTCAAGTCTTTCAAGTTAGTAGTCAATTTTTGCAGATTAATGGGTAGCGCGCCGTCCAGGTCTGAATGTTTATAAGGAGCGAAGCTGTGAATCCACAAAAAAGGAGTCCCCTTCAACTGCGCCAAATACCGAGGGATAAGTCTCCTAAACATCGCCTACAAGATCTTCTCTGCCGTTTTGTGTGAGCGCCTGAAACCATTCGTGAATAACCTGATAGGTCCTTATCAGTGCGGTTTCAGGCCGGGGAAGTCCCCCATCGACGAAATCTTAACACTATGGCAGATCCTGGAAAAACCCCAACAGATGCAGATGGACACCCACCACCTATTCGTCGATTTCAAGGCCGCACATGACAGCATGCATAGAGACGAGCTATACAACGCCATGTCTAGTTTTGACATTCCTGCGAAACTCGTCAGGTTGTACAGGATGACGATGGGGAACTCTCGCTGCTCAATCAAGGTCGGTAACGAACTCACCGATACCTTCAATGTTAAAAAAGGTTTTAGACAAGGCGACGCGCTTTCATGTGACTTCTTTAACATTATCCCGGAGAAAATCGTGCGAAACTCAAACGCCAACACTAGAGCCACGATCTTCCAGAAGTCCGTACAATTGCTAGGATACGCGGACGACATTGACGTAATTGGTCGAACACAGCGAGCCTTCAATGAAGCGTGTGCTGATATTGAAACGGAGGCGGCGGAAATGGGTTTAGCTGTGAACGAGGGCAAAACGAAGTACAGGCTGTCAACGATAAAAGACGCACAATATCGACGTCTCGGCCAGAACGTCACCGTAGGCAGGACTTCGTCTTACTCGGCTTCCCAGGTAAACAGTACAAACAACATCAGCACCGAGATTAAACGCAGAATAACTCTTGCCAACCGCTGTTTCTTTGGGATCAAGAGGCAATTGAGTAGTAGAGCCCTCTCGACAGGCCAAGCTAACATTATATAAGACCCTGATCATCCCTGTCCTGCTCTATGGCGCAGAAGCCTGAACAATCTCAAGAGCGGATGAAGAAGTCCTTGGTATTTTCGAGAGAAAAGTTCTGCGCTCCATCTTTGGTCCTGTTTGCGTTACAGGTTATTGGAGAAGAAGATTCAACCATGAACTATACGGGCTGTACAGCGACATGAGCCTAGTCAGGCGTCAACGGATTCAGCGTCTAAGATGGCTAGGTCATGTTGAGCGCATGGACAACACTGCTCCAGCCCGAAGAGTCTTCGACACCGAACCAGTGGGATAAGGCGAAACCGATGGCGCCAACAAGTGGAGAAGGACCTCAACCAAATTGGTGCGTGAAATTGAAGGCAGCTGGCTAAAGATCATGCCAGCTGGAGAAGCTTGTTGACCGAGGACCAGGTCCACCCAGGACTGTAGTGCCACTAGAAGAAGAAGATGAAGCTGTGAATGACCCATGAAATTTGTTTTTAGGTTATGAGGGATGTAATGCTTATCCAAGACCACGGCAGTGTACATAGTGGGTCGGTGATCTCCGTTATGCTGTCTGGACATCCATTAAAAAGGGGTTTCATAAGGAGTTCTAGAGATTCTGGAGCCGACCTCATCCACACTCCGTCTAATTTCCTCCGGAGACTCGGATTGGAGTGTCTGGAATCCTGTGACAGGATTTTATTTAGCCTGGTAGAATCATGTTTTGACAGTAATCAATCCAGGATTGCTTCTAAGCCTCCCTGATGAATTGTTTGTATATTTTTAGACAAGCTTTACACGTTCGCCAGTACTTGTGTTTGTAGCAGAAGTTGAACGACTCTCTGGCCAACTTTTTGAGTTTAGCGATATTTCCGTTGCACCAAGGTGGAACTTATACTCAATCGAACACAATAGTTTTTAAGCTGTTTTAAAGGCTTTGACGAAAGTGTTAAATCTTGCGTAGAGTTATGCAACAGGCGGAATTTTGAGGCTTAGGGTATAAATAGAGCTTAGATTTGAAAATCAGGCCGAATTTTTTCCCAGTCGATTCTCGTTTCTGAAGGGGATGGGATCCTCGGTCATGAGGGGCACGTCTTGAGGGCCACGTCGTTATGACCTGAGAACGATCTTACGTCGGATTCACTCCAGAAATTGTTGTTGGAGAGATTAATGTCCAAGACATCCTGCCAGCCGTTAAGGCTATCAGTGCTTGGGAAAGTGAAGGCATTACCCTTGTTCCATGTAACCGGGTTGTTTTTAATTAGTTCGTTGGTTTCAGAGCTGCTCCATAACGCGTGTCGTACGTCGGTTTTCCACTGGAGATGTCCGTTAGCAGTTCAAGGACTTTTTCTGGCAGTCCTGGGCTGGGTCGTGTGCCATATAAACAGTGGCGGTGAGGACGTCGGCGATACCTACATTCTCTATCTTGACCACGGTTAAGTCAGGAGAGCTAAAGTTGGGACATAAAAAAGCTTAAGTAGGCTCTCAGTTTACCAATCTTGTCGTTCTTGTTCTAGGTGTAAAAACGGCTGTAGTTCTTCCCGTCAAGTCCTTTGAATATGGGGCCGTTACCTCGTGGTTCCTGGATAATGCCGACGTCGATGTCTTTCTCATTAAGGAAGATTGTGCCATGGGCTGTTTGAGTTTCCGACGAAACCGATAAAAAGAATTGGAAGCAAAACTTCAAGCCATCGACTGGGGCTCGTAATTTGCGTTGTGTCTGGTTTTTGGGCGTTCTCTCTTGATGTTCTCTGATTGATTTACTGAGGAACTTACCACTGGTACAAGGCACATTAGGGCGAGCAACTATCTTCATCTTCTTCTTTGGCTGGCGCAACAGTCCGGGTGGACCTAAGCATCTGTCAACATGACTCTCCATCTAGCAAGGACTTGTGCTAGTTTCTTCCAGCTAAGCATGCTCAGTTGATTGAGGTCCCTTTCCACCGGAGGCGTGGTCTTGCTTTACCGCATTGTCCATCGGGGTTGGAGTCGAAGACTTTCCGGGTCGGCTCCGCATGACCTAACCATCTCAGGCGAGGGGATCGGACTCGTTCGACCAGATCGACGTCTTTCAGTTCAGTTAATTCGAAGGACGTTCCTCTCGAAGCCATCAAAAATCTCCTCGTCCGCTTTCGTTAGTATCCATGATTCTGCGCCGAATAGCAGGACTGCGACTTTTAAGGCTTTATACAGAGAACCTTGGTTCTTCGAGAGCAGGGTTTAGTCCTCAATTGCCTTTCAAGTCCAAGGACGCAACGATTTGCGAGGTCCTTCGCTTCGAGCAGGGTTTAGTCCTCAATTGCCTTTCAAGTCCAAGGACGCAACGATTTGCGAGGTCCTTTGCTTTATCTCCGCGTTGGTGTCATTGCTTGCGATTAACTTCGGCGCCAAGGTGGTCAAAGTCATTCACTACTTCGACATTATAGCTGTCTATAGTGACGTTTTGCTCTAGACGTCGGAATTGGTGGACCGTTTTTTTCGTAGACTGTGCTCATTGACTGCAAGACTCAACTTAGAAGCTTCCTTCGCGATGCTCACAAACGCCCTCCCCCCAGACTGTCCGTTGTGTCCTTCCGATTATCTCAATGCCATCGGCGTGCGTGAGCAGTTGCGTAGATCTGTGGAATATCGTGCCTGACGTTGACGTTGACGTTTGAGTGACGCCCGATCTTCTCGGGAACAACGTTAAAGAAATCGCATGCAATTGCGTCGCCTTGTCTAAACCCCTTTTGACGTCTAAGTTCTCGGTGAACTGTTTACCGACCTTGACGGAGCAACTGGCTTTCTCGGTACCAGCAGCATTGTTGGACTTTAGTTGGGCGACTGTTGGCCGTAACTTCACTGAGGTCGGGAGGGCGGAAGTCATGTCTATCATCGCCTATCTTGGATGCCTTATTCTGCCTGACAGCGGTATTCTGGTCGTTTTAGGCGGCAGAAGCACTGACTGTATGTTTTTCCCTGCAGGCTTCCGTTTGGTTTTTGCGAAGCTAGTTTGGGTGCACACTTGTTCTAGAAGAAAGTGGAGGCATTGGAACAGAACGAGGTTGCTTAAACTCAAAACACATGTCCTCCAGAAGTTTGCTTGGTTCCATTTAATAGCCCAATATGGCGTAGAAAGTCCATACGGCTTTAGCCCTGCTCTGGATATTTTTTGTTATGCCTCGTCGGTAGCACATTACATTTTGTTCTGCTCACACCGCCACTCATGGTGGCAAGTAGCAGGCACCTCTTTGATGGCTGAGCGGCAGTGTAACCACATGTCGTGACCCTTTGTATTTGACTCCCATTTAGATCATCGCCGAAAAGTTCGATCTGCTCCTGAACCGTGTTCATCAACGAAGTTGACATGCCTCGTTAGGTCCATTAAGTAGCTCGCATGGTCTTGAAAGAATCCCCAAACCTGTGTCCATTACAATCGTGCACCGAAGCATGTCCCCTTCCTGGGAAAAACTGGAACAATTACAAGGCCTCCTGCTCCAGCTCAAGTGAACCCTTTAAGTTTGTTAATTAGTCGGCGTGGCATTTGAACAGCTATCAAGAACCCCGGACCCAACCGCATCGCACTATCCCTTCGCTGAGTCGGCAAAAGACCGTCGCCGGGAGGGGGTGGAAAAAGAAAACAACTGAAAATTCGTAAAAGCAGCAACCAGCAAGCTCTTGGCCATCATCGATAGTTGTGCAGCCGAGCAGCAGCAGTAGCGGCAGCAGGGACGACAGTCGTGCCCGGCCGACCGCTCTCTAGCTATCCGTTAAATTGTCCACCATATCACATTTGTGACCGTTCATTTGGTTCCTCCGAAGGCAATCGCATGGCTCGCAGAGCCGTGTTCCGGTCCTTCTGCCATTCCAACTTAATTGGATGCCACAATGTGGAATAAATTGAGCAGAAAATTACTTCATATTCACCTATATGGGGCCCCCGGCAGTATCGCGGCCGAGAAGGCTAAGGACATTAACTCGAGTGCCGTGCCGTCTACACTTTGCCAGAGGGCGGCAGTGGCGCGGAGCGGCGTAGCGGTAGCGGCGACGGCGACGGCGGCGGCGGCGGCGGCGGCGTTGGTGGTGGTGGTGACGATGGTGACGCTGGTGGTGGCGGCGGCTGACGTGGTGCGCGCTCGACCATTCAACGGTGTGCCACCAAGTGGAAGGTCCTTTAAATGTGTTATTGGCGGTGTACTTTGCTTCAGGACAACGGCGACTGGTAAGCGTGAAGTGCGGCATGATGAGGCAGAGTGGGTGGCTGGGGAGGGGGGTGGTGGCGATTTAATTATGTAATTCAGAGCACGGATTGTGTGCCTGTGGACGATCTGCAGACCGATGCAATGAGTCCGGAGACGTAGGCATCCAGCTGATTCCGGCTGCGACGGCTGCAAGGAGCACCAGCAAGGACCAGAGCTGATGCCTGGTGAGTGGGTGGCTAGCGGTGGGGGCAAGTTTTATGCGCTCGATTGGAAGTAAGGTGCTGGATTAGGTTCGTTTGTTTTGGATCGGCTCATTATGAACACTCCAGTGGACGGGCTCTTAATTAGAGGATTTGGTTTGTATTTCGGCATTAGGAGCTGCCCCGACGTGTGTGTGTGCTGAACTGCATCGGATGTCATTAAAGTTTCAAGTATTTTCGGTCTCAGGGCTCATTTCGGGTAGTGGACTTGGTTGAGCAGGTTTTGCGATTGCAGTGCGAATGGTATTTGTTCCGCTGTTGTGAATGAATTTATATGGCTTTGGGTGTTGTTTGCGCTTGAGGACTGAGAGTCGATTGGACTGCCATTCGGTATCATTCTGAGGTTACTACTAGGAGGGAGATGGGGTTGATTGATAACTAGGTCATGAGGGAGATGCTTGCGTTGGGATGGGAGACTGACTCTTCTTTTAAGAAGCTTCTAGAAACTTGGTGCCAGGCCAGGAAAATATCAACATGATGAGCACGACTGTCCACACTCGACCATAAGGAAAACCGTTGTTAGCTCTTTGAAGGCATTGTTCAGCTGTAATCTGAACGAGTTTTTGAGTCGTGGACGACACATGGATCCACCACAGCACACCGGAGACCAAGGAGCAATCAATACAGTGGACTTTTCATAGTGAACGTGCATCATGGTCTTCTTTAAGTTTGTCGACGAAGAAGGTCATATCCACAGCTTTTTTTTTTGAAGGCATACGGTATCAATCAATTCGATGAATTTGAAGAGTTAGCTGAGAATATTGGACAGAACTCGAAACAGTCCGAATGTCGCTGACACAGATATTTAATACTTAATAGCACAAGAGGTCGTAGGCAGACAAATATTCCGGAAGGGGAGTTTACGGAACGAAGTTCTTGGCACAAAGTCGTGTTAAGAATCGAAGGCGACTAGATTTTCGTGCCAACAGTATGCCGGATGGTCGCTTCCATGATAAATTCGTACAATTTTAGTGTTTGGACTGTACAATCGAAGTGGCGTCAATATATGATTGATGATGACCATATGATGACCATATCGCACATGTGGTAGAAAAGGCCTTGTGTCCATTTGCGTGATTTGATGCGGATGCGATATCTACCCAAGCACGCGTCCATTAGATCGACGCCGTCCATGTATTTGTTGTATTCTCGTATGACGTTGGGGTACGCAACTGATTCCATCAATTTAGAACTTTTGCTGAAACGCTGCCCAGGTGAAGCTGTTGTCGCTGCCGTTTTATCGGACGATAAATATGTTCTGATTCCACCCATCGGGGAAGTCATATTCACAATTTTTTTTTGTCGTTCCATGCGAGTGTGGAAACATCGATGCTGTAGTACGAAGCCACATATTCAATGCTGTCACCATGATTGTCGAACTTTTGAGAAAGCTTGTACTTTGGAATGCGATGTATCATCGGCGACGGACAACTCCAAAACTCTTTTCTAGCTAACAGATAACCTACGCTACATCTTTGTGGAGAGTGCAGCTTTGCAAATAACGGCGGTGTGTTTGTTTATTGCACAATGCTTCCGGTTCCGATTCCGAGCGTCGACGTTTCATATCAAATTTACAAAAAAATGCGTATCTTCGTCCGGCGCAGACTCAACTGCATTCCAAGCTTTCAAATGCAGTTGGATGCAAGCGGCAACCAGTGCATACTGTTTAGCTTGTATAGCAGAATGTAATAAAACCGCAGTTTGGACACATTTTTTTGAACAAACTTTATGTTCAAAGAGTGCCTGCCCAAAATGGACCAGTGGGCATTAAAGGAATTTGATACCCAGGAGTGCATCCGACGACATCGAAATTTGCACCTAAAAAATCGACAAATCAACTCTTAGGTAGGCCTAGCTATAGTCTAGCTGTAGTCAGTACGGCGATTATATTATATTGACGTTGTGGCATACATATGAGGAAAGAACTCCGTTTTGGACAATCTTGATCGATTAAAATCCATTCGTGGACACGATCTCAAGACATTCACATTTAACTCACAGACTCACCTGAATTGCTGCCTATTTCTTAACGAGATGACAGAGTTGTTTTTGTGTGTACCGTGACACCGTGACACTCCGAATCTGGTTCCTGGACTCTTATTGGTGTCTTCGCTAGGCACTGCGCCGTTTAACAATTTATCGCTTGAGTGCATGTCACTTAATCGCTCAGTTGCTTGTTGCGCATTCCCCGTAAAGGTAAAGCAAACCGTCCTTAGCACGAGTTAAGACTTCAAATAATGAACGGCGGTCTCTTCCTTTCAACTGATGTACTCCACGAAGACCTGAATGCGGCCCTGAGTGAAACGCCGCACACTGGAAAATCAGTCGCTCTCGGAGGAATCCTTTTTCTGTCAGGAATTCTCTAGCGTCGTAGCAACATTTTCCAATGTCCCATCAGATGTCGTAATACGTCACCAGGGACTTCTCAAGACGCCCTACTCTCCTCAAACTACCACAATTCTCTCATTTTAATGGCCTCCCAGCGTAGGCTCCTTCGCCTGGACTCAGTTTTTGAGCAATTCCTTGCAATTCTCCATATTCCACAGAAGCATTACCGCCCACCGTGTCGGTTTGAAATTCCATGCCCACCGTGCGAAAGTTCAGAGTTCAGCAACCCCACGAGCAGCAGCTGCACTCCCTCCAACAATCCCCATCACCAAGTACCAATGCCGCAGCAGAAGGATATCCCAGAACGGCTCAACCTATGGTCGAGATCCGCAAAAATTTGCAAATATTTGCACTTAGCCACCGGAATGGCTTCGCCGAAACGAAAATCACTGCATTATGGCGTCGCGTCGCCTCAGAGGGAGAGAGAGTGCGCGCAAATGGCGCGCGATAAAAACTGTGAAACGACTGTGGTCAACCCCGAAAGACTGCAACTGAATGTTTCACCGTGCCGCAGGATTGCTGCTTAAGCAAAATTTAAACAATATCGCAAAACAGTGTCAGTTAGCGTTGCCCACGGCCGATCGTTCGCCCGGGGCGCCGACTGCTGACAGTCATATCATGTGAAAAGAAAGTTTTGTTTTATGCTTTTTTGCCATCCGCCCACTGGGCGAGGCAGTGCTCCCTTGGCACAGCGTAACTTCCAATTAGTTGCTATCCTGGAAATTCGGTTGAATTCTGAATTCTGTGAAAAATAGTTGCGAACATTTTGGAAACGATGCCGATGGTGGCATGGTGGCATGCAGGTTCTTTACGTCATTTGTTAAATGAAATGTTTGCATAGCTAACAATGCGAAGGCATGCTTCGGAGCACGCGAGTCTGAATGGATTCGAAATGGGAAGGTTGATGGTGATTGTTTTATTCTGCGGTTTTGACAGAATGATACTTAGCAGGCTGTGCGGATGGTTTCTGTGCGGCGGGGGTGGCCTCAGATTCCACGAAAAAGGGCTTCGGCTCTCAGTTGGGAGCGTTGCGGGAGGTTAACTCTTCGAATTCGGACAGTTTTTGATGACCCGGTCGAATGTTTGCGGCGTTATTCCGGCAAGAGCATCTCGAATGTTGGCCCCGTGCTCGTCCAATGTGGTTGGCTTGGTCTTCATGTAGCCCTGGAGAGTATAATCGGGTGGTGTCAAGCCGTTGATGAACACTTGCCGTGAGATGACCCATTTCTCCTTCAAAACTTCGGATGTTGCGTCGCTTGAATGGTACGCAGCGTCGTCTGATTGGCACCACAGCTCGGATGTATCGAATATGCAACTGGCCGCAAAAAGTCATCCTGAGATCATTATTGTTCACACTGCTGAATGACGCAATGGCAGCAACTCCGGCTAATAGCCGAGAACGCACAGGAGCTACGTGAGTAGATACTTAAAGGAATACATTGGCTTCTGAGTATATTCTTTGGCGATGAGGATAATCTTGTGACTTCACATGTATCCCAGGAAGTGGCTACAATTGATTTGCTATGGAACTGGTGACATTTCCGCGTGTGGAGACAGTTTAAGACTGTTTCTGCAGCGACCGCAGAAAAAGGCGCTTGTCGTAAAAGGCGACGAAAGGCGACAAATTACATCTCGGTAATTTTAACACCACTATAGGCTATGCTGATGACCTGATGACCTGGATTATTATTAGAGGAATGCACGAAACGACAATCTGGTTGTCTAATACAAATCGTGGAATGGGACTATCTATCAATCCCTGTAAGACCGTTCTAGTGCCCTTCTCATGGAGGACACGAGTCAACCTTCGACCGATGGATAATCAGCAATACAACACTAACATATTCCAGCGAGGTCAAATATCTTGGAGAAATCCTGGATAAGCTACTAAACTGGAACTGACACATTAAGTCCGACACAGAGCGTGCAACGAGAGCGCTGTGGGCCAGTATATACGGCAGGACTTGTGGTCTTTCTCGCCCAGAATCACTCATTGGGTGCACACAATGATGGCGAGATCCATTATAACATATACAGCCAATGTTTGGTGGCCCAAAACACTCCAACCAACGACGGCAAATAAGTTGCAGAAACCTCAACCTTTTGCATGTCTTGGAATAACAGGTGCCCATGCGCACCTGCCCCACAACAGCTCTAGAAGCTATAGTCGGGCGAACTCCCTTACTGCTAGATATGCCATAAAACTGCGGCTTGAATACAATTATAAACCAGATAACTAAACAGGTCAGCTCGGCATACTCAACTCAATCCCCAACAGAGACATGTTTTGTACAATGCCGAATTTGTATGGTCAGGCAACACTGTTTCGGAAGGCTTTTCGAAGATGAAATATTGAACCAATGGCGTCTAGTATGGTCCACAGACGGATCAAAGATGGAATAAAGAGTGGAAGCAGGAGTCCTTGGACCCAACACAAGGATTTCTGTGCCAATGGTGTGAAATCCTACAGTGTTTCAAGCGGAAATCCACGCCATTGAGGTCTGCGCCAGACAAACCTTCCACAAAGGCATTAAGGGCGCTTCTTCTTCTTCTTCTAGTAGCGCTTCAGTCCGGGGTGGACCTGGGCTTCGGTCAACAAGCTTCTCCAGCTGACACAATCTTTAGCCAGCTGCCTCCAGTTTCGCGCACCAAGTTGGTTGAGGTCCTTCTTCACTCGTGAGCGCCATCGGTTCCGTGGGCAACCTCTATTGCCTTGTCCCATTGGTTCGGCAGTGTTGTTTATGCGCTCTACATCATTACGCGGTCTACATTCGTCGTATCGCAGCTGTCCAGCGTAGGTTTCTACGTTTCGCTCTACGTGATCTTGCCTGGACTGACAGAACCAATGTACCGCCTTACTCTGATCGCCTTAAACTAATTCGCCTAAACTGCCGATCTGCTCTTCCTCCACCAACTGATTACTGGTAACACAGACTGCCCCGCATTTCTTGAATTTACGTCTCTTAGTGGCAACCCCTACAATCTACGGTCTGCAGCCCTCTTCCGCATTAGACCACATCGGACTAATTACGGCTTAAACTCACCGGTATCAAGAATGTTAGGCCTGACTAACCGGGGGTGGCATTACTCTCCACGATGTAGACAAACCAAGCGCATGCTATCAAACGTTTGTAACAAATCCGCGTCATTCTTGTTAACTCTTGACAGGAATGACCACAGACGACTTACCGGCGTACTAACGGGCCTCTGCACCTTCGCCAAAAAAAACATAAATGTAGTTGGACTAGGCGATGAAACTCCCTGCGACGCCTGCAGAGCACTTCCTCTGCCACTGTACTGCCTTTTGCAGTTATTTTGTGCTGACGAGGTGAGAGCTGATGATGTAGGCTCCTCGTCACAGAAGCGCTTCCAAAAGACCATGAAATTAGAACAAATGCAGGTTGCTGCCTTGTCGTACAATGGACCAGTTTTTGAGTCTGAGTGCTGGAGTGTATCGCTCAAAAACCTCCGACAAAAGAAAAACTGGGAATAGGAGGATAACCTACAGACATTAAAAATGATTGCTCAGCTGAACGAGTAGATATTGATACCACACAGGCTTCTGTCCAAAGCATCAGCGAAGAAGGAAGAGTCTAACACCGCTCCTGGCCATAGATCGCGAGCGGGGTTGGAGACAAAGCGCACTTCCGATGGACACCTCAATGCTCCATTATACTCCATTACCCTATCCTCTTCAGAGCAACTGGTTTGTTTCCATCGCAAGACCCTGACAATCCACACACAGTGACTGATTCCTGCTCCGCAGGTATTCACGAGCAAGTAGCGAAGTGCCTCTTCACTCGATGACTCCCGCCACCCCATCCACGGCACACGGGCTCACCCAGGAAACACGTTGTTTTTTACACTCGCCCGCATTATTAAATCTTTCACGTTCTTATTCCCAAAAGGCTTCAAAGAACGCAAAAAAAAAAGACATCCTTACACCAACAGCTAATTAAAAATTCCCAGCATCGTATTTTCAGCAAATGTAGCGCGCCTGATTACACAGTCCCTCCGTCCATCGTCCTCCACCTCCGCGTCATCCATTCACTTTCCGGCATCTTAAGCAGATCCACTCAACCCGCTGAGTTTCCGTTTGAAATTTGAAATTAGCACGCATGTAGAACAGCACAAGTACACGGCCCCGTGCCGCTCCGCCCGCTGAGGATTTCATTACAAACACCTCATCTCACATACTCAAAACCCACCCCACCCCCCGCAGGGATGATATTAATCCTTTCTCATCACCATAATCCCCGAGAGACCGCATACATTCGAACGTGACACATGAACACATGTACGTTCGTATCCAGGATCTGGGTGGAACGTCTTCAGCAGCGGAACTTATGGTAGCAATGGCAGCAGCAATAATTGCCTAATCCCAAGTAATGGCAACCATTTCATATTTATGAAGGATGTGCTCCATAATTAAGGTGCCGTTGAGTTCTTCTTCAATTGTTGTCGGATTGGCATGCGAGCACGACGACAACGACGACGACGAGAGGTATGATGATGTGATAATTTCAAGTGTAGCTGTAGTAGCCCACTTGAGATTAAGATGGGTTCCTTGCCGGCGAAGTCTCGCTTTCGTTTCGTTTCGTTTCTTCTTGCCCGAGCGGCCACATTCCGAGAGGTGGGAGTGCGTGTATGAACTTAATTAAGCAGATATACGGCGTAAAGTTTTTAAGTGCCGACAGTATTTCGCATGCATGGAGGGCCAACGATCTCTCTTTTGGAAGGACAACAACGACGGGGGTAGGGGGAGGTGATGAGATACGAAAGGGGTGGCAGCCCCGCGGTCGGGTGGTCGGAGGTGATGAGATACGAAAGGGGTGGCAGCCCCGCGGTCGGGTGGTCGGTGCAACTCGCGGCGGAAGGATGTGTGCCTGTCAATAATTGAAACTTGTTAATGTGAAATAAAAAGAACGGAAGTCCGGCCCACTCCATGGCGTGAATAAAACACTTTTGCTCGGGATGTACATAAATGCGTTGGAGCTTGAATTTGAGTACAGGTCGGTTGAGTAGGGTTTTATGTGTTTCAGTTGCCTTTGGTGGAGGAGGGGCTACGTGGGGGTGGAGTGGGGAGATGGTAGTAAGATTGTCTCTGACTCTGACTCTGACTCTGACTCTGACTCTGACTCTGACTCTGACTCTGACTCTGACTCTGACTCTGACTCTGACTCTGACTCTGACTCTGACTCTGACTCTGACTCTGACTCTGACTCTGACTCTGACTCTGACTCTGACTCTGACTCTGACTCTGACTCTGACTCTGACTCTGACTCTGACTCTGACTCTGACTCTGACTCTGACTCTGACTCTGACTCTGACTCTGACTCTGACTCTGACTCTGACTCTGACTCTGACTCTGACTCTGACTCTGACTCTGACTCTGACTCTGACTCTGACTCTGACTCTGACTCTGACTCTGACTCTGACTCTGACTCTGACTCTGACTCTGACTCTGACTCTGACTCTGACTCTGACTCTGACTCTGACTCTGACTCTGACTCTGACTCTGACTCTGACTCTGACTCTGACTCTGACTCTGACTCTGACTCTGACTCTGACTCTGACTCTGACTCTGACTCTGACTCTGACTCTGACTCTGACTCTGACTCTGACTCTGACTCTGACTCTGACTCTGACTCTGACTCTGACTCTGACTCTGACTCTGACTCTGACTCTGACTCTGACTCTGACTCTGACTCTGACTCTGACTCTGACTCTGACTCTGACTCTGACTCTGACTCTGACTCTGACTCTGACTCTGACTCTGACTCTGACTCTGACTCTGACTCTGACTCTGACTCTGACTCTGACTCTGACTCTGACTCTGACTCTGACTCTGACTCTGACTCTGACTCTGACTCTGACTCTGACTCTGACTCTGACTCTGACTCTGACTCTGACTCTGACTCTGACTCTGACTCTGACTCTGACTCTGACTCTGACTCTGACTCTGACTCTGACTCTGACTCTGACTCTGACTCTGACTCTGACTCTGACTCTGACTCTGACTCTGACTCTGACTCTGACTCTGACTCTGACTCTGACTCTGACTCTGACTCTGACTCTGACTCTGACTCTGACTCTGACTCTGACTCTGACTCTGACTCTGACTCTGACTCTGACTCTGACTCTGACTCTGACTCTGACTCTGACTCTGACTCTGACTCTGACTCTGACTCTGACTCTGACTCTGACTCTGACTCTGACTCTGACTCTGACTCTGACTCTGACTCTGACTCTGACTCTGACTCTGACTCTGACTCTGACTCTGACTCTGACTCTGACTCTGACTCTGACTCTGACTCTGACTCTGACTCTGACTCTGACTCTGACTCTGACTCTGACTCTGACTCTGACTCTGACTCTGACTCTGACTCTGACTCTGACTCTGACTCTGACTCTGACTCTGACTCTGACTCTGACTCTGACTCTGACTCTGACTCTGACTCTGACTCTGACTCTGACTCTGACTCTGACTCTGACTCTGACTCTGACTCTGACTCTGACTCTGACTCTGACTCTGACTCTGACTCTGACTCTGACTCTGACTCTGACTCTGACTCTGACTCTGACTCTGACTCTGACTCTGACTCTGACTCTGACTCTGACTCTGACTCTGACTCTGACTCTGACTCTGACTCTGACTCTGACTCTGACTCTGACTCTGACTCTGACTCTGACTCTGACTCTGACTCTGACTCTGACTCTGACTCTGACTCTGACTCTGACTCTGACTCTGACTCTGACTCTGACTCTGACTCTGACTCTGACTCTGACTCTGACTCTGACTCTGACTCTGACTCTGACTCTGACTCTGACTCTGACTCTGACTCTGACTCTGACTCTGACTCTGACTCTGACTCTGACTCTGACTCTGACTCTGACTCTGACTCTGACTCTGACTCTGACTCTGACTCTGACTCTGACTCTGACTCTGACTCTGACTCTGACTCTGACTCTGACTCTGACTCTGACTCTGACTCTGACTCTGACTCTGACTCTGACTCTGACTCTGACTCTGACTCTGACTCTGACTCTGACTCTGACTCTGACTCTGACTCTGACTCTGACTCTGACTCTGACTCTGACTCTGACTCTGACTCTGACTCTGACTCTGACTCTGACTCTGACTCTGACTCTGACTCTGACTCTGACTCTGACTCTGACTCTGACTCTGACTCTGACTCTGACTCTGACTCTGACTCTGACTCTGACTCTGACTCTGACTCTGACTCTGACTCTGACTCTGACTCTGACTCTGACTCTGACTCTGACTCTGACTCTGACTCTGACTCTGACTCTGACTCTGACTCTGACTCTGACTCTGACTCTGACTCTGACTCTGACTCTGACTCTGACTCTGACTCTGACTCTGACTCTGACTCTGACTCTGACTCTGACTCTGACTCTGACTCTGACTCTGACTCTGACTCTGACTCTGACTCTGACTCTGACTCTGACTCTGACTCTGACTCTGACTCTGACTCTGACTCTGACTCTGACTCTGACTCTGACTCTGACTCTGACTCTGACTCTGACTCTGACTCTGACTCTGACTCTGACTCTGACTCTGACTCTGACTCTGACTCTGACTCTGACTCTGACTCTGACTCTGACTCTGACTCTGACTCTGACTCTGACTCTGACTCTGACTCTGACTCTGACTCTGACTCTGACTCTGACTCTGACTCTGACTCTGACTCTGACTCTGACTCTGACTCTGACTCTGACTCTGACTCTGACTCTGACTCTGACTCTGACTCTGACTCTGACTCTGACTCTGACTCTGACTCTGACTCTGACTCTGACTCTGACTCTGACTCTGACTCTGACTCTGACTCTGACTCTGACTCTGACTCTGACTCTGACTCTGACTCTGACTCTGACTCTGACTCTGACTCTGACTCTGACTCTGACTCTGACTCTGACTCTGACTCTGACTCTGACTCTGACTCTGACTCTGACTCTGACTCTGACTCTGACTCTGACTCTGACTCTGACTCTGACTCTGACTCTGACTCTGACTCTGACTCTGACTCTGACTCTGACTCTGACTCTGACTCTGACTCTGACTCTGACTCTGACTCTGACTCTGACTCTGACTCTGACTCTGACTCTGACTCTGACTCTGACTCTGACTCTGACTCTGACTCTGACTCTGACTCTGACTCTGACTCTGACTCTGACTCTGACTCTGACTCTGACTCTGACTCTGACTCTGACTCTGACTCTGACTCTGACTCTGACTCTGACTCTGACTCTGACTCTGACTCTGACTCTGACTCTGACTCTGACTCTGACTCTGACTCTGACTCTGACTCTGACTCTGACTCTGACTCTGACTCTGACTCTGACTCTGACTCTGACTCTGACTCTGACTCTGACTCTGACTCTGACTCTGACTCTGACTCTGACTCTGACTCTGACTCTGACTCTGACTCTGACTCTGACTCTGACTCTGACTCTGACTCTGACTCTGACTCTGACTCTGACTCTGACTCTGACTCTGACTCTGACTCTGACTCTGACTCTGACTCTGACTCTGACTCTGACTCTGACTCTGACTCTGACTCTGACTCTGACTCTGACTCTGACTCTGACTCTGACTCTGACTCTGACTCTGACTCTGACTCTGACTCTGACTCTGACTCTGACTCTGACTCTGACTCTGACTCTGACTCTGACTCTGACTCTGACTCTGACTCTGACTCTGACTCTGACTCTGACTCTGACTCTGACTCTGACTCTGACTCTGACTCTGACTCTGACTCTGACTCTGACTCTGACTCTGACTCTGACTCTGACTCTGACTCTGACTCTGACTCTGACTCTGACTCTGACTCTGACTCTGACTCTGACTCTGACTCTGACTCTGACTCTGACTCTGACTCTGACTCTGACTCTGACTCTGACTCTGACTCTGACTCTGACTCTGACTCTGACTCTGACTCTGACTCTGACTCTGACTCTGACTCTGACTCTGACTCTGACTCTGACTCTGACTCTGACTCTGACTCTGACTCTGACGCGATCCCTGGTTGAGGTCCTTCTCTAGTCGCCTGCGTGCCATATTAGACGCGAGCATCCTCTGCTGCGTCAAAACTTGAGCTGTGGCTATTTTCTGCTACAATTTCTGCTACATAGGCTTGCAGTCAAACATTGGGTGTGTTGTTGCCTTCAGGTCTAGTTGATCTTTGCCACAGATGACGTCATCAGGCGGCCATATTTTTCGTGGCTGAAATTTACCAAAAATCGCCACTGAAGCGCACTTGCTCCAAAGCTCCGTTGCAGCCCGAAGCTTCCCGATGTCCTGGCACTTATTTACAGAGCGGAATGGGGTTGCACAATTGACATGCAAAAGATTGATGAAGTTGATGCTCCTCGATGCATTTGCCAACCAACACCAGACTGACCGGAGAGCAGACAATGGAAACTCATGCAAGAACCACCCATTTCTGGTTTCATTTGCTGAAGCCGCCCCCATTTCCGAGGTCTATTATCGTGGCACGTCCTCCCAAGCAAGTAGGTGTGCTCACACCCTTGCCACCATCGCCCCGCGAATCAGAGAGTCATTAAATCTTCCATGCATTGTCCAAAAATTAATTTGTTTATTAATTTTTGAATAGTTCCGTTCGCCATTTTGTGACTAGCGCTGCCGTCCATCAATTATGCCGAATTAAATTCAATTTAGAAAATATATGTACAACACGCATCGTTCCACACACACGCACACAGCACGCCCCAACTCCCCCAAAGCGCACTCCCTTAACTCTTTTGTGAATCACTAGTTTGATCCAAAATATCACAATCAGAGCGATGCGATGCATGTTGCAACGTTTCCTGCGGGTCAATTTTAGTAGCCGCACACCACATTCAGGTTCCCTGGCCAAAAATGCCAACGCACTGACGGTGGGCACCATCTCAGTGCATTTGGTCAGTCACCCCTATGGCCGATCACACCACCACCGCATTCAATATGTTTGCCCAGTTTTAGGATATTGATTTGAATCAATTAATTCATGCGGTAACCATGGTATTACTCCCTCGAATCTAATTAATTTTAATACCCACTCACACACCCGGCCATGCATCGGCGAGAGTGTGTTTGTGCATTTGATTCCCTACTGCGAACAAAATGGCTGACACTATCGCCATCTCTGTCTCTTGCCAAACCGGCCAACCAACCCACTGGCCCACCAGCCACCCAGCACTATTTATTTCCCGTTGAATATAATAATATTTGCCTATTTTGGCTAATCATTGGAAAATTTTAGAAATAACCTTCACAAGTGACCGCATGAATGTGCTTCCCAGCGTTGCCCGTCCACGTCAAACGGTCGGACGCCACCCGCCACCCGCCACCCGTCACTGGTCTCAGCTGGCCCCGTGGCAACAGCAGCAGTGGTGGGCAATAAATCCGCGGTAATAGGATTTTTACCATCCACTCATACCGCTCGTGCGGACGCGGACGTGGGTGGTCGTCACTCCTAAGCCAAATGCGTGTTTACAAATGATTTTTGCAAAAAGTGGATTCCAACCAACAGCTCAACCCGGTGGGGTGTACAGTGATCAATTGGATTGTCTGTTGGGACTTCCCAATGGATGGGAAGCTGAGACTGAGTGGAGACCTGGGATGGACGTGGTGATCGATGAGGTGTCGGCAAAGGAGACCCGAGCATGGTCAGCGGAATAAAACAAAAGAGTTTGGAGTAATTCAAGCCAATGGTCACTTCTCTTGGAGCATCTGGAGCAGAAAGGATCATGCCACATCTTTGACATCGCTGGCAATGGGAAGCGGGTAGTTTACAACATTCTTTAAGCCATGCAGGGTCACGACTAACTATGATAGGCAGCATCACCCAGCTGGTACGGTCTTCAGTCGTTACAGTGCTACTCGAGTTGGTGAATTGCAGATTCATTGAAATGAGGTTGCCAGCTGTTGTCTGTGGAGATGCCTCCGTGAAGGGTGTGTGGTCATGGTCGTCACTAGAGTCCGACCGAAGGCCACTTTTTCCGCCGAAGCCGAATGTTCGGTCGGACTCTAGTCGTGACGCAGAGCAATTTCGTGGTTGCCCCCATGTCGTCTCATGCCGATTGTCGCCAAATCCGCTCCGTGCTGCTTGGGATTGCTGATCTGGAGAATGGAGGGGAATGTGTTGGTTCGTAATATGTCGCTTGGAAAGTCACGGCCAAAACCTGGTTTGGTGGGTACATGGCTAAGCCTACAGACTGCTTGAGACAAGGACAAGCGCAATGATCTGCCTACACCATCGACAGGGTCACACTCCACACAGGTTGAGGTGACAAAATGTTCATTACACGAAGAATGGTTGACTGCCTAGTCATGGTTTCCATCAAAAATTTCACAAAACCAAGTAATAATTGAAATAAAATATTTTATCATTTTTAGTACTTCGCTACGACTGTCAAATAAAGAACAAAGAATCGAAGCTAGCCATGTAGGTCCAAATGTGTAGGAGTCAACGCACATTCACACAACGCCACGGGTCACCACAGTATATGTAATGTATTTTGTCATAGAAAAGCATAATTCATCGCATAGCCAAGCATATTCCACGTAAATACTCGTTGAATCAACCAAGTTGATACCGCAAAATTAAGAAACTTATTCAAACTGTGCATTGTATCCCTCTCGGACTCACTGAGTAGAGTAAGGGCTACAATATGCAGCCTAGGTGTCAACTCCAGCAAAACGGCACTGGTGCGCTTTACCACAAAAACTTAAATACCCACTTTCCCTTCCGAACGATCAACCGATCTCTCTCTCTATCTATCAGCGTTACCTTGGAACTGGAAACTAAACATATGCCACTGAGTTCGATTTTGTTCACCTGCAGTAGTTCGGTAAAAAGTGAGATTTTAGCTATTATCTTTTTGGCAACACTGGTTTAAACAGCTTTTTTTCGTGTTTTGTTTCACTGTCAAGCATCTTCAGTTTGATCTACAATTTAACCATGAATCGTCTTACAAGCGAACAACGGTTGCAAATTATTGAATTTTATTATCAAAATGCGTGCTCTGTTAAGAAAGTTCATCGCGCGCTTCTTCCATTTTATGGTCAGAAGCTCATTTTCGGCTCAATGGGTACATAAATAAGCAGAATTGTCGATTTTGGAGTGAATATCAGCCAGAAGCATTGCAAGAGCTACCAATGCATCCAAATGCAGAAAAAGTCACAGTTTGGTGCGGTTTATGGGCTGGTGGCATCATTGGACCGTACTTTTTCAAAGATGATGCGAATCGTAACGTAACTGTGAATGGTGAGCGCTACCGTGAGATGATATCCAACTTTTTTTTGTCCAAAATGCAAGAGCATGACATGTGGTTTCAACAAGACGGTGCCACATGCCACACAGCACGCGCAACAATGGACTAATTGAGGGGCGAGTTCGGTGAACATTTTATTTCACGTTCGGGACCGGTCAATTGGTCGCCTAGATCGTGCGATTTAACGCATTTAGACTATTTTTTGTGGGGCTATGTTCCCCCTCCGGGTAGGGGTCAGAATATACCCGGGGTAAGGCATGCCTGTCGTAAAAGGCGACTAAAATCCGTGAGCTAAGAGCAACTGGTTTATGATACGTCCATACTCCAGTGCTCGCCGTGTAAGTTGCAAGCTCATACAGAAATTAATGGAATATAAGGATGCAACAATCTCAATTATAGATTGGTGCAAGAATAGTCCTCGGCTTTCGAACAATAGCGGCCAGTCTGGGGATGTTATGGCATCCTACTGGTAGCCTGACCAGAGGCTATAGTCTGGTGCCACGGGAGATCAGGGAAGCCCTGAGACCTGCATAGGTTTCAGCCTGATCGGTAGAGGTTGGCCCCCTAGTGGGAGCGTCGTGGTGGCTGTGGTTTAAAACCCAAAGTCGCGGGGAGAGTTGGAGATTACACCTGCATGTCTGGGAGTCAACCTTTGGTTGGGGGCGGACTCCGAGACGTGAAAGGTATATGATTCAAATCTGTGTGGAGTTGCAAAAAACAACCGGGTGCTACGACCCAAAGAGTAGCAGAGGTTTGAGTAGGCCTCACCACCTTACCAAGGTGGAGAAATAAGTCCATAAGCTTATTTCTAATTTTGGAACTTCAGTTTCCTACTAAAGACGTCTGGTCCAGCGTCCTTAAATGGTCCTTAGGAGTAAGAGACCTCGTGATATAAGGCTTAATGCCAGGTGATCACGTTAATCAATTACTTTATCTGTGGGGCTATGTTAAGCTCATGTCTATACAAACAAGCCCGCTTCAATTGACGCATTGGAAGACAACATTGAAGCATTTGTTCGTGAGATACCGGCCGAAATGTTGGAAAGAGTATGCCAAAATTGGAATTAACGGATGGACCATTTGAGGCGCAGTCATGGTCAGCATTTGCATGAAATAATCTTCAAACATTAAATTATATGGACCGTACTATCGATTCAAATGAAGATTTCATGCATTTTTCTAATTTTTTTTTTTTTTTTTAAAAAACTTTCCTATAGCTTTTAAAAAGTCACCCTTTACATGGAACAGCATGCATTGGCACCACATGCTCCAAATTCGACTTCGGCAGACGCTTTGACGGTAAATTTTTATACCTTCGGACATAGAAATTAAAAACACGACAGCGCCATCAGACTCAGAGGGTGCTCTGGGTGCTGGACATCTGTGCTAGGGTCATTATAAGACCAGCTCTAAATTTCCCTTATCTGGGATGCCAGGTTATAGTGACATCCCAGGACATGAGAAAGCCGATGAACTAGCGAGGCAGAGATTAGTCTCTTCAGTCGCTTGCAGAAGATGTGCACGTCCCATTACGAGCAATTAAGGCTAATAGCTATACGCACTTTCAGAAGCAGCAAATCTCAGATGGAGCAGACTGACAAGCTATGCTACATCAAGAAAAATATGGCCTATGAATATATATGAATTATATTATAAGCTATAGCCAAAGTTGGTGGTAAACCAAAAATGAAACCAAATGTAGATCCTTCGAAGCTTTTCTTGCCTTTTCTTCCGCTCGTGATAGAACAACACGAGTGATTGCTAAGAAGCTAGACCCTGGCCCTCTACGGGCTGTAGCGCCACCCATATTGTATATTAAGCTTTTCTTGCCAATGGTTTTGACGCAGGTTGCTCTGGATATTGTTCAGGTAGCAGATCCCATCCATTTTTCGACTAGTGGACACTAAATTGGCCACGCTAGATGCTACCACAAGTCCCCATATTCTGGCAGATCTGTCTACGTGTGGTATACTTACTTTTACGATGTGTGAATTTTGCTCAAATTTTGACGCGCTTTACCTATACTCGATGGGTCATTCTTTCCTGTTTTAAGTACGTTACTAATTACTATAAAAAAAATACTTTCGAGTTTTATTTCTTGAAGAGTTTGATTTTTGTTGAGAACGAAGGCTTAGTTTACGTAAGACTGTATGTTGAACAGGACTGCGCAAAATACATTCGCCGCAGTTTAAATAAATCAAACACTGCTACCAGAATTGTACGGAATGCCTAACTCATCCCATAAGTTACTACTTCTGTCATCGAGGACTCCTTTGATCTGCAAGTGCGAGTAAAAGCAATTTCGCTGAGCTCATACGGCAGATTCAGTATGTACGTATGCACGTAGTACCTTTTGATGGTTCAAGTCGAACTGATCAAGCATTGAAACAATTTGTGGCAATACGCCACGTCAGCAAATACGCGCGCATGCAGCGACGTGAGCAATATGATACACCTGGAGAACCGTATGTAGTGACGGTTCCCAAGGTGTGAATGTATGCTATTTAGGAGGTTTCATATTGACTGCCAAGGAATAATCGACCTTGGTTCCCAAGACAAAATATGATGAGGATATTATTGCAGTATACTAGATGCGCCGAGGTCCACACCAAGAATTACTTCTTCAGTGAAGTTAGGCATAAAATGGAGGTTCACAAGTTCCACGGCAGCTACAAAAAATGGTGGCAGCTCACTCATAACCGGCCCATTTCACAGAAGTTATAGTACTTGAGGGAAAGTCTCACTGATCGGGTTTCTAGTATGAGCCAACATATTCAGGCAATTGAACCAATCTGTTTGGCTGTGATTGCTTTTTTCGACACAGTTTCCAGCAGAAATCAACTAATTGAGGGATGCGTCACTTCACAGCCAACTGCCCCCTTGTCCGGCGATTAATTTGTGCGACTCTTTGAGACTATATCTCGACTTTGGAATGGTCTCTTTGATTGGACTGGAAAAAGGTTATACAAAATGTAGTAATCGGCTATTCCCATGCTACTCGAATTGTGGTCCCAACGAGCAATTACTTCTGGTATCGCCAGCAGCATTCAAAATGCCACAAATCAAATGCTGTTGCCCTAGACTGCGACATCAACAACCTGGTTCCTGATTTTGGAGAGCAGAACCTAGCTAAGGCAAACCGGCGATCACCCGGTAATAAATCCAAACATCCACCTCGTTACGTTAAGTGATTCAGTTCGCATAAGTGTGACTGAGTCCAAGGCGTTCATACTTAAGCCTCTGCTACTGTTCCAGAAACCACAGCCTCCAGTTTGCACGTTAGAAGCAATCGTCCCTTCCATCCTTAGACCTAAGATGTAAACAAAAAAAAAAAAAACCCACCCACAGTCAATTCTCCGACACACTGTATCTAATGCATTTTTCGCCGGCACCGAACCAAAACCAAACCTCGTCCAGCGCGGGCCAAGTGGGGCGGAGCTCAACAAACTATCGCCACCACAGCAAGTATAACTAAACACACAGAATTGAATTATTTTGTTTTATGAAATGATTTTTAATTCGAACGCTTTTCGACTGAGGTTTCGAGTTGCAAATCATTTAATTAAAATGTTGTTTCAAACAGATCCACACACGCACTGCGTGTGCATGTGAAGGCCCTCGCCACGGGTCGCGGACTGCAATCGCGCCGAGATTGATTATCGAAATTAGCGCGCGAATTAGTGCATGGGAACGCCATCTGTTGGGATATTCTGCGGTGGGTCACTGCGAAGAAAAATCGCAATAAAACCGTGGCGAAACGAAAGCAGTAAAGCACCCCCCCAATGAGGGCAAAAAGAAAACCATCTCAACGCAGAGAGAGCAAAAAAATCCCCGAAGAGAGAGGCATTTTCCTCAAGAAAGTCCCCAAAAGAAAAATCTCTTAAGAAAAACACAGAGAGTGGCCACTGGAGTGGGTGCACGACGCAACCACCCCTTTTCTTGAGGGGTGTCTTTCCAGGTCTTAACCCCTTTCCGCCAGCTGGGTGGGGGCTGGGCGGTTGCTTGGTGAAAGGGAAAAACTTTTGGCCGTCTTGGCGGAGGGTTTTTTTCCGTGGAAACGAGGGAAAGCATCGTTTTGTGTCTTGGATATTTTCCGGGAATAAAATAAAAACCTGCCGCCGTCAAAGGGTGGCTTCCCGAGTTTGCCGCTTTTGCCGCCTGGCGTTGGTGTTGCGAATCGATTTCAGTTTTCAGCGATTAATGTCAGTTTTTTTGATGATTTTTAATCGAAATCGCAATTGATTGAGGCTTGCATGTGGACGCTGTCCTTCATTTTGATTATCACGACGCAGGGGTGTGGTATGCTGCCCACCCCCGTGGCAGACGGCGGCGGCGGTGTAGACATGAGCAGTAGACGACCAATTATACCTTGCGGTTAACCGCAAAATACATATTCCAGATAAGATTTTCGATTGTGCGTCACATCACAAGGGGATGTGTTTCGTGTTCATCCCCTATTCAATGGGCTCGTGTCTTGAGGTGATTTTTTGTTTCTGTCACGTTGAGGGTGACCGCAATAAGCTCCGCCCTGTGTGTGTGAGTGTGTTTTTTTGTTACAACGGCAAGTACATACCTTTCATCGGTGCTGACGGCTGGGGTTCGGTTCGGTTCGGTTTCGGGTTAGTGCAGGTGACGCGTCGCATGGATTCGAGGACGAGTTCTTGTCCCTCTTGGGTGTGCATATTTTGGTTACGATTGTGGGTGCTGTGGTTATTCGGTGATCTTCTGTGGAGACACAGTTGGGAGATGGCGAGGGAGACGAGGTCGTACCGTGTCTGGTGAGTTCATCGGCTTTGCAATTGCACGGTATGTCGCAGTGTCTCGGCACGAAGATAATGCTCAGCCATCTTGTTAAGAGACAGCCGACAATTGAGGGATGATTTTGAGTGGAGAATGGTGTCACTTTTATGGATATCACATTCTTCTTGAGCAAGGACAGTGCCTCTTTTATTGGTATGATTTCTAGATGGCAGACGCCACAGTAGTTTTATCCTTTACGTCTTGCAAACGAGAAAAGAAACACTCAAAAACTTTAGAGTTATGTCAAAGCCCCAAACCATCTACATCAAGATTATGCAAGTATTGAATATCGGAGGGAAACCGTTTTATTCGCAATTGATGAAAATGAAGGAAAATATGGACCGTCAAACATAAGTGACGTCCAGAGGGTAATATGGACCGTCAAACATAAGTGCTGCCCCCTACTGCTGTAACTTTAGACGACCAAACCTTCGTCGTTGCACTCGTGTTGATTTATGGAATACATTTTTTTTTTCCCGTTGGTGGGTGGAAATCTTCAACAAGAATGTTCGACCATAGAGAGACTGTGAGATTTTTACTCACTAAAACTAACTCCCTTTAAACGTTATGTTCGACTACAACTAAGTGAAGCACTTATCCAGTAGTTTGTATTTCTTGATTTAGATACGTTTTGACAGGTAACTCTCCGAAGAATGTTGGATTTGCTTGTATACAAGCAATTTGTTGTCAATACTTAGCTTTGAGTGCTTGCCAATAAGCCAGTATTTTTGTCTTTTGAATTTTTTGTCAAGTAACGTGTTCTTTCCACTTTCAGTTTTACGTCAAGAGTCATCTCGAGGTATTTCGCTTTATTACCGAATGGTATGTGGACACGATTTAGAAAGGCAAGTTATTAACGTGCCTATAAATAAAATTGATATGAACAGATTTGCCTTCGTTAGGGACAATTCACCAGAAGCTCATCCATTCGTGTATGTGACTCCATTCGTGATGTAGACTCTTCTACCGTTTTGGCTGTTACCAAAATGGCGGTGTCGTCAGCAAATGTGTTCTTCTTGTGGTAAATCACTCGTATTCAACAGGTATAGCAGAGGGCCAAGAACACCCTCTTGCGGTATAGCAGCATTTATATTTTTAAAGGCAGAATATTCATTTCCATGTTTTACTCAGAAGATTCTCTCAAAGAGAGTACTATAAACTTTCCCCGGTAGAGATCGGTTAAGTTTGTATTTCAGGCCTTCGTGTCAAACTTTGTCAAAGGCATGGGAAACATCAAGAAATGCGACTGAAGAAACGAGCCTTTTCTACTACATCAGTTATACGATGTACTTGGTCAATAGGTGAGTGTAACCAAATTGGTGATTTGGAGTAAGCCGTTTTTCTTCCACAATTAAACTTAAACGTCTGAGTTGATTTTTTTCAAAAATCTTAGACATTATCGGGAGCAGTGAAATTGGTCTATATGACATTTTATCCGTTGGTGGTTTCCCGGGTTTTAGTACCATTATAACTTCTGCCACTTCCCATTGACTAGGGACACGCTCTAGTCTAAGGGCGGCATTCATTATGTAGACCAACTTAGGAAGGGCTCTCTTGGGTAACTCTTTAAGAATTTCTCCTGTAATTAAATCAAAACCAGGAGCTTTTTTCGGTTAGAGCTTTTTTAGTACTTCCTCAAGCTCTGTCAAGGTAGCACATCTCATTATGTAATTGTCGTCATGTACGTCAGGTCCATTGTATCTGGCAGGATGCGTTTGACCGTCAAATGGTGTAAACGTTTCCTCCTTAATGAAACAAACCTGAACAGCGTTCCAATTTTGACAGCTCACTTTGACATGTGTTAAAGTCAAGCATGCTCCGTTAACATTGCCATTTCACCATGAAAACAGTTAAGGGACATTCATATGAGCTCGCTACGAATTGCGAAGTGTTCAATCTCTGACACTTCGTTCATATGGAGCAGAAATAAGTGAGTATAGAAATAGCCGACTTCACAGCTGATTGCCCCCTAGTCCATCAACGAACCTGACGGATATTCCCCTAATTTTTGACGGTTATTCACGAATTTTCGACAGTTATTTACAAGTCATCGAACATCGTCTCATATTCACCGACACTGGTTTGCAAGAATCAGTACACCATGAAAATGGCGGCTCATTCGTGCATTTCTGCTCTCAACGAAGTCAAAATTCATGAATTTCGCACACAATTAGTGAATTTGACATTCATTTGGAAGTATTCGATTGTATATATGCATATATTGTATCAGGCCAACCGTAGATATTTAAGGGTTGTGTTATTTATTGATATATTACAGAAAAGAACAGATTTTTTTTCAATGATTACTTACAATATTGAGGTAGTAAAAGAGTTTGTCCACCTCGGGGCAAACGTGAACGCCACAAACGACATCACAGTGGAGATCCGTCGTAGAATCGTCCCTGGCGACCGTTGCTACTTCGGTGTGTCAAAACAACTGGGCTCAAGACTCCTGACTCGAAGGACCAAAATCATGCTCTACAAAAAAACTCTTATTTTGCCAGTCCAGCTCTATGGAGCCGAAGGCTGGACGCTAAGCAAGATTGCAGAGCTGATTCTTGGTACCTTCGAAAGAAAAATTCTCAGTCGGATATATGGTCCCGTCTGCGAGGAAGGCGAATGGAGGTGACGACATAACCGAACGAACTTTAGGAGCTGTACCAGGATGTGGATGTAGTCCGGAATGCAAAAATTCGTCGACTGCACTGGCTCGGCCACATGGAGCGCATGGACAACAATGCTCCAGCAAAGAAGGTCTTTGAATCCGAGCCTACTGGCTCAAGAATCCCAAGTAATCTTCGGCATAAAGACCAAGTAATCGCGGATGCAAGACAACTTGGTCTTGATGACTGGAAGCAGGGTGCCCAGAACCGTCAACGATGGAAGGCAGCAATTGCTCAGGCTCGGACCCTCAATGGCTCGCCGCCGGCCTGATAAGTAAGTGAGTAAGTATCGTATATTCTGAAGGGTGTGATTGGATAGATATCGAAAAAAGCAAGTGCATTTGTTGCCAACTTAGAAGCAGTTGGCTTCCGATGGGTGAAAAGAACCACACATGGGAACTGTGTATCATCATTTTTGGCTGATTTTTCCTAATAGCCACTGCCTTTAGGAGTCCATTCTGTGCTGTAGCTACAGCTAAAGACAGGTAGCATAGGCACAGAAGGTTAAAAAACATGAACATTTTAAAATTTTGAGGTTAGCCTCTGCTTTGGAGTTCTTAATTCTTCTAGCCACCAAGACGATGGTTTTGTGGCTTTGCGACGACTAAGCCGGTCGTTCGGTAAGCTTATTCGTCTCGAATCAAGAGGCAAGAAGTGGAACAGTGCTTTGCACCGGATTTTCCCTCTCGGACTATGCCTGAGGCGTCAAATCATCTTCGCTCCAAAACGAGAAATAAACTGCTCACCTAACTCATTACTCAACTAGTCCATCGAATCGGGTGCTGTGTAGCGCCATATAACTGGAACCGCATGTCGACGAGGTTAATCTTAGTAAAAAAGGGGCTCCAAATTATTAAACGATAGCGGACGCAGTTGACGGTAACGTTGTTCTCTCTTGGAAAAAATATTGACTACTGATTTCGCCGCAGGAGAAGCCGCATTAGCATCTCTTCTATTGCCTGAGTTTTTTTTCCAGAATGAGCTCCGTCGCTGAAGACAATCTTTCACAGAGCACGCGAACCTTGAACATTTCAAATCAATAATTTATAAGCGCTGTGTGGCTTTAAAGTGGCATTCATAAGATGCCGCGAACTGCGAACGCGATCTTTCAGAAACAACCATTCTCCAGCAGATATAAACAGAAAGTTATGCTCTTCGAACTGTCAAGCTGAGATCGCTATAGACAATGAGGCAAACGCAATCCACAAATTCACGATCAAAAAATTTGCAATGAAGTGTCAGTTTTCATAAATTCTTCTTTGCTAATGAGAAAATTCCACACAAGAAATAAAGTAGGTTAGAGACAGCCGACTTCTACCTCCCTTGCCCCTAAGATTTTTTTGACATCACGAGGTCAGGAGAATACGTGTGAGCTCTTCCGAACAGCTGATTACCTTCCCCTTCAAGCTACCGAGGTGAATTATTTAACGGTCGTTGAGGCGACCACAATATCGTGCAATGCGTTAGCTAAAGATATTATAACTCTGCGGCCCCTGTGCCAGTTGGAAGATGAGCTAGGATAAGGCTAAAAATCCCTTACTATACACTGTCAATTTTTTCAGGTGAAAATCTCGATGTCGTCGGATTCACTCCAAATGTATTTGATTCGATTAATAGACACTAGACAACACACCCACAGGTGTACAAAAGTCCTAGCTAGCCTAGTTTGGCCCCTGTGCCAGTTGGAAGATGAGCTAGGATAAGGCTAAAAATCCCTTACTATACACTGTCAATTTTTTCAGGTGAAAATCTCGATGTCGTCGGATTCACTCCAAATGTATTTGATTCGATTAATAGACACTAGACAACACACCCACAGGTGTACAAAAGTCCTAGCTAGCCTAGTTTGGCCCCTGTGCCAGTTGGAAGATGAGCTAGGATAAGGCTAAAAATCCCTTACTATACACTGTCAATTTTTTCAGGTGAAAATCTCGATGTCGTCGGATTCACTCCAAATGTATTTGATTCGATTAATAGACACTAGACAACACACCCACAGGTGTACAAAAGTCCTAGCTAGCCTAGTTTGGCCCCTGTGCCAGTTGGAAGATGAGCTAGGATAAGGCTAAAAATCCCTTACTATACACTGTCAATTTTTTCAGGTGAAAATCTCGATGTCGTCGGATTCACTCCAAATGTATTTGATTCGATTAATAGACACTAGACAACACACCCACAGGTGTACAAAAGTCCTAGCTGGCCTAGTTTGGCCCCTGTGCCAGTTGGAAGATGAGCTAGGATAAGGCTAAAAATCCCTTACTATACACTGTCAATTTTTTCAGGTGAAAATCTCGATGTCGTCGGATTCACTCCAAATGTATTTGATTCGATTAATAGACACTAGACAACACACCCACAGGTGTACAAAAGTCCTAGCTAGCCTAGTTTGGCCCCTGTGCCAGTTGGAAGATGAGCTAGGATAAGGCTAAAAATCCCTTACTATACACTGTCAATTTTTTCAGGTGAAAATCTCGATGTCGTCGGATTCACTCCAAATGTATTTGATTCGATTAATAGACACTAGACAACACACCCACAGGTGTACAAAAGTCATAGCTAGCCTAGTTTGGCCCCTGTGCCAGTTGGAAGATGAGCTAGGATAAGGCTAAAAATCCCTTACTATACACTGTCAATTTTTTCAGGTGAAAATCTCGATGTCGTCGGATTCACTCCAAATGTATTTGATTCGATTAATAGACACTAGACAACACACCCACAGGTGTACAAAAGTCCTAGCTAGCCTAGTTTGGCCCCTGTGCCAGTTGGAAGATGAGCTAGGATAAGTCTAAAAATCCCTTACTATACACTGTCAATTTTTTCAGGTGAAAATCTCGATGTCGTCGGATTCACTCCAAATGTATTTGATTCGATTAATAGACACTAGACAACACACCCACAGGTGTACAAAAGTCCTAGCTAGCCTAGTTTGGCCCCTGTGCCAGTTGGAAGATGAGCTAGGATAAGGCTAAAAATCCCTTACTATACACTGTCAATTTTTTCAGGTGAAAATCTCGATGTCGTCGGATTCACTCCAAATGTATTTGATTCGATTAATAGACACTAGACAACACACCCACAGGTGTACAAAAGTCCTAGCTAGCCTAGTTTGGCCCCTGTGCCAGTTGGAAGATGAGCTAGGATAAGGCTAAAAATCCCTTACTATACACTGTCAATTTTTTCAGGTGAAAATCTCGATGTCGTCGGATTCACTCCAAATGTATTTGATTCGATTAATAGACACTAGACAACACACCCACAGGTGTACAAAAGTCCTAGCTAGCCTAGTTTGGCCCCTGTGCCAGTTGGAAGATGAGCTAGGATAAGGCTAAAAATCCCTTACTATACACTGTCAATTTTTTCAAGTGAAAATCTCGATGTCGTCGGATTCACTCCTAATGTATTTGATTCGATTAATAGACACTAGACAACACACCCACAGGTGTACAAAAGTCCTAGCTAGCCTAGTTTGGCCCCTGTGCCAGTTGGAAGATGAGCTAGGATAAGGCTAAAAATCCCTTACTATACACTGTCAATTTTTTCAGGTGAAAATCTCGATGTCGTCGGATTCACTCCAAATGTATTTGATTCGATTAATAGACACTAGACAACACACCCACAGGTGTACAAAAGTCCTAGCTAGCCTAGTTTGGCCCCTGTGCCAGTTGGAAGATGAGCTAGGATAAGGCTAAAAATCCCTTACTATACACTGTCAATTTTTTCAAGTGAAAATCTCGATGTCGTCGGATTCACTCCAAATGTATTTGATGCGATTAATAGACACTAGACAACACACCCACAGGTGAACAAAAGTCTTAGCTAGCCTAGTTTGGCCCCTGTGCCAGTTGGAAGATGAGCTAGGATAAGGCTAAAAATCCCTTACTATACACTGTCAATTTTTTCAGGTGAAAATCTCGATGTCGTCGGATTCACTCCAAATGTATTTGATTCGATTAATAGACACTAGACAACACACCCACAGGTGTACAAAAGTCCTAGCTAGCCTAGTTTGGCCCCTGTGCCAGTTGGAAGATGAGCTAGGATAAGGCTAAAAATCCCTTACTATACACTGTCAATTTTTTCAGGTGAAAATCTCGATGTCGTCGGATTCACTCCAAATGTATTTGATTCGATTAATAGACACTAGACAAGACACCCACAGGTGTACAAAAGTCCTAGCTAGCCTAGTTTGGCCCCTGTGCCAGTTGGAAGATGAGCTAGGATAAGGTTAAAAATCCCTTACTATACACTGTCAATTTTTTCAGGTGAAAATCTCGATGTCGTCGGATTCACTCCAAATGTATTTGATTCGATTAATAGACACTAGACAAGACACCCACAGGTGTACAAAAGTCCTAGCTAGCCTAGTTTGGCCCCTGTGCCAGTTGGAAGATGAGCTAGGATAAGGCTAAAAATCCCTTACTATACACTGTCAATTTTTTCAGGTGAAAATCTCGATGTCGTCGGATTCACTCCAAATGTATTTGATTCGATTAATAGACACTAGACAACACACCCACAGGTGTACAAAAGTCCTAGCTAGCCTAGTTTGGCCCCTGTGCCAGTTGGAAGATGAGCTAGGATAAGGCTAAAAATCCCTTACTATACACTGTCAATTTTTTCAAGTGAAAATCTCGATGTCGTCGGATTCACTCCAAATGTATTTGATGCGATTAATAGACACTAGACAACACACCCACAGGTGAACAAAAGTCTTAGCTAGCCTAGTTTGGCCCCTGTGCCAGTTGGAAGATGAGCTAGGATAAGGCTAAAAATCCCTTACTATACACTGTCAATTTTTTCAGGTGAAAATCTCGATGTCGTCGGATTCACTCCAAATGTATTTGATTCGATTAATAGACACTAGACAACACACCCACAGGTGTACAAAAGTCCTAGCTAGCCTAGTTTGGCCCCTGTGCCAGTTGGAAGATGAGCTAGGATAAGGCTAAAAATCCCTTACTATACACTGTCAATTTTTTCAGGTGAAAATCTCGATGTCGTCGGATTCACTCCAAATGTATTTGATTCGATTAATAGACACTAGACAACACACCCACAGGTGTACAAAAGTCCTAGCTAGCCTAGTTTGGCCCCTGTGCCAGTTGGAAGATGAGCTAGGATAAGGCTAAAAATCCCTTACTATACACTGTCAATTTTTTCAGGTGAAAATCTCGATGTCGTCGGATTCACTCCAAATGTATTTGATTCGATTAATAGACACTAGACAACACACCCACAGGTGTACAAAAGTCCTAGCTAGCCTAGTTTGGCCCCTGTGCCAGTTGGAAGATGAGCTAGGATAAGGCTAAAAATCCCTTACTATACACTGTCAATTTTTTCAGGTGAAAATCTCGATGTCGTCGGATTCACTCCAAATGTATTTGATTCGATTAATAGACACTAGACAACACACCCACAGGTGTACAAAAGTCCTAGCTAGCCTAGTTTGGCCCCTGTGCCAGTTGGAAGATGAGCTAGGATAAGGCTAAAAATCCCTTACTATACACTGTCAATTTTTTCAGGTGAAAATCTCGATGTCGTCGGATTCACTCCAAATGTATTTGATTCGATTAATAGACACTAGACAACACACCCACAGGTGTACAAAAGTCCTAGCTAGCCTAGTTTGGCCCCTGTGCCAGTTGGAAGATGAGCTAGGATAAGGCTAAAAATCCCTTACTATACACTGTCAATTTTTTCAGGTGAAAATCTCGATGTCGTCGGATTCACTCCAAATGTATTTGATTCGATTAATAGACACTAGACAACACACCCACAGGTGTACAAAAGTCCTAGCTAGCCTAGTTTGGCCCCTGTGCCAGTTGGAAGATGAGCTAGGATAAGGCTAAAAATCCCTTACTATACACTGTCAATTTTTTCAGGTGAAAATCTCGATGTCGTCGGATTCACTCCAAATGTATTTGATTCGATTAATAGACACTAGACAACACACCCACAGGTGTACAAAAGTCCTAGCTAGCCTAGTTTGGCCCCTGTGCCAGTTGGAAGATGAGCTAGGATAAGGCTAAAAATCCCTTACTATACACTGTCAATTTTTTCAAGTGAAAATCTCGATGTCGTCGGATTCACTCCAAATGTATTTGATTCGATTAATAGACACTAGACAACACACCCACAGGTGTACAAAAGTCCTAGCTAGCCTAGTTTGGCCCCTGTGCCAGTTGGAAGATGAGCTAGGATAAGGCTAAAAATCCCTTACTATACACTGTCAATTTTTTCAGGTGAAAATCTCGATGTCGTCGGATTCACTCCAAATGTATTTGATTCGATTAATAGACACTAGACAACACACCCACAGGTGTACAAAAGTCCTAGCTAGCCTAGTTTGGCCCCTGTGCCAGTTGGAAGATGAGCTAGGATAAGGCTAAAAATCCCTTACTATACACTGTCAATTTTTTCAGGTGAAAATCTCGATGTCGTCGGATTCACTCCAAATGTATTTGATTCGATTAATAGACACTAGACAACACACCCACAGGTGTACAAAAGTCCTAGCTAGCCTAGTTTGGCCCCTGTGCCAGTTGGAAGATGAGCTAGGATAAGGCTAAAAATCCCTTACTATACACTGTCAATTTTTTCAGGTGAAAATCTCGATGTCGTCGGATTCACTCCAAATGTATTTGATTCGATTAATAGACACTAGACAACACACCCACAGGTGTACAAAAGTCCTAGCTAGCCTAGTTTGGCCCCTGTGCCAGTTGGAAGATGAGCTAGGATAAGGCTAAAAATCCCTTACTATACACTGTCAATTTTTTCAGGTGAAAATCTCGATGTCGTCGGATTCACTCCAAATGTATTTGATTCGATTAATAGACACTAGACAACACACCCACAGGTGTACAAAAGTTCTAGCTAGCCTAGTTTGGCCCCTGTGCCAGTTGGAAGATGAGCTAGGATAAGGCTAAAAATCCCTTACTATACACTGTCAATTTTTTTAAGTGAAAATCTCGATGTCGTCGGATTCACTCCAAATGTATTTGATTCGATTAATAGACACTAGACAACACACCCACAGGTGTACAAAAGTCCTAGCTAGCCTAGTTTGGCCCCTGTGCCAGTTGGAAGATGAGCTAGGATAAGGCTAAAAATCCCTTACTATACACTGTCAATTTTTTCAGGTGAAAATCTCGATGTCGTCGGATTCACTCCAAATGTATTTGATTCGATTAATAGACACTAGACAACACACCCACAGGTGTACAAAAGTCCTAGCTAGCCTAGTTTGGCCCCTGTGCCAGTTGGAAGAAGAGCTAGGATAAGGCTAAAAATCCCTTACTATACACTGTCAATTTTTTCAGGTGAAAATCTCGATGTCGTCGGATTCACTCCAAATGTATTTGATGCGATTAATAGACACTAGACAACACACCCACAGGTGAACAAAAGTCTTAGCTAGCCTAGTTTGGCCCCTGTGCCAGTTGGAAGATGAGCTAGGATAAGGCTAAAAATCCCTTACTATACACTGTCAATTTTTTCAGGTGAAAATCTCGATGTCGTCGGATTCACTCCAAATGTATTTGATTCGATTAATAGACACTAGACAACACACCCACAGGTGTACAAAAGTCCTAGCTAGCCTAGTTTGGCCCCTGTGCCAGTTGGAAGATGAGCTAGGATAAGGCTAAAAATCCCTTACTATACACTGTCAATTTTTTCAGGTGAAAATCTCGATGTCGTCGGATTCACTCCAAATGTATTTGATTCGATTAATAGACACTAGACAACACACCCACGGGTGAACAAAAGTCCTAGCTAGCCTAGTTTGGCCCCTGTGCCAGTTGGAAGATGAGCTAGGATAAGGCTAAAAATCCCTTACTATACACTGTCAATTTTTTCAGGTGAAAATCTCGATGTCGTCGGATTCACTCCAAATGTATTTGATTCGATTAATAGACACTAGACAACACACCCACAGGTGTACAAAAGTCCTAGCTAGCCTAGTTTGGCCCCTGTGCCAGTTGGAAGATGAGCTAGGATAAGGCTAAAAATCCCTTACTATACACTGTCAATTTTTTCAGGTGAAAATCTCGATGTCGTCGGATTCACTCCAAATGTATTTGATTCGATTAATAGACACTAGACAACACACCCACAGGTGTACAAAAGTCCTAGCTAGCCTAGTTTGGCCCCTGTGCCAGTTGGAAGATGAGCTAGGATAAGGCTAAAAATCCCTTACTATACACTGTCAATTTTTTCAGGTGAAAATCTCGATGTCGTCGGATTCACTCCAAATGTATTTGATTCGATTAATAGACACTAGACAACACACCCACAGGTGTACAAAAGTCATAGCTAGCCTAGTTTGGCCCCTGTGCCAGTTGGAAGATGAGCTAGGATAAGGCTAAAAATCCCTTACTATACACTGTCAATTTTTTCAGGTGAAAATCTCGATGTCGTCGGATTCACTCCAAATGTATTTGATTCGATTAATAGACACTAGACAACACACCCACAGGTGTACAAAAGTCCTAGCTAGCCTAGTTTGGCCCCTGTGCCAGTTGGAAGATGAGCTAGGGATAAGGCTAAAAATCCCTTACTATACACTGTCAATTTTTTCAGGTGAAAATCTCGATGTCGTCGGATTCACTCCAAATGTATTTGATTCGATTAATAGACACTAGACAAGACACCCACAGGTGTACAAAAGTCCTAGCTAGCCTAGTTTGGCCCCTGTGCCAGTTGGAAGATGAGCTAGGATAAGGCTAAAAATCCCTTACTATACACTGTCAATTTTTTCAGGTGAAAATCTCGATGTCGTCGGATTCACTCCAAATGTATTTGATTCGATTAATAGACACTAGACAACACACCCACAGGTGTACAAAAGTCCTAGCTAGCCTAGTTTGGCCCCTGTGCCAGTTGGAAGATGAGCTAGGATAAGGCTAAAAATCCCTTACTATACACTGTCAATTTTTTCAGGTGAAAATCTCGATGTCGTCGGATTCACTCCAAATGTATTTGATTCGATTAATAGACACTAGACAACACACCCACAGGTGTACAAAAGTCCTAGCTAGCCTAGTTTGGCCCCTGTGCCAGTTGGAAGATGAGCTAGGATAAGGCTAAAAATCCCTTACTATACACTGTCAATTTTTTCAGGTGAAAATCTCGATGTCGTCGGATTCACTCCAAATGTATTTGATTCGATTAATAGACACTAGACAACACACCCACAGGTGTACAAAAGTCCTAGCTAGCCTAGTTTGGCCCCTGTGCCAGTTGGAAGATGAGCTAGGATAGGGCTAAAAATCCCTTACTATACACTGTCAATTTTTTCAGGTGAAAATCTCGATGTCGTCGGATTCACTCCAAATGTATTTGATTCGATTAATAGACACTAGACAACACACCCACAGGTGTACAAAAGTCCTAGCTAGCCTAGTTTGGCCCCTGTGCCAGTTGGAAGAAGAGCTAGGATAAGGCTAAAAATCCCTTACTATACACTGTCAATTTTTTCAGGTGAAAATCTCGATGTCGTCGGATTCACTCCAAATGTATTTGATTCGATTAATAGACACTAGACAACCCACCCACAGGTGTACAAAAGTCCTAGCTAGCCTAGTTTGGCCCCTGTGACAGTTGGAAGATGAGCTAGGATAAGGCTAAAAATCCCTTACTATACACTGTCAATTTTTTCAGGTGAAAATCTCGATGTCGTCGGATTCACTCCAAATGTATTTGATTCGATTAATAGACACTAGACAACACACCCACAGGTGTACAAAAGTCCTAGCTGGCCTAGTTTGGCCCCTGTGCCAGTTGGAAGATGAGCTAGGATAAGGCTAAAAATCCCTTACTATACACTGTCAATTTTTTCAGGTGAAAATCTCGATGTCGTCGGATTCACTCCAAATGTATTTGATTCGATTAATAGACACTAGACAACACACCCACAGGTGTACAAAAGTCCTAGCTAGCCTAGTTTGGCCCCTGTGCCAGTTGGAAGATGAGCTAGGATAAGGCTAAAAATCCCTTACTATACACTGTCAATTTTTTCAGGTGAAAATCTCGATGTCGTCGGATTCACTCCAAATGTATTTGATTCGATTAATAGACACTAGACAACACACCCACAGGTGTACAAAAGTCCTAGCTAGCCTAGTTTGGCCCCTGTGCCAGTTGGAAGATGAGCTAGGATAAGGCTAAAAATCCCTTACTATACACTGTCAATTTTTTCAGGTGAAAATCTCGATGTCGTCGGATTCACTCCAAATGTATTTGATTCGATTAATAGACACTAGACAACACACCCACAGGTGTACAAAAGTCATAGCTAGCCTAGTTTGGCCCCTGTGCCAGTTGGAAGATGAGCTAGGATAAGGCTAAAAAATCCCTTACTATACACTGTCAATTTTTTCAGGTGAAAATCTCGATGTCGTCGGATTCACTCCAAATGTATTTGATTCGATTAATAGACACTAGACAACACACCCACAGGTGTACAAAAGTCCTAGCTAGCCTAGTTTGGCCCCTGTGCCAGTTGGAAGATGAGCTAGGATAAGGCTAAAAATCCCTTACTATACACTGTCAATTTTTTCAAGTGAAAATCTCGATGTCGTCGGATTCACTCCAAATGTATTTGATTCGATTAATAGACACTAGACAACACACCCACAGGTGTACAAAAGTCCCTAGCTAGCCTAGTTTGGCCCCTGTGCCAGTTGGAAGATGAGCTAGGATAAGGCTAAAAATCCCTTACTATACACTGTCAATTTTTTCAGGTGAAAATCTCGATGTCGTCGGATTCACTCCAAATGTATTTGATTCGATTAATAGACACTAGACAACACACCCACAGGTGTACAAAAGTCCTAGCTAGCCTAGTTTGGCCCCTGTGCCAGTTGGAAGATGAGCTAGGATAAGGCTAAAAATCCACTGTCAATTTTTTCAGGTGAAAATCTCGATGTCGTCGGATTCACTCCAAATGTATTTGATTCGATTAATAGACACTAGACAACACACCCACAGGTGTACAAAAGTCCTAGCTAGCCTAGTTTGGCCCCCTGTGCCAGTTGGAAGATGAGCTAGGATAAGGCTAAAAATCCCTTACTATACACTGTCAATTTTTTCAGGTGAAAATCTCGATGTCGTCGGATTCACTCCAAATGTATTTGATTCGATTAATAGACACTAGACAACACACCCACAGGTGTACAAAAGTCCTAGCTAGCCTAGTTTGGCCCCTGTGCCAGTTGGAAGATGAGCTAGGATAAGGCTAAAAATCCCTTACTATACACTGTCAATTTTTTCAGGTGAAAATCTCGATGTCGTCGGATTCACTCCAAATGTATTTGATTCGATTAATAGACACTAGACAACACACCCACAGGTGTACAAAAGTCCTAGCTAGCCTAGTTTGGCCCCTGTGCCAGTTGGAAGATGAGCTAGGATAAGGCTAAAAAATCCCTTACTATACACTGTCAATTTTTTCAGGTGAAAATCTCGATGTCGTCGGATTCACTCCAAATGTATTTGATTCGATTAATAGACACTAGACAACACACCCACAGGTGTACAAAAGTCCTAGCTAGCCTAGTTTGGCCCCTGTGCCAGTTGGAAGATGAGCTAGGATAAGGCTAAAAATCCCTTACTATACACTGTCAATTTTTTCAGGTGAAAATCTCGATGTCGTCGGATTCACTCCAAATGTATTTGATTCGATTAATAGACACTAGACAACGACACCCACAGGTGTACAAAAGTCCTAGCTAGCCTAGTTTGGCCCCTGTGCCAGTTGGAAGAAGAGCTAGGATAAAGGCTAAAAATCCCTTACTATACACTGTCAATTTTTTCAGGTGAAAATCTCGATGTCGTCGGATTCACTCCAAATGTATTTGATTCGATTAATAGACACTAGACAACACACCCACAGGTGTACAAAAGTCCTAGCTAGCCTAGTTTGGCCCCTGTGCCAGTTGGAAGATGAGCTAGGATAAGGCTAAAAATCCCTTACTATACACTGTCAATTTTTTCAGGTGAAAATCTCGATGTCGTCGGATTCACTCCAAATGTATTTGATTCGATTAATAGACACTAGACAACACACCCACAGGTGTACAAAAGTCCTAGCTAGCCTAGTTTGGCCCCCTGTGCCAGTTGGAAGATGAGCTAGGATAAGGCTAAAAATCCCTTACTATACACTGTCAATTTTTTCAGGTGAAAATCTCGATGTCGTCGGATTCACTCCAAATGTATTTGATTCGATTAATAGACACTAGACAACACACCCACAGGTGTACAAAAGTCCTAGCTAGCCTAGTTTGGCCCCTGTGCCAGTTGGAAGATGAGCTAGGATAAGGCTAAAAATCCCTTACTATACACTGTCAATTTTTTTCAGGTGAAAATCTCGATGTCGTCGGATTCACTCCAAATGTATTTGATTCGATTAATAGACACTAGACAACACACCCACAGGTGTACAAAAGTCCTAGCTAGCCTAGTTTGGCCCCTGTGCCAGTTGGGAAGATGAGCTAGGATAAGGCTAAAAATCCCTTACTATACACTGTCAATTTTTTCAGGTGAAAATCTCGATGTCGTCGGATTCACTCCAAATGTATTTGATTCGATTAATAGACACTAGACAACACACCCACAGGTGTACAAAAGTCATAGCTAGCCTAGTTTGGCCCCTGTGCCAGTTGGAAGATGAGCTAGGATAAGGCTAAAAATCCCTTACTATACACTGTCAATTTTTTCAGGTGAAAATCTCGATGTCGTCGGATTCACTCCAAATGTATTTGATTCGATTAATAGACACTAGACAACACACCCACAGGTGTACAAAAGTCCTAGCTAGCCTAGTTTGGCCCCTGTGCCAGTTGGAAGATGAGCTAGGATAAGGCCTAAAAATCCCTTACTATACACTGTCAATTTTTTCAGGTGAAAATCTCGATGTCGTCGGATTCACTCCAAATGTATTTGATTCGATTAATAGACACTAGACAACACACCCACAGGTGTACAAAAGTCCTAGCTAGCCTAGTTTGGCCCCTGTGCCAGTTGGAAGATGAGCTAGGATAAGGCTAAAAATCCCTTACTATACACTGTCAATTTTTTCAGGTGAAAATCTCGATGTCGTCGGATTCACTCCAAATGTATTTGATTCGATTAATAGACACTAGGACAACACACCCACAGGTGTACAAAAGTCCTAGCTAGCCTAGTTTGGCCCCTGTGCCAGTTGGAAGATGAGCTAGGATAAGGCTAAAAATCCCTTACTATACCACTGTCAATTTTTTCAGGTGAAAATCTCGATGTCGTCGGATTCACTCCAAATGTATTTGATTCGATTAATAGACACTAGACAACACACCCACAGGTGTACAAAAGTCCTAGCTAGCCTAGTTTGGCCCCTGTGCCAGTTGGAAGATGAGCTAGGATAAGGCTAAAAATCCCTTACTATACACTGTCAATTTTTTCAAGGTGAAAATCTCGATGTCGTCGGATTCACTCCAAATGTATTTGATTCGATTTAATAGACACTAGACAACACACCCACAGGTGTACAAAAGTCCTAGCTAGCCTAGTTTGGCCCCTGTGCCAGTTGGAAGATGAGCTAGGATAAGGCTAAAAATCCCTTACTATACACTGTCAATTTTTTCAGGTGAAAATCTCGATGTCGTCGGATTCACTCCAAATGTATTTGATTCGATTAATAGACACTAGACAACACACCCACAGGTGTACAAAAGTCCTAGCTAGCCTAGTTTGGCCCCTGTGCCAGTTGGAAGATGAGCTAGGATAAGGCTAAAAATCCCTTTACTATACACTGTCAATTTTTTCAGGTGAAAATCTCGATGTCGTCGGATTCACTCCAAATGTATTTGATTCGATTAATAGACACTAGACAACACACCCACAGGTGTACAAAAGTCCTAGCTAGCCTAGTTTGGGCCCCTGTGCCAGTTGGAAGATGAGCTAGGATAAGGCTAAAAATCCCTTACTATACACTGTCAATTTTTTCAGGTGAAAATCTCGATGTCGTCGGATTCACTCCAAATGTATTTGATTCGATTAATAGACACTAGACAACACACCCACAGGTGTACAAAAGTCCTAGCTAGCCTAGTTTGGCCCCTGTGCCAGTTGGAAGATGAGCTAGGATAAGGCTAAAAATCCCTTACTATACACTGTCAATTTTTTCAGGTGAAAATCTCGATGTCGTCGGATTCACTCCAAATGTATTTGATTCGATTAATAGACACTAGACAACACACCCACAGGTGTACAAAAGGCCTAGCTAGCCTAGTTTGGCCCCTGTGCCAGTTGGAAGATGAGCTAGGATAAGGCTAAAAATCCCTTACTATACACTGTCAATTTTTTTCAGGTGAAAATCTCGATGTCGTCGGATTCACTCCAAATGTATTTGATTCGATTAATAGACACTAGACAAGACACCCACAGGTGTACAAAAGTCCTAGCTAGCCTAGTTTGGCCCCTGTGCCAGTTGGAAGATGAGCTAGGATAAGGCTAAAATCCCTTACTATACACTGTCAATTTTTTCAGGTGAAAATCTCGATGTCGTCGGATTCACTCCAAATGTATTTGATTCGATTAATAGACACTAGGACAACACACCCACAGGTGTACAAAAGTCCTAGCTAGCCTAGTTTGGCCCCTGTGCCAGTTGGAAGATGAGCTAGGATAAGGCTAAAAATCCCTTACTATACACTGTCAATTTTTTCAGGTGAAAATCTCGATGTCGTCGGATTCACTCCAAATGTATTTGATTCGATTAATAGACACTAGACAACACACCCACAGGTGTACAAAAGTCCTAGCTAGCCTAGTTTGGCCCCTGTGCCAGTTGGAAGATGAGCTAGGATAAGGCTAAAAATCCCTTACTATACACTGTCAATTTTTTCAGGTGAAAATCTCGATGTCGTTCGGATTCACTCCAAATGTATTTGATTCGATTAATAGA